>CM035424.1:171493101-171495601 GCA_020310875.1 Ceratopteris richardii | reverse complement strand
TGACCATGCGGGATTGCTTGTACGTACAAAAGATTTTCAGTTACGTTATAACGGTAATAAATATTCAGGGTGCTTATTCATTGTTAGAAATAGTGTTAATTTCACGATATTATTTGATGATCCTCAGGGTAGGTTTATTATATCGCATTGTATGGTACATGATATTTCTTACATCTGTATTAACGTTTATGCTCCGAACTCTCCTACTGATAGGATCAGGACGTGGGATGACCTCGTATTGGCTATACAGCATTGCATGCACCTTCAAGTCTGGGGAGATGCTCGCATCTTGTTATGTGGAGACTTCAATATGATAGACTCTGAAATGGATTGTACAACAGTTTCGACTGTGATTTCCTCGCAAGAAAAGATGATATGGAGCGAAATTTTAGATATGTTGATTTGTAAGGATCTTTGGGGTTATATTGGGGGGCATACGCTTCGTTATACTTATCATTCAAGATCTCATAAGAAAGCGATGAGCAGATTAGACAAATGTTATTATTCTCATGTGTCTACTCTCAGTCCAGCATCCAGAATGTGGGTAGATGCTACAGTGCTCCTTTCAGATCATAATCCTTTGTTGATATCCCTTAAGGAGGCTGATTGGAATTTATGTGTCCCTTCGGCCTTGCCAAGAATCCCATTGAGAGTAAATCATTCATGGATGCAAACTTTGATGTTCAAGTCTAAGGTGCATTCGCTAATTCGGCATGTGCTCTCACTGAGCGTTTCGGCTTGAAATGGGAATTTTTGGTGGTAAAATTGCAAGATGTGATTAGGGACTATGGAAAATTTTATTGTAAAATTCTTACTTCTGCCAAGTATGAGGCTCAGCAACTTATTTCCCTTCTGTCTGAAAAGGTCGACTCTGGGCAGGTATTATCTGATGAGGAGTACCCTCATCTTTGTAAGGCACATAAGTGTTTGGAGGTGATTGAAAGTCAGGCGATTCAGTCTTCTAAAGTTAGAGCCAGATGCACAGAAGTGAATGATTTGCATGCAAATTCTAAATGCTTTTTTGATCGTCTTCGAGTTAAACGACTTAAAGATGCAATATCTCATCTTGAGGTTGATGGCTCAGTCATTAATGATGGGAGTTCTATTGCTGCAGTTTACTCGGAACACTTTCGGAGATTGTTTGCAGCTTCTTATAAATCGGATGATGCATGGTTTCAAGCTTTACACGAAACTTTGAGCTGCACCCGCGCCTTCTTGATTCTCAGACAGCTACTGACGCGTGTGAGAAAAGTATTTCTGAGGATGAGGTTTACATGGCTCTTAATTCCCTTAAAAATGGAAAAGCACCAGGGTTGGATGGTATCACGAAAGAGTTTGTAATGGCTTTCTGGCCTCTTTTAAAAAATCTTGTTCTTGATGTATGTAATGAAATATGGAGGGACCAAAGAATGCCATATACTTTTAAGCTGGGTAAGATTAAGCTTATTCCGAAATTAGATGTTCCTAGACGCATTGGGGACTGGAGACCTATTTCAATGATGAGCATTATCTATAAATTATTTGCTAAAGTATTTGCATTGAGGATCAAATACATTATCCATAAGGTGGTTCATCCATCCCAAGTTGGGTTCGTACATCAAAGATCAATCTATGATAACATCTTTCTTACTCAAATGTTGATGGCACATATAACGTTGTCGAGACAGGAAGCGATTGGGATGCAAATAGACTTTGAAAAGGCTTTTGATCTTATCCGATGGGATTTCATTGCTATAGTTCTTAAAAAACTTGGGTTTGGAATCAGATTTTCTAGGCTCATTTGCATCCTAGCTCAAGGTAGTGCTTCCCAACTGGAGATAAATGGGAGACTTTCTGCGCCATTTCCCATCGAGCGTTCTGAACGTCAAGGTTGTCCTTAAAGTCCCCTATTTTATGCATTGGCATCCACCCCAATGTTCTATCTCTTAGAAGCGAGGATGAATTCGCAATGTATACATGGTATCTCGCTTTATGGGGTCCATCAAATTGCAGTGGGTTTCGCGGATGATACATTTATTTTTGCAAAAGTTGATAATCAAAATATTAGATGTATATTGGATACTTTGGCGCCTTTTTCTGAAGCTTCTGCGTTGAAGATTAATATGAAAAAATGAGCAATTGTAAATATTTCCGCGCGACAATTTGAGTCCCTTCATTGGGAAGGTCCCAAAATCGAGAAAGGTGGTATCTTTAGGCATCTGGGATACCCATTGGGTGTTGATGTCCCTATTAAAGATAAACTTCGCATGGGTTCTGTGCAAAGTTAAGCTAAAGATGGATAAATGGATTGCCCCGCAATGGCCGTTACATGCCAGGATAAAAATTGTACAAACTTTCATGCAATCTTATATTATGTACTACTTACTGCTGTTGGATTGGAAGAAAAATCAGATGCATATCTTTGATAGACTGTTAAAGAATTTCCTCTGGAACAAAAAGCATAGTCGGGCATTGGTCCTTTCATCATGGAATTATGTATGTCAGCCCAAAGATAAAGGTG
>CM035424.1:171465601-171488101 GCA_020310875.1 Ceratopteris richardii | reverse complement strand
AGATGGAGTGTATGTGCTTGTGTGTTTTTGGAGAGAGAAATGATATCAAAGCTGAAGAAAATTAGAAGATGCTATAAAAAGCCTTGAAAACTTCTTGGAACATTGTTTTGCATGTTTTGTCTTCTCTTTCAAAGTCTGCATTCTTTTTCTTGTTGGAAATCAATGTACATATGGTCCATTTCCAGCAAATCCAAATTTAGGACTTAGCATTTTTTGTACAGTTTGGATAAAACTTTTTTAGGCTAGATAGATAGAGGTTGGCAAGAGCTATCTAGTGATATGCTTCATTCAGTCATCAGAGGTCAGACTTGGGAGAAATTGGGAGAAAAGTCAAACCCTAATTCTGCCCTAAAATGGTGGATGAACATTTTTGAGGTTCTAACTCTTAAAAAGCTAGGTCATTAGTCACAAGATGGCAAAAGCACTCAAAATAAGCAAAGCAAACTCAAAATTAGCGATTGGATTATTTTAAGCCATGAAAAGCAGAATTTAGCGATCCAATTATTTAAAAATATCGAAGGCAGATTTTTCGGCTCACGATTGATTTTTTCGCAAAATTTGACGACAACTTTATCTTGAGACTCAAGGCTATATAAAGAAGACATTGGGCACACTTTTGGATAACTTGAGCTAGAGTTGATGCTTACTTTGTGTCAATTTTGGAGTTCTGAAGCTTTGGAGGTGAAGGAAAGGTGAAGGAGAGGCTACTCTCTTGGAGCAAGGAGTCTTCTACAAGTTGGTGGCAGCTTTCTTTTGTAAGTTGATCCTATTTTCTGTTTTTAGGGTTTCTGAACCCTAATTTTAGAATTAGGGTTTGCTGATTTTCAGATTTGTTGCAGTGTCTTGAGAGGTTAGGTTCACTCTGTTGCTCATTTGCTTCACACACACTCAGATTATAACAACATAATCTGAATTTTGTACATCATCATCTTCTTGGCTATTCTTCCATTTAGTGAGTGCACCATCATATGGTTCAGTAGTACTCCCATGTTGTAATTCGGCCATCTATATTTAGTAAGTAAGCATTTTGATTACGTTACTTACTCTTGTCTCAAAATCTCTTATATCTCTCACTTATCATCTTGTTTAATTAAGTGTGTATGCTCAAAGATTTTTAGTATTGGAAGATGGGGGGGCCCCAAATTCCAACACTTGGTATCAGAGCATAATTGACATACACACTTAGTTAAGATGAGTGAGTATAGAATTGAGATTGAGGACAAGTTGGATGGATCCTCTAATTATCCTATGTGGAGTTTCATGATGATGAATTTGTTAGTGACAAAGGATTTATGGAGTATCGTCAATGGATCCTTAACAAGACCAAGACGAGAAGGCGAAGAAGAGGATACAACAACTTCAAGAGGAACTGGTGTTGCAATCACAGAATCGAGTGAAGAAGAGGTAACCACTTCTACATCCAGAGTCAAAGGTAGATCCTTACCCAGAGTTCCTCCTACTGAAGAACAAGTAAGATGGGATTCTAGAGATGCTTTAGCACTCTCATTCATAGCAATGAGTGTCAAAAAGCATATTCTACCACAAATCAGATCTTGAAGAAGTTCTAGACAAGCTTGGTTGAAGCTTGAGAATCTTTTTTAGAGCAGAAATCTTGCTAGGCAAGCTCACTTGAGGAGACAACTAGCAAGTACAAGGATAAAGGCTGCTGAGTCAATTCAAACCCACATTACAAAGCTCGTTGACTTGAGAGATCAACTTTTAAATGTAGGAGTTGAGATATCTGATGAAGAAATGGTAAATACGCTAATTAATTCACTTCCTATCTCATATCGGTCTTTTATAACCACTCTTACACTTACAACAAGAGATAGAGAGGTTACATTTGAAGAGTTAGAGTTCTTATTACTTCAAGATGAAGATTAGTTGAAGGCATAGTTGGATCGGAACGTGTTCCAAACACGATTGGAACGTTTGGAACGTTCCGTACGGAACGTGCGTTCCAATCAGCGTTCGGAATGCATGCCTTATGAAAAAAAAAATTGCTTATTTAATAATTCAGAATTTGTCATATATATACATACATAAAATACATATATATAATACATAAATATAGTATGAAACACACACATGCGTAAATACACATATAATAAATATGTATAATATGACACATACACACATGCATGTATACTCAATTCCCATCATATCTGCTACATAGCACACACATACATACATAACACACATTCCATATGCAATATAAATAATATGAACCACAATAAAATATATATGTATATATAATATGTTAGATTGCAATGTTATTAAATGACACACATGCACACATTGCATATATGATTAATGACACACATTGCAGACAGATGCATGTATGATATGTATGGATAATTGCACATGCATATGTATGTTACCTATATATATATATATATATATATATAGGTAACATACATATGCATGTGCAATTATCCATACATATCATACATATATATATTGGTAACGTTCCTTAACGTTCCATATCCCTGCGTTTGGTACGGCACCACGTTCCGTACGCGTACCGTACGTGCCGTACCAAACGTTCCGTACCACCTTGGTTGAAGGGAATGGAAGAGAATGAAGAAGCACTTTTGTCTTCATCAAAGGGTAAAAAGAAGGAGGAGGATAAGAAGGAAAAGCAATCCAAGAAAGAAAGTAAGTCCCTTTCACCTTCTACTTCAGATTCTGTTTCTACTACATCTAAAGAGAAGTCTTCTAAGAAGGAAGAAGCATTATGTCACTATTGCAAGAAACCTGGACATTTCATAGCAGTTTGTCAGAAAAGGATTGCAACAGAAAAGAAAAAGTCATCAGGTAATGTTGCAGAAGATGATAAAAAAGGGAAATCTCAAGGTGATTCTTATGCTTGTATCACCATTGAGGAAGTAGCTTTTGATCAGGCAGCTTTACAAGTTCTTTCAGCAGATCCGTGGATATTTGATTCAGGTGCTACTAGGCATATGGCAGGTTGCAGAGAAGTATTTTCTTCTCTTTCCTATTGCAGATGGCAATGATTTGGATGTTGTGGGAATAGGTGTAGTAACTCTAAAGTCAAGAGAAGGTGGTAATTTTCAGATTTCATATATACCTAACATGAAGAAGAATCTGCTATCTATATCTGCATTTTTAGGTGATGGTTACAAAGTTGTATTTGAGAGAGATCTTTGTAAGATCTTGTGACACAAAGAAGAGTAAGTGTAGTTTGAAGGGTGAGCACAAAGGAGGGATTTTTATTTTGTCAAAAATCAGTCAAACATATGCTGTCAAATCTTCGTCACCGGTGGAAGATATGAAGTTATGGCATGAAAGATTTGGACATATTAGTTTTGGAGCTCTGAAGAGTATCAAAGACAGAGGTATGGTTGAGAGTTTACCCTCATTCGAGCTACCAGATGATTCAGATATATGTGAAGGTTGTCTTGAAGGTAAGATGCATAAACTACCTTTCAAGAAACATGGTCATATTATAGCTACTAGGAAATTGCAGATACTACATTCAAATGTGAATGGACCTATGAGAGAAGACTCTATTCAGGGTTTTAGGTATTTTGTTTTATTTGTTGATGATTTTATGAGATATTCTTGGATCTATGGTCTTAAGTTGAAGTCAGAAGTCTTTCCTATGTTCAAGAAATTTGTAGCTATGATTGGAAATGAAAGTCAGGTAACTATCCAGATTCTCAGAAGTGATAGAGGTGGAGAATACTTGTCAAATGAGTTCCAAACATTTCTTGAAGAAAAAGGTATTACTCGACACCTTACTATTGCTTATACTCCTCAGCAGAATGGTATTGCAGAAAGAAGGAATATAGTACTTGTTGAGATGATGCGGAGCATGATGGCATCCAAGAAGCTTTCACCCAACTTCCGGTTTGATGTAGTACATACAACTAATCACATTTTGAACAGGTCTTCTACAAAAGCCTTAAAGGTAATCACACCTTATGAAGCATATTATGGTAGAAAACCTAATGTGAGTTATTTCAGAGTATTCGGATCACTTTCTTATGTTCATGTTGAGAAAAAGGATTGTGGCAAACCAGATGTAAAGGCAAGGAAAGCTGTTTTCATTGGATATCCTGTTGAGAGTAAAGGCTACAGGTTTTATGTTCCAGAGACAGGTCAAGTTATTCTTTCACGCAATGCATATATTGCTGAAAATAAGTTATGTGATAAAGAAGCAGAAATTCCAGAGTTCATTAGTGAAAATGACTATGGATTTTTTAGAAGGAATTTGGATGTACATGTTCAGCCATATTAGGAGGGAGTTAAAATTCCTAGGATTGAAGAAAGAGGAATTTCACAACCTTCTACAGAGTCAGTTTCACATGAGACTTTAGTTCCAGAAATGGAAGAAAGTACTAGAGTTCCAGAAAGTCTTAGTATCTCAGAGGGACATGTTCTAGAACTAGTGGAAGCTGAAGGGTCAGAAAGAGTATCACCACTATTTAAAGATACATCTACTTGGAAAGATAGTGGTATAAAGACTTTTACAGGAAGAACAAGGAGTCAGACTAGACAACAACAACAAAAAGATCATGTAAGTTTTGCTGAAGACTTTGAGATTCATGATATTTTAGCACTCACGACAGTTGAAGATGAACCTGCATGTGTTAAAGATGCACTTAGCATTCCTATTTGGAGAAAAGCTATGCAAGAAGGGATTGATCCTATTCATAAGAATCAAACTTGGCAGCTATGTGAGTTACCAGAGGGAAAGAAAGCTATAGGTGTAAAATGGATCTTCAAAATCAAACGGAAAGCAGATGGTACTATTGACAGGTACAAAGCCAGATTAGTTGTCAAAGGATATGCACAACGAAAAGGTACTGATTATGATGAGACATTCACTTCTACGTCTAGGATGACAGTTGTTAGGTCAATACTTCGCACATTTTGGTTGGCATATCTATCAACTTGACATAAAGACTGCTTTTCTAAATGGTGATTTACATGAAGATATATATATTCAGCAGCTAGAAGATTTTGAAGAAACAGGTAAAGAATATTTGGTATGTAAGCTTATAAAAGCTTTGTATGGATTAAAACAGACACCTAGAGCATGGTATGAAAAGATACACACATATCTTTTATCCATTGGTTTCCATAACTCAGATGAAGCTCCAACTCTTTATGTCAAAGTTGAAACAGGTATTATGATCATAGCAATCATTTATGTGGATGATATTATAGTCACAGGTCCCAGATATGAAGATTTGCAAGTGTTCAAAGAAGAGTTGAAGTGAACATTTGATGTGAATGATTTAGGAATTTTGCATTATTATCTTGGGATGAGTGTATCTATATGACACAGCAGAAGTATATTGAGAAACTATTAGACGCGTCTTTACAAATAGTAGCAAATGAAGAGTCATTTGATGCTACTTTATATTGTCAAGCAGTTGGATGCTTGATATATCTTTGTAATACATGTCGAGATATACAGTTTGTAGTTTCTCAAGTATCAAGGTTCATGCAGAATCGGACAATGTTACATTGGAAAGCAGTAAAGTGGATCTTCAGATATTTGAAGGGAACTTCAAATTATGCTATGGTATTTTCGAAGTCTAGACATTTGTTACTAAAAGGATTTTTAGATTCTGATTGGGCAGGTGATAGAGACACTAGAAGAAGTACAAGTGGATTTTGTTTTTATCTTGGAGATTGTCTTATCTCATGGCTTTCAAAGAGACAACCCACTATTGCAACTTCATCGTGTGAAGCTGAATATCGTGCAACATTTAGAGCTACTTTGGAGTCAGTTTGGTTGCAAAAGATTTTCAGTTATCTAGATGTAAGAGTACATGAACCCATTCAGATATTTTCAGATAGCCAGAGTGCAATAGCTATAGCAAAGAATTCAGTGCATAATGCAAGGACAAAACATATAGAGGTTCACTACCACTATATTCGAGAACAGATAGCAAAGAAGCATATCGAGCCGGTGTATGTTCCTTCTAGTGAGAATGTTGCAGATATATTTACTTGCAGATATATTTACAAAAGCATTGACTAGAGATAGTCATGAGAAGATGTGCAGGTTACTGAAGCTTCTACTAGTATGACATTGAACGAGGGATTTTTGGAAATCAATGTACATATGGTCCATTTCCAGCAAATCCAAATTTAGGACTTAGCATTTTTTGTACAGTTTGGATAAAACTTTTTTAGGCTAGATAGATAGAGCTTGGCAAGAGCTATCTAGTGATGTGCTTCATTCAATCATCAGAGGTTAGACTTGGGAGAAAAGTCAAACCCTAATTCTGCCCTAAAATGGTGGATGAACATTTTTGAGGTTCTAACTCTTAAAAAGCTAGGTCATTAGTCACAAGAGGGCAAAAGCACTCAAAATAAGCAAAGCAAACTCAAAATTAGCGATTGGATTATATTTTAAGCCATGAAAAGCAGAATTTAGCGATCCAATTATTTAAAAATAGCGAAGGCAGCTTTTTCGGCTCACGATTTGATTTTTTCGCAAAAGTTGACGACAACTTTATTTTGAGACTCAAGGCTATATAAAGAAGACATTGGGCACACTTTTGGATAACTTGAGCTTGAGTTGATGCTTACTTTGTGTCAATTTTGGAGTTCTGAAGCTTTGGAGGTGAAGGAAAGATGAAGGAGAGGCTACTCTCTTGGAGCAGGGAGTCTTCTACAAGTTGGTGGCAGCTTTCTTTTGTAAGTTGATCCTATTTTCTGTTTTTAGGGTTTCTGAACCCTAATTTCGGAATTAGGGTTTGCTGATTTTCAGATTTGTTGCACTATCTTGAGAGGTTAGGTTCACTCCGTTGCTCATTCGCTTCACACACACTCAGATTATAACAACATAATCTGAATTCTGTACATCATTATCTTCTTGGCTATTCTTCCATTTAGTGAGTGCACCATCATATGGTTGAGTAGTACTCCCATGATGTAATTCGGCCATCTATATTTAGTAAGTAAGCACTTTGCTTATGTTACTTACTCGTCTCAAAATCTCTTTCTATCTCTCACTTATCATCTTGTTTAATAAGTGTGTATGCTCAAAGGTTTTTAGTATTGGAAGATCCTGGGGCCCCAAATTCCAACATTTCTGTGTGCCCCCCTCCTCCCGCTCTCTCGCTCTCTCTCTCTCTCTCATTCAGAGACCATGCTACATGGACACATACATGCCTCATTGCTTGAGGGTAGCGATCGGCCAGCTGAGGGTCTCATCGGCCAGCTGAGGGTCTCATCAGTCAGCTAAGGGTCTCATCACACCGACTAGAGATTGAGACTGGCAGGGCAGCACACACCCCCAGAGAGGAGAGGATCTGTCGGATATGTGGGGTAGAGATAGAGGATGATGAGCATTTCGTATGTAGACAGTAGATGCGAGGCATATGATGATATCAGGAGCAGATATGAGGCTTTATTGACAATCATGGCCTCCAGAGATCAGCGTCAGTTAGGGAGATTCTTACTGGAGATACACAGCCACAGAGATGGCCTACTCCAGCCCACCACAGCAGCTCAGACCGGTGGGAGAGAGACAAAGCTCACTGACTTCTTTGCCGCATGACATACACCAGCCCTCCCCCCCACCACTTGTCACGCAGAGAGGGGTGACTGTTCAGCAGGCTGAGACCTCTCGTGCTAGGAGACGACCCTGCACCACAGGCTATCGGACACAGAGATTTCATAAACATCAGATTGCATGTATACAGGCCCATTGCTGTCGAACCATTGAGGAGAGATGGGCCCAGATGATGGCTGGTCCCACTGGAGCCATTCGGGCAGCCCTGACTTCGCCCCCCACCTATGTGTCACATATTACATCCACGTATGAGCACTGGTTGGGGATAGTGTGTCACTTAGATGCATTCTCATAATTGTGCCACCCTCTTGCATATAGGCTACCATAGGGATAGCACACATATACTCCCCCCCGCCCCCCCCCTTCCGAGCCCTCTCATAGACTCTCTGCACACACATTTACGGAGACTCTGGTTTTCTTCTTTCTACTTGGTTTCGCATCAGATTTTTATCTTCAGCATGCTTCATCTTTCCGTTTGACGGGAGATACAACCTATGTACATTGATTCTGTCTCATAGGTTGGGTTCGGCCTTCTAATAGACGTTAAAAATCTTTCTTTCTTTCTTTCTTCTTTCTCTCTCTTTCGACTGGGTTGCTTGTGTCTGAAGCAGAAAGCAACATGTTGGAAACCTTCTGGCCTGTCAGGTTGTTTCTGGTTTTGGATGTTGAAGTGCTCTGGCTGTGGGCAGTGAGCACCCAAGGGGAAGATAAGCATACTGCTCGAGGAAGGATAGACCTAGGGAAGATGAGGCAAGTTTGCGTGAGCTGCAGAAGATGAAAACCTAGCTGTTTGGTCTACTCTATACACCTTCTTGATTTTGCTCATGTCCAGACTCCAACAGCATTTTACATTGCATGTGAACAAGACAGGGGTTGCCTAAGTGATGAGTAGACACATCAATTTCTCAAGTTTTTTAATAAGAGTTGTTAATGTCACTTGTTAATTAGTGTTTTCGATTAGCTGGTCTAGCAAACATTGCGCCAAAAAAAACATATTTGAAGATGTGGTAGTCTCATGAAGTGTAACGTAACAAAGCTAACATTTATGATCACAAATGTCACATTTAGCACTCTCCCAAAATAAGATGCAAGAAATGGAGGGTAGAAATAGAAGAATAGAGAAGGGGAAAAGAAGCCTTTCGTGAATGGTAGAACAACAAAGACAAAAAAAGGAAAGTGGAAGCGGAAATCTTGAAGGTTAGAATCAAGCCTCAAAGAGGAGGTGCTAACTTTGAGGTATCTTTTTGAATCACAAACATGTTAAAGGAAGGAGAATCACTACATTCATCTCAAGTTTAACATTAAGAAGTAAGAAAGGAGGTGCTAAATTTGAGATGTCTTCTTAAACCAAAGCATGCAATGGATAAGAGCAAGGATAATCAAAGGCATGCATGTTATTGCACTCAATAGGGGAGCGAAATAAAGACATTGAAGAATGAGTGCAAGAAACCATTAGAGGAGGAGAAGCAACAAGAGCCGAGAGCATTTCTAATAAAGGTAACATCCATGGTGATTGGTCACAAATAGAAGACTTGCATCGAAAGGTGGTGAAGGGAGGGAGGGTAGAAATGGAATGGTAGAGAAGGGAAAAAGTTTTTCTTGAATGGAAGCTTAGAGAAAATGAAAGGGTTTTCTCGAAGAGAAGCACAAAGAAGGCAAAAGATGGAAAGTGGAAAAGCAAAACCTCAAGGTCAAAATTAAGACCTCAAAGAGGAAGTCATTATTCATAACTTGAGATGTCTTCTCAAGTCAAAGGCATGCGGAGAATGAGAGAATTTCAAGCCTTTGAAGAACAAGCACAAGGAATCAAAAGAAGAGGAGATGCAAGAATAAGTAAAGACATTTTCATGGATGGAGGTGATCCACAAGCCTCGAAAAAAAGTGCATGAAGTAGAGAGGTGAACATGCATTATTAAGAGGGAAAAAGGCAAGGAGATAACAAGACCCACACACATCATCATTAGCTAGAATCTTAAAGATTGGTAACATAGACACGTACATGTCAGAGTTATTGGCCTTAAAGATCGATAGAATGGAAGTGAAAGAGACCATTAATAGGGGGAGGGAGGCAGGGAAAAAAGGAGGAAAAAGGGGAAAAGGGAAAAAGGGGAGGGGGAGAGGGAGAGGGGGGGAGGGGGGGGGAGAGAGAGAGAGAGAGAGAGAGAGAGAGAGAGAGAGAGAGAGAGAGAGAGAGAGAGAGAGAGAGAGAGAGAGAGAGAGAGAGAGAGAGAGAGAGAGAGAGAGAGAGAGAGAGAGGAGGAGGAGGGAGGGAGGGAGGGAGGGAGGGAGGGAGGGAGGGAGGGAGGGAGGGAGGGAGGGAGGGAGGGAGGGAGGGAGGGAGGGAGGGAGGGAGGGAGGGAGGGAGGGGGAGGGGGAGGGGGAGGGGGAGGGGGAGGGGGAGGGGGAGGGGGAGGGGGAGGGGGCGAGAGGGGGAGGGGGAGGGGGAGGGGGCGAGAGGGGGAGGGGGGGGGGGGAGGGGGAGGGGGAGGGGGAGGGGGGGGGGGGGGGGGGGGGGGGGGGAGGGGGAGGGGGAGGGGGAGGGGGAGGGGGAGGGGGAGGGGGAGGGGGAGGGGTTATTAGCCTTCCCTTCCTCACTTTTCATGGGAACGTCGGATGTCCCTTGCATCGTAGGTAGATACCCGGCAATGGGAGCGCCCCGCGTCAATCCTTGGCGGGTCTTGTGCCTTGATGGCCAGTCGGACCGACACTGGGCCGACTTGTTTTCATCTTGCTCGCTCACTAATAGGGGCTTTGGACATGTGTGGCAATGGAGAGCCACTCCGCCTCTTGGCAACCGACAACTTGGACCTGACGACAACCCACCGCCGTGTCGGTCCACCTTCGGCAGCTGCCCCTTCGCTTACGACTGAAGTCCCGCTTTTGCTACTCAACCGGTCTTTGAGCCATCTCAATGAAGTCGTGCTCGCTTTCGAGTAACTCAAGGGGATTTGCCTCTTTAACTTCATGGCCATGTGTCTCCTTGTGGGTTAGGCAAAGGCCTTCCCTTGGAGCGGACCGTCACAATTGGTATCAGAGCTTGGGCTCTCAGTCGGTTTGCGTATCCGTCGTCGGTGGTGCCGGTCCTTGGCCCGATGGCAAAGGGCATTTTTTTTTTTTGGAGATACAGTGCCGTCGATCCTTGCTTGGACCTCGGCTTGTTTTGGCACAAAGTGGGATTTTTTTTTATGGACGTCGTAAGGTCTGTCGTTAGCCCCTGCTTGGATCACCGTGGTAAATGATAGTGGTCCAGAACTTCAAGCCTGTGTGGCACGGGTTAGGAGGTCGGTGTGGTAGGCCGCCCCAATCTTTTATGATCTTATGAAAGGCAAAATTATCGTCCGTCAATATGTTTATGGGCCGGACCTGCTTGTCGGCCCACTCTCCTTCACGTATTTCTTCATTTGCTACATCCGCATTGGCAATTCCATGGAAACCATCGTGGGGTGGGAGGTAACGCCCTCCATATGCAGGTAAGGCAACCTTGTTTTCCGGGCCGGGGTAGCGCAGTAAGTGGCTCTAGCATGCCGTAAGTCCCATCCCTTGGGGTGGGGGGCCTCTGTTCGCGATTAAGCCGAGGAGAAACATAGGGAAGTCCCTCTATGCTCCACCGCAAGTGGGCCGATAGTGTGCTCGACCTGCTTATCGACCGTAAGACGTGTCCGTATGAAAATAAAGTTATATCTATTGTAGGAGTCTCTCATGAGCTGAACACAATATATGGAAGCATAAAGGCCATCTAAAACGTGTTCTCCTGCGAGGGTATCGTTTTGGCCAGGGTAGTGAGCGCTTTGAGGCCCAATTTTTTTTGGGATGGAATAAAATCCCATCTTTTATTTTTGTGTCGACTTGCCAAGAGTTCTTCAAAGTGAAGTGCCGTGCTATCCATCGAGCTGTAGAAGGCCGGGGTATGCACTTTGTGAAAAGTGGTGGCCAGTGGGTTTGTGGCCTTGCCCTCGGGCCTCCAGTCCGTGCCCTATGTGGATGCCGCCTGTAGGTCCCTTCGTGGATGGGGCAGAATCTCAAGTAAATTGGCCCCTGTGATTATAAGTCGCACTATGTGCTGCACCGTGCACGTCCCTGCCTTTGGGTAAAACCCAACGTTGGCCGCCGATAGGCCTGTTTTTGGGTGGCCAACGAGTATGTAAGCAGTCACGCCGAGACTTCTTGAGTCTGTAAGTAGGCAAAGCGCGGTCTCGTTCGTGCCTAAGGTTGGGGGACAACGGGGGGTAAGTCGTCTCAATGCGTTGTAAGTCGTGCCATAAGTCGCACAAAAATATTTGCCATAAGCTCCATTTATCGTTGTAAGTCGCACATGCCATCAAGCACAATGATGTGTGGCATGACTGTGCCGTTTTCGGTATGTATCGCAGTGGGCCGTCGACAGGTCCCATTTCCTTGGCGGGAATCACCTTCGCCGACGCTGGCAGCCTTGGCTTCGCGGTGCCTTAGTAATTGTGGAAAGTTGGAATGGACCCAAAGGGTATGCGTGGATCGGCTGCGGGTCCTTTCCCATTACAAAGTGGGCTTGGATCTGTATCGCTATATCTCCCTGGACGGGGCAGTTTTTACATAGAACCGGCTTGGGGCCTTAGTGTGAGGGGGAGGGGGAGGGGGAGGGGGAGAGGGAGAGGGAGAGGGAGGGGTGCTTCATTTTCTCTCATTTCCCCCTTATAAACTACTGTATCTTTATTTTGTGGATGTTTATGTGTCAGTGTTGTTATTTGTTTAGATTTGGATACCGATGTATCATAATAGACAGGTACATGTCTTTATTGTTCACATGTTCTGATTTTTTTGCAGTTCCTTGCCTTCGAAGGGCATCATCAATAGAAGCAGACTATGAAGCTGCTGGAGGTGAAGTTCTGCTTGAAAATGAGGATGACAATGGCTGGCTTGCAACACATGGGAAACCAAGTAGAATTTCGTGGCACTTATATTGTGTTTCTTATTTCTTAAGCATGTCAAATTTCAATACTTCATTTACGTGGAAAGTTTTATAGTAAATGTACGACTGAACCTTATTTCCTCCTTGCTCTAGGTGACCAAAAAATGGACGAAAATACACCCACAATAACTGATGGTTGCTATACAAAAAATAGAGCTGTCATAGAAAGTGATCTGGTCAAGGACAGCAATGATAATGATGATGATGTTCCAGATATGTCAGATTTTATAGAAAATGATGATGCAAGTGCATTTCTATTATTTTTCTGTTGATCTATTGTCTGATGTGCAATGTTCCTTTATTTTACACTGCAAATAATTCATTCAACTTTAGTATTATCCTTTTCTATGTGAAACAGAGCGATAGCCAGTTTCAAAATTTAATTGGAATCAGATGTTTGAAGTTCATCAATAGAAGTTTTATTTTTACAGGCAACGATAGAAACATCATACCCAACTGCGCAAGAACCTGATGAGGATAACATTCTTCGAACAAGGACTTATGATGTCAGCATAACGTATGTTTATTCATTTTTTATTGTTATAGAGAACAATGCAGCATCAAATGCTCACTACTTTTATTTGATCAGGTATGACAAGTATTATCAGACTCCTCGAGTTTGGCTGACAGGTTATAATGAGGTGAATGCTCTTGTAATGCTTTGTTGTGTATTTCTCTTTAATGGAATTTCTTTGACGGTCTGTTTGAACTGGTGCTCCCCCTTCTTCTTTCTCTTTTCTTTCTTTTTTTCTTTTTTTTCTATTTTTCTTTCTTTCTTTCTTTCTACTTGTGACTCTAAACTTATTTGTTTTTTTCAATGGCACTATGTATATCTATAAAGAAAATTATCATTGCACATTTACGATGGTATTGGAGGACAGAGTGGCATCATACAACATGTATGGTATGACACATCTCACACAGACCTGGCAATAATAACGAGATGAAGCTGGCTAATCTTTTAGAGATTGTGCCATTGTTGCAGTATTCGATGTTCTATGGTCATATAATCTCTCTGAAGAGAAGATTGCTGTCTGTGGAATGATATTGCCTTGTTATTTACACATGTACGTGTCTATGTCTATGCTTTATATGATAACTGGATCCCAGCACGAGTCTCTTGGTATGTGGATGTACATTCAAAAAAATCCTAGATAGACTTCTAACACTTGGGCGTGGTCAAGCAGCTCTGTGCATGAGTTCAAATATTCTTTGGGCATAGTGTGTTTCTTGATGTGTAGCTCCCAAATGTGGCCATTTATAAGTGTCAAAAGATATTCACATGGCAAAATGCATTTGCAGATAGAAAATTAGTTAGGCTTAATTGAAGTTAAATTGCAATGGGCCCACCATTTGAAAAGAAGCGACTGTTGATTTCGATGTGCTTTTTGCAAGGAACAGTTCGAACTCCCAGAACTAGAAACTTTAACTAGGAATGCTTTATTCTACTGAACATCTGGTTTCAACAAGGTCTGATCAATGTTGGGTACTGTTTACTGAAAGCTTAGAGAATTCTGAGAGTTTTCAGAATCAAGATGAAATAAAGCTTGAGGTTATTGCATCAAGTGTAAATTTGCTGCAAAGTATCTTGGTGATATTTTGTTGTTTGTTTGCTGAATTTGAGACTGACATTAGCAAATGCACAGGTGTTTACTTGAATGTTTACAATTTCAAGTCTTAGACGAGTACAATTTGTCTTTGTTGTGGTTGTTACTTCTTCACTTTGCATGTATGTAAGTCATTGGCTCCATGTGGCTGATGATAACCTGAGAGCAGCCAGCTGCACCTCCTTTCATAATCCATTGCCTCAATATACAGGAAGGTCTGCAGTTCTACATGTAGGGAACTCTCACCCAGGTGTATAGAACCTGGCTGGGAGATCTCTCTCTCTCTCTCTCTCTCTCTCTCTCTACACACATCTGATCAACTACATGAGCAGAACTGCCTGTTTTGTAGGGGTTCGCAGCACCTTGCTAGAAGTTCCGTTTCTTATCTGACATTCACTCCTCCAATTAATTACACAATAGTCTCATGTTTACCACTTCAAACTGCTTGTGCCATGGGGCTCTTTTTTGTTGGTCCATTTTTTTGTTGGTCTCCTTCCGAAAACTTTTTGTGTCTGTACATGTCTTTCTTAACAGTATTATTGAGGTCAAATACATCATAGCATTTGGAGATATGCATACACCTAATTCAATTGTAAATTTTCAATCTTGTTCCTCTTTCCTCCAAAAATGGTCTTCAATCTGATTATGTAATATCCCCTATTTTGGTTCCTATTTCTAACCTGTATCACTCTAGTTATCTTGAGAATCGACTTAGATTGGAACTCAGACAGGTCCCTTAGGTCTGTTAACGAAGAGTCTTTGTAAGACTCAGCGTAAACATTTTACACTTCACTATTATTTGATTTTATAAAAATTTCCCTCACTCTTTGTGGGTTAATTTTCCTCTCTATTGGCATGAAATGTTATCAAGTCCTGACATTCCCCTAGACAAAGAAAAATGAAAATCCAACCCAAAAAAAAAATCCTCCTCCCCTAGAACAGGAAGTTTCAATCATTTGCATTCCGACTTCTTTTAATTCGTTGTTGGTTATTTCCATGTATTTTGGATTGTGTTTTGTACTCTCTCTCTCTCTCTCTCTCTCTCTCTCTGTGCGCTCGCTCTCTCACTCTCACAGAGGGGTATATTGATAATACACGGGTCAATGTTGTATGATTGCCTTCTTTTTGGGGGTGGGAGGGATGGGAGGGAGCATTTGTGGTGCTCCAGATGAAACTGTATTATAGAAAATAACTATACTGTACATTGTTGGTGCTATACGAAAATATTCCATGCAGTAGCAGATTGGCCGTGTAACCAAAAGAAAGGAGAAACTTTGAAATTGTTGTCTTAAACAGGCTTCTTAATGATTCCATAAAATTTTAGGCAGGCTTTGTAACTTTGTTCTGAATAATAAGAAAATAAGACATTGAAAATACTGTCATTTATTGGTTGGTTGAATTTCAGTCCAGAGAGCCGTTAACACCGGAGCTTATCCTGGAGGATGTTAGTCAAGATCATGCTCGCAAAACGGTATGCTACATTGTGAACAGAAGGAAACTGGATTCATTACGGTCATGGTTATTGAGGGGCACTGCTGTTTTTGCAGGTTACTATAGAGGATCATCCGCACATGGCAGGAAAGCATGCTTCTGTGCATCCCTGCAGGCATGGTGCTGTTATGAAGAAAATCATTGATGTATTATTGAGCCGAGGAGTTGAACCAGAAGTCGATAAGTATGCCAAAAGCTTCGTTTGATTTTCTATTTGTTTACTTGTGGGGAACTATTTGTTATGATAATTGGTAGCTTTGGATTTCCTTTATTCTGTTGTCTTGTCTATCATAGTTTCTGATCAATGGTTTGATGTTTTCTGGTTTGTCAGGTACCTTTTTCTGTTCTTGAAATTTGTTGCCTCTGTTATTCCAACAATTGAATATGATTACACGATGGATTTCGACATGGGTTCGTAAGAAAATGTTGGAACTCATCTTGTGAACTGTTTATCTTTCCTAGTTCTCAGCCACCAACAGGACAATGTAAATGTTTTTAGAACTGAAAACCTTTTGTACAAAGTTGTCTAATCCCATGCTTGCAGACCATGGACACGAGATCAGCAGGTGCATATATGGTACTGCTGCCAGGTCCTTGATATTACGAATCGGGTTAAATCGATTGTAGTTGATTAAATCGATTGTAGTTGATAGAATGCTTGAACCACAATTATCTGTGTTTTATATTTTGTAATTAAACATTTATTCTTTCACCATTATGGTTGGGGTGTCAACCAATATTCCTGTAGTCAAGAATTCGTAGGTTCTCAATTTCTGCTCATATTGATTTTATGTAATCTCTTTTATTTCTGTTCTTTCAGTTTTCTAACTTGGATTTTTGTGGATGAATCATTGTATATAGGTGTTGGGGAAGGTCAAGTCTGTTCTCTTTATTTAGGCATTGGCATTTAAAACTTGATTGGGTCTGTTAAGCCCAGATGGAGAAATAATAGCACACATAAGAGAATAAGCACACATAAATAAGAGAGCAAATCATACAATACACAAAGTATAGTAAAAAATCTTATGCTCCTATCATGAACATACATGTACAAGATGATATGCTCCAAATCAAACTACAAAACAAAACAAGAAATACTCAACCCATGAATACCAAAGACAGCATGTGAAGGGTAATTTATTAGGCATGAAGAGGCTAGAGCAAGATCTCCAAAGCAACCTCACAAAGAGTATGAGAGACTTCCAAGAGTGTATGAGTATGCAGTAATTCAACTTCTTTGCCACCTCCAAGAGTAGACGACTCCACTGAGCTCTAAGCGTGTGAGCACCTCCAAGCAAGAGTAAAAGTGATGATTGATGTGTTTTCAAAACCCTTCTTATATAGGCAAATCAACCTTGACAAAAAGTACGTGAAAAAGCAGCTATTGATGCTCAAACTTCTTACAAGTCTGCGTAAAATCTAGTTTAGCTTTCGTTTTTTTTGTGTAGACTAAATATTAGCCATGCATGTTGCTTTTAGGGGTGGTACATGTAATTGTGTCAGCCTTTAGATCATAATGGGCGTCATCATAAAATTATGGCACATGTCAAGTGCTTTTGATACTTTAACCTGAAATTAGGGTTTCAAATTTGAGGGGTCTAATGAGGTCAGATGGGCATGTCTTATGTATAGCTGGATAGCTCTCTTTGAGTACTTTCAGGAATATGTAGATAACTTCTCATGCCTATCTTGATGATTTTTTATCAAGTCTTTGACCTGATTTGAATTTTTGATCTTGAAGTAATCTAATCAAATTGTTCATGAATATGTACAATGAATGGTGTAATCAAGCTCCAAAATGTACAAATTAGAAATCTAGTCCTAATCCTAAAATCCTAACAGGGTGCAAAGGATGCGTACGCTTTTGATGAACATACATTCATTGGTGTTGTCATGCCTATCATAGGATGATGTCGAACATTGCATGGGTATCAATCCAGCTGCATTATAAAAAAAGGGATAACAGTCCATAGAAATTATAAAGTTTGTATTGTTTAAAAAGTGTGAAAATGTACAATAAATATGAAGAAAAAATGTTAAAAAGTGTGAAAATGTACAATAAATATGAAGAAAAAATGTTGTCTTATGACTAATTCAAACAGTGCAAAAATGTGTAGTGAATACCGGAGTATATAAGTGGAGTGATCACATGCATGCACGTATGTATTAGAGTAAATAACCTGCAAAAAGCCTTGGGCAGTCCAACACGCTGTAAGAACTGTGGTGAAAGTTCAACTGCTTTTTAATTGTGACTGGGCAGTTGATTGGTTCTATCAAATATTGTGATTGGGCAGTTGATTGGTTCTGTCAATCAACTGCCCAGTCACAATCCAAAAGCAGGGGACAGATCTTGGAGGATGTGTTACTCAAGGACATCCCTTGGCATGGGCTATCTACATCACATTCAATATCCTTGATACGCTTGCAGTCTATCCACACATCTAGTTGGGAACTCAAGGGGACAACTTTGGAAGGGTAGGCCACTTGGAGGATGTCCTTTGGTACACATGCATGCTATCTACACATATTCCTCAATATACACAGTTGTAAAAACTACATCAACAAAGAGATCAAAGCAAAGCTTGTGCCGATCTTAGTGCCATTCTTTGAAACTTCTATTTTTCTTCAACATACATTGGATGTACCTCTTCTTACTCTCTGGGGCATTATCAGCCTTGCCTCTAGTAGATGTCATCTCAATAACCAAGCAAAATAGTGAGCAAGAGGCGGGTCATTTGTATGGTCACTTAAAATTTGATCTAAGCAAGCCATTCCAAGTAAGGCTAGTATCAAGTTTCCTACCCTTAGTGGAAGAGTAGGGGCTTGATTAAAGATGATGCTCTTGGTTTGTTTCTTGTCTACTATGTAGTGGCTTGGTAGACAATTGGTGTAATTGGTCCCTTATGGAAAACTTAATGTACTAGCCAAGCTTGACGAAACTATTAAGAGGGCCTTGGATTAGCTTGAAAATTGATGGGCTTCACGAAAAGAGACATTTCTAGTGTGAATGCAGATCCAAAATGGTGGTGGAAAAGTTGCATAAGGTATTGAGTCACTTCATCTTGAAGAAGCTTCAACCATGAGAGACATTTACAAAATTAGACCGACTAGAAAGTGGAGGGAAAATTTGCTGAAAGCAATTGTGTTACCTAAAACATTGTATGTAGATAGTGCCTTTGTAAGTCCATCATTAAACTCTTAGGTGACTCGTTATCAAACTCTCACATCGCAATCACCATATCTCACATATGGTGAGTCGTGCCTTTGTAAGTCCATCATTAAACTCTTAGGTGACTCGTTATCAAACTCTCACATCACAATCACCATATCTCACAATCACCACATCATTAAAGTCTTAGGTGACTCTTATCAAATGCTCACAACACAATCACCATAGCTTGATATAGTACTTCAATTGAATTAAGAGTAACTTTTGCTTATTCTATTCCTCGTTATCAGTTAGAAAAGTAATGATTGATGGATCAAGCAAGAAGAAGAGATGGAAGGAATACTTTGGTAAAGACTCTTGGAGCACAACAAACAACACAAGGCATTGAATTCATACTATGAGAAAAAGATGCACTCTGCATTCGAAGCCAAAACAATGATAAAAATTTTGAAGACTTTGGAATTTAAAGAAATTTCTCACATTTCAAAAAATTTTGTAGGAATTGAATTGGAAATATGCCCATGCATTAGAAGGACATGTACAAAGGATCTCATTGAGAAGTAGCACTATCTTTGTAGTACCATGACAAAGGTCCCCAAGAATGCATGGATTGGGATTAAAATATGCATCTAGAAATACTTATTGAGTCTCTCCCTATCTTACTAGCATCCTCTCTTTGAAACTCACTCCTTCCTCTTCATATCAAGATTGGCAAAAGAAAACTTAACATCAATGCTGAACTAGGTCCTTCTATTGAATGGGTTGGGTCCCCTCATATTTGGCTTAAGATTTGCTTAGACACCCCCCTCGGTGTCTAGATGTCTCTCTCTCTCTCTCTTTCTGTGTCTCTCTATCTCTTTGTCTCTTTGTCTCTTTGTCTCTTTGTCTCTCTGTCTCTCTGTCTCTCTCTCTCTCTCTACTCAAAACATCATGAGTCTTTTACTCGGAAGCCATTACAAAAGGTGTAATAGAAGATACATGAACAAGGACATTACAAATGGGAAATATAGACCAATACCCTAATATAGGATGAATGAACATACTAACACCTAATGAAGGTTGTGGCACTACCTCTCTATCTCTCTCCCCCCCCCCTTCTCTCTTTGCCCTTCCTCCCTTATTCATTGCCTCATGGCCTAATTACTTGCACATGATTGGTCCATCCATGCATTTCTATCCCTTTTTGTTTGAGCTTAGGGAATCTATTACAATGGCCTTTCCCAAATCTTCTATGCCAATGTATGTATTTGTCGTTACTTGACTCAACTTGGCATCTCAACACTAAAACTATGACATAACCATTATTCCATAAGGACAAAACATTAATATCTATCTATCTATCTATCTATCTATCTATCTATCTATCTATCTATCTATCTATTTATCCATCTATCTATCTGTCTGTCTATCTCTTTGTCTGTCTCTATCTATCTATCCATCCATCCATCCATCAATCAATCGATCCATCAATCCATCCATTCATCCATCCACCCACCCGCCTATCTGTACGTGTGTGTTTGTGTCTGTCTATTTGTTGTGGAGAATTTCTCCTATGCACAACAAGAAGCATGTAGTGAGCCCTTGTAGGTCCAACACTTTGATAGATAGCTCCACCTTCGTTTGCTTGGTGCTCTCAACTCAAATCTCAAATGGAACTGTGGCTTTAGTCAATTGAACTAGAAAAGGAGAGCTTTCTAAAAGCTATAAATCACTTAATTTGGATAAGTTTTGGTCTCGAAACTCAACTAACGAAAATAGACTACTTGTATACATAGGTATGCTGAAGACTTGGACTTCACTCTAGGACAAATAACTCAGAGAATATAGAACCTTTGTAGAATATACTTGAGACAATGAAATTACACAAGCGAATATTTCCAACAAGCTATAAATCATGTAATCTGGATAAGTTTTACTCAGGAAATTCAAGTGACCAAAATAGACTACCTATCTACACAAGTATGTTGAAGAACTGGACTTCACTCTCGGATTGATAACTCATACAAGTGGATATTTGAGGTAGAGATGTTACACAAGATGAGCTTTCCAATGAGTGTTCAAATGCAAGAAATGGTTACATATACATTGAGATATGAACTTCACAACATGATTGTGTACAAAGTGACATGCGGTTGGAAAGAGTATGAGAAGACAAAATGACAAAATGGCTTCTAAGATCAAATCACACTATTGGGGACTCTTGCCTCTTTCTCTCCTGGTTCAGAATGTGTTCCCACTCCACTTTCATAGCCAATAATCTTGTGAAGAAGTTTTGTGCCTTCTTCTTAACTCACCACTTTCATTTGTTTGCCCACTACATGCCACTCACTACAAGGCAGATATTGTATCTTTGAATCATCATTACTTTTGACTAGATATATATATATATATTTTCATCCTTAGCATTATATTCCCTTTACCTTTACATATGGTAAATTTATCCAAGCATGGCTCATGTGAAAATGAGCTTGCACATTTATCTTCAACACTCCCCCTCAAGCTCATTTGGGATTTATCTTCAACCATGTCTTGCAAATTGATCACATCCTTGAAACCCTTGAGTTTGGAAGCATCCAAGAACTTTGTAAACATATTTGCAACCTGCTCTTTGGTTCTGATGAACTTTATCCCCACATCTTTGTTCATTAACTTCTCCCTTACATAATGGCAGTGGACCTCTATGTGCTTACTCCTTGCATGAAACATGGGATTGCTTGCCAAATAAATAGTTGATATGTTATCACCATATATAAGAATGGTTTCAAATTGCACTTCAAGATCAACCACAAGCTCTTGGATCCACATTGCTTCATATGTGGCAAACGCTAATCCTCTATATTCAACCTCCATGGATGAAAGTGCAATAGTAGGTTGTTTCTTCAAGCTCCATGTGATGGGTTTTCTTCCTATCATGAACACACAACCTGAGGTTGATCTCCTATCTTCCTCCCAGCTTGCCCAATCAGCATCATTAAAGCCTTTGACCTTCAATTCTTCACCAAAATTGTAAAACAAAACATGATTAATGATATGCTTTATGCATCACAAGACTCTCTTGGTTGAAGTTAAATGTTCGCTTGTTGGAGCTTGCATATAATGAGAAAGTACACCAACAACATAAGATAGATCAGGTCTTCTAATGTTTTCATTGATTAATGATCTTACGATGCTTTTGTATGTCGCTACATCTTCCAATAGTTCTCTATCATTTGCCCAAATCTTTATATTTGTGTCCATGGGCTGAGTGAGTGATTTGCATTCACTCATTCCAAATCTAAAAAGAACATCCAACAAGTACTTACTTTGCATCAAGAAGATGTCACCTTTCCCATAAACAACTTCAATTCCTAAAAAATATTTCAACTCTCTGAGATATGAAATTTTAACTCCTTAACAAGCTTTCTTTTGATATCTTTAATCCTTCTAACATCATTCCCTGTTATGAAGAGATCATCAATATATATGCAAATATGTCTATTTGCTTCCTTCTTCATCTACAATGAAGGATCTCCACTATTTGGGTTGTATCCACACTTCGTTAGATACTCTACCAAATATCTATCTATCTGTCTATCTATCTATCTATCTATCTATCTATCTATCTATCTATCTATCTATCTATCTATCTATCTATCTATCTATCTATCTATCTATCTATCTACCTACCTACCTACCTACCTACCTACCTACCTACCTACCTACCTACCTACCTACCTACCTACCTACC
>CM035424.1:171422356-171438101 GCA_020310875.1 Ceratopteris richardii | reverse complement strand
TCTATCTATCTATCTATCTATCTATCTATCTATCTATCTATCTATCTATCTATCTATCTATCTATCTATCTATCTATCTATCTATCTATCGATCTCTCTCTCGATCGATCTATCGATCTATCTATCTATCTATCTATCTATCTATCTATCTATCTATCTATCTATCTATCTATCTATCTATCTATCTATCTATCTATCTATCTATCTATCTATCTATCTATCTATCTATCTATCTATCTATCTATCTATCTATCTATCTATTATCTATCTATATATCTATCTATATATTTATCTATCTATCTATCTATCTATCTATCAATCTATCTATCAATCTATCTATCTATCTATCTATCTATCTATCCATCTATCTATCTATATCTATCTATATATCTATCTATCTATCTATCTATCTATCTATCTATCTATCTATCTATCTATCTATCTATCTATCTATCTATCTATCTATCTATCTATCTATCTATATCTATCTATCTATCTATCTATCTATCTATCTATCTATCTATCTATCTATCTATCTATCTGTCTATCTATCTATCTATCTACCTGCCTACCTACCTACCTATCTACGCCTACCTACCTACCTACCCTATATCTATCTATCTATCTATCTATCTATCTATCTATCTATCTATCTATCTATCTATCTATCTATCTATCTATCTATCTATCTATCTATCTATCTGTCTATCTATCTATGTATCTATCTATCTATCTATCTATCTATCTATCTATCTATCTATCTATCTATCTATCTATCTATCTATCGATCGATCGATCGATCTATCTATCTATCTATCTATCTATCTATCTATCTATCTATCTATCTATCTATCTATCTATCTATCTATCTATCTATCTATCTATCTATCTATCTATCTATCTATCTATCTATCTATCTATCTATCTATCTATCTATCTATCTATCTATCTATCTATCTATCTATCTATCTATCTATCTATCTATCTATCTATCTATCAATCTATCTATCAATCTATCTATCTACCTATCTATCTATCTATCTATCTATCTATCTATCTATCTATCTATCTATCTCTATCTATCTATCTATCTATCTATCTATCTATCTATCTATCTATCTATCTATCTATCTCTCTATCTATCTATCTATCTATCTATCTGTCTATCTATCTATCTGTCTATCTATCTATCTATCTATCTATCTACCTATCTATCTACCTATCTATCTGTCTATCTATCTGTCTATCTACCTGTCTATCTATCTGCCTATCTATCTATCTATCTATCTATCTATCTATCTATCTATCTATCTATCTATCTATCTATCTATCTATCTATCTATCTATCTATCTATCTATCTATCTATCTGTAGCTCGGTGACGAGTAGCACCTCCTTTAATGTCAATCCGGGAAGACATGAGGATGGTATGAAGACCTCGAGCAAGTGACGGCACCAATTGTGAGTTAGAAGCACACTAACATGCACACACATACACACACACGCGCACACACGGCAAGAACAAAGAGAGTAAGACGATGGAATCACTTCTATTGCAACCAAGTTCTCATACAAGCTCAAAACTACAAGAAGCTACCCCAAAATGAGCTCTCTAGCTCTATTTATAGTTTTTGACTAGCTTTGGCCCTGTCCAGACCTAGTGTCCGGCCTAGTTAAAAATTAGGTTCTAGGGCTTATTTGAGGGCTCAAACGAGGTCTAAAAATTATGAAAATTGGCAGGCAACTACTTCTAAGGCTCCCCAAGCTCGAGGACTCCTCGGCTTGTACAAAATGGAGCTACAAAAAGGTGAAATGATATTTACAAGGGTTTTTAGTGATGAGAATCACTTTAAAATGATGTAAGGGTTTTGAAAAAAAATGAAGGGTTGCCTTAGTGCTAGATCTGCATGTGTGTCCGTACTTGCTTCTTCCCGTGTGCTATCAACACTCTCCCCCCCCTAGCGTCTGTCGCCTCTGGCAGACCTCTGCTCCACTGTTTGATCAATGTAGTTCTGCAGGGAGGCCGGTTGCCACTTCTTGTTCCTTGATGCGTAGTCCCCGAACCAAGTCTCTCTGGAGGGCCTCCCAATTGACGGCACCCGGAATGTTCGGTTGTGGCGTTGTGTAGAGTTCTGAGTGCATCGTTTGTTCACACGCGAATAGATGTAGCAGGTGGGTTGGCCGTGGTGCGAACACTTCGGAGTGTGACTCCCAAAACCCCGTGGTGAACATATCATCAAAGGTTGCTTGTAGCAGGCAGGGAGATATCTTATTCGTGCATGCCATGCGTAAGCTACTCGAATGCTAGGGGTCGTGCTCATGTCATAGAGCAAATCATAATTACCGTTGATGAAGCCCGGGATTGAAGGCTGGATGTTACGTACGTTTCGAAAGGTCTTTAGGACCACTTGCATCATGTCCAAAATTTGAGCATCATTTGAGCGGCGACATCCGGCATGGGGTGGAGGCGTGGCATCCAATGTCTGATAGTGGCTATCATGTATGATACTGTAGGTGTGCCGGTTGGGGGTGCGATTGCAGGGTAATTGAGCCATTCTTTACAATTTGCGTTGTTCTGAACCTTGATGGTGAAGGCCTTCCATGATCTTCTTCTTTGTACTGGCCCATAACAAGGGTTATACTTCAAATGCATGGGAGCGTGATCCCATGTTCTCAGCATTTCCGGGTATGTTTCCAGTAATCTTGCCTCCAAGTAGGTTGAAATATCGCCCCTTTTCTGGCTGCCTCTGGGATGTCCTCTGGTTCGAACTGTGTTGCGAACGAGGGGTACTTGTTGGTTATGCGTTTGATCTCAGCATTGTAGTCCGCCAACAATACAAAATAAGGTTTGTATTGTAACTCTGAGCTAGTTATCAACCGCCTAGGAGCCAAGTTTGAGAAATATTCAGACTTGAGTATGGTCTCCTCTATGGTTTTCATGGCTAGCATCTGAGTTGCAACACGCTCTTCGTGAGTGTGGCCCATCTCCTCGACCTGCTTCATCCATGCTGACGGGGGCTCCTCATATGTATCCTGTCCCTCTTCAGTGATCCTGCCACCTGGAAGAGGTTGTGGCTCATAAGTATCTTCGAATGTTTCCTCCACTGGAATGACTACTGTGTCTTCTTCGATGGTTTGATCAGGTGGAGAGGGAGGTCGTTCATACTGTAACAATTTAATTTTTAGTTCTGCCACCTGCTGCCGTAGCTCAAGTACCTCATTGGTTACTGATAATTCTGGCTCTGGTGAGGTTGCAACGTTGGCCATCTCTTTAGGTTCTTGTTGGTGTGGTGCTGGCACCTGGGCTTTCTGTAGGTCTTTGACTTGGTCAGCAAGCTGATCATGAGCTTCTAAGAGAGTGGCATAGGTTTCTAATATTTGTTGTATATTCTCTGAGGGGATGGCTTGGAATTTAGCAGGGTCGATGGGTGCCCCTGGAGTATTTTCCATGGCTGCTTCGAGGTTGTCTTGATTCTGTTGCTGTAGTCTTTTGTTTTCTTCTTGGGCAGCCGCTAAATGGCGTCGGAGTAGGGCCATGTTTCGTTGTAGTCTAGCGTTACGGGCTAGTTGATCTCTAAGTTGATCTTCCGTTGCCCTACGCTTCTCTGTATGTGTGGACTCGAGCTCCACCTGGTATTGTTGGAGGGTGGTCACCTCCTGCTGTAACTCCGTATTAGACAACTCC
The DNA here is from genome assembly GCA_020310875.1 of Ceratopteris richardii. Lineage (NCBI taxonomy): Eukaryota > Viridiplantae > Streptophyta > Polypodiopsida > Polypodiales > Pteridaceae > Ceratopteris > Ceratopteris richardii. Next base: position 171,434,417 of record CM035424.1, on the reverse strand, counting down.
AAGGCAGTGACACGTGCCTGGAGGTGGGATGACAATGTACAGAGCTCCTTATTGTTTTCTTCTAATAACTTGTATTCCTGTTTAAGTTGGGCAGCCGCTTCGAGCATGGTGTCGAGTGCATTACTAAATGAGGTGGGTGCAGGGGTGAGGGTGGACGATGCAAGGGGTCGGGAGATGGGAAAGGGAAAAGTGGATGTTGTGCCTACCGTGTCTGGCAATGGTGATGTGAGTGGCGTGACACGTGGTGATGTTGGAAGAACCGTGGTGGTGGGTGATCCTGTGGATGGTGAGATGTCCATGGGATCGGACATGCGAGTGTGTGATTCGTGCACTGTGAATACAGGAATGGTGGGTGGTGTGATAGTGGTGGCAGTGAATGTGGCGGAGTGGGGTTGGGAGAGGGACTTTTTATTATAATTATCCACCTGTTGGAGTATATTTACAAGGTTTGTCCAGAAAGATGGTTGTGTGATTTGGGTTGAGCATGAGGCGGTTACTAGGGAAGTGGTGGATAGGGTTTGGGTGTGGGTGAATGGGAAAGGATGGGATGAGGTCTGGCTAGTGGCAAGTGGTTGTCCAAGGGCGGGGAGATAGGAAGGGTGACCTATTATGGTTTGATCGGTGGCAGGATGACCGGTGTGAGGTTCAAAAATTTGGGTGGAAGTGATGGATGTGGGTAATGGGAAGGATGTAAAAACAGAGGTGTGTACAATGGTTTCATGAGGGTTGGATATCAGTTGTTCCGAAAGACTAGTGGAAAGGGGTTCTGAGGGTTGAATGGGAGGTGGCGGTGGAGATGGTACCTGTGTAATTACATCTTGTTCGTCAATGGGATTTGCGCTCATCATGTGAACATCCTCGGAAACTGTAGTAGGCAAGGCTGTAGAGACCTCCATTTGAATCATTTTCCCTCGTCGTGGACGTGTATCAATCCTTCGTTGATCATAGGTAGGGTTTTCCTGATAGACCATTGTCCTCAATGCTTCCCCGATCCCACATGTCTCAGCCAATAGGTTCAATGATTCCACAAAATGTGAGTCGACATTCTCATTTTGAAGCATTTGATTCACTAGGGCTCTATTCGCCTCTTCTGTCATCTTGTGTCTTCTCTGCACCTGCTTGATTGTCCTGTATAGCCGTCTGAGTTGTGCTGTGTAGGCAGGGGCCTCCTCTTCACTGTCTTCGGGGTCATTTCTTTGTGCACCTTCATGAACTTGTGTGTTCGGGTCATGAGGATGTTGTGTCACTTCTTCCCCATGTACTCTGCTCGTCTCGCCCCGTGGCTGTTCTCTTTGGACTGATGCACCCGGATCAACATTGTTAGTGGAATCTTCACTGTCTGATAGGGGGACCGTCTGCAGGAATCTTTCAAAATCGAAGTTTGGATCCTCTGTGAAGGTGGCCATAGATGCAAACTCTGCATCGGTAGGTAGTGGAGGGGCGGATGGAACGGGTTGTACCACCTCCCCAGCTTGAACTCCTTGAAGATGGATCGTGAAAGGTGTGACCTGAGCTTCTAGTCGGGGAGAAGCTTCGGTCGTGGCTTCTTGAGGGATCGTTACCTGGGAGAGCGATCCACGCATTCGTTTTGCAGGCTGGCTCCCTGACTTCCGCCCTTTGAACAACTCCAATTGTGCATACTTTAAGGCTCTGGCAACTGGCACATCATATGCAAGACATCTATAGATAATTCTTGTAAGCGCACAACAACCATGTAGAGTAGGCTTTCTCACTCCCCGCTTGCCTGCCTCATACACTTGGTCTAAGATCCATACCGGCATCTTAATGGGCAAGCTTCCAGTCTCTGCTAGATATAGCCCATACCATATTTTCTTGTGAGGTTGAGTGAAACGGTCCTGAGCGGGGAATGCGAAGTGTTGGAGGCACATCCGCAAAGGTATGGCGATGTTGGGGGTGAGGGCGCACATTTCTTTTAGCTTCTTGATTCTATTGCTTTTCATCGACTCAGGTATCAAGGGGTCGCGGTCAGAAGGTACATGCGTGCCATACATCTGAAGTGCTTCCCTGATTAAAGTAACATTCAATTCAAACTTCCTCATTTCCTCCAGATTTGACAAGGAGGGCACCCAGAATGTGCCTGAATGGTCTTTATCCCCTGTCGGCTTCAGCGTGGCAATTAGGTAGTAGCACCTGAGGAAATCGGGTTTAGGCAGAGCTGCACTAAAATACGTTTGTAATCCTGCTTTCTGCCAGATATCTTGAAGTGGAGCTGCATTTTGCAATGCTTCGAATTCTCGTGAGAAGAACTGGAAGGTCCACCACACTCCTCCACATTCCATCTTAGATTCCCAGATGTGATCCGCGTCTCCCAAATCTCCTGGCATCTCATTGAACCAGTGAGAATGCCCCTTTACTCTTTCGGTTAGGCCATTGGGTGGATCTGGAATAGGAATTCTCTGCACATTCACGAACTCTTGAGGCCGAGCTGTTGGTGGGGCCTCCACTGGCATGGCATCCCAATTGATTGGAGCACCAGAGCCTGCCTGAGAGCTTGTGCCTGCCGCTGTTGCCATGAGAGTAGGTTGCTTATCTGCTGGAAGAAGAAAGGCACATTAGTGTTGCATAGGAAACAAGATGTAATGGTGTTCCCTTCACAATACTAACATGACAATCCCGGAGGTCAGTGGTTAGTGGTGAAGTGTTTGTGATAGGTGTGAGTGGTGATTAGAGGTCAGTGTCGTCCTAGATGCATACTTTGGTTATGCAATGGGCTCAGAATGCTCCTGTGCTAGAGTGGACGGATTTACAGAATTGGGTCAGGGGGTTTAATACACAGTTTAATTCTCCACACTTTGATAGAGGATTCGTAGCTCTTAGAGTTAAAGACAGGTGAAGATTTCTGGATGAGAGTGTGATGTACTTGGGACCTTTTGGGTACCCATTTCCAGACATTCCTACGGTAGATGGGAGTGGAGATAGTGAGAGGTGTAGGTATCTTTTCATTTTCTGAGTAGTTGGGCACGAGTGTTTGTGAAAGTTGCTTCATCCTAGTGCCTGAAGGTGAAGTAATTTGAGCTTGTAAGCAGGCCTTGGGCACCCATATCTGTCTAGCATTAGGGATGGCCTTCATTGACCGCTTAGGAACCCAAATAGAAATGGCATGCCTAGGGGTTATCCTAGAGGGCTTCTTCACTTTGTTCCTTGATGTTGAGGCTCGTTTCTTGTCTCCTTGAGAGTCTGCTATTAGAGTTGTGGGTCTTCCATCCTTGCGTATCCAGATCTGCTTTGCGCCACGAGATGCTCCATGTTGTACGGGTTGGCGCTCCTGCCTCTTGATCATCAGCCTCCTTTGTGTCGGGTGATGTTCGGTCTGCTCGTTTAGAATCTTCTTTGGATCAGTTAGGATCTCCTTATTGGCTCCTATACCTTCAGTACGATTGACAATCCTCTGCACCATAGAAGTTTGTACAAGAACAACATTGTTATCTTCATGTGGATTCCTGGAGGGACCAGGAGTTGGTGCCTGTTCTATTGGTTTGAGTGCTTGATTTTCTAATTCAATCGTGAGACGGCTTTGGCCTACCCAAGCCTGAAGAAGTCCACTTCTTAGGTTGAGGTTGACTGCGTGATCATAGATCCAGTCTTGGCCTAAGACAAGAGGTTCGGTCAGATCCTCGTCTTCACACACTAGCACTTTTGCTGGCATGAGGACCTCTTGTATGTAGAGGGGAAGATCCACTTCTCCCATGCAAGGGGTTTCAACACCTCCTAGTCCTATCAGATATGCTTCTAGGGTTTTTACCTCCAATTGCAGCTGCTTGCAATAAGAAAGCCGAACTGCACTCGTGGCTGCTCCTGAATCAATTGAAGCTCTCACGCATGTTGTGCTGTCTCTTTGTCCTATTTCTAGGGTCACAACAGGTCTTCGATCCACTATCTTATGGGTACGTTCACCTGAAGCCTCACACATGGCCATGTGATAGCCTGGAGACGCTTGAGTGTCAGTCATAGGCTGATCCCTCCCTTGTCTCCTCAACTTCATTCGTCTGATACGCTCTAAGGCCTCTGCCTGTGCTTCTTCTCGAATTCTTTTTTCCTCCTCTTTACGTTGCTTAGCAGTATTGAGTCGACTTAGCATTTCCTCCGTCAGGGGTTCCTGATACAGCTTGACTCTGCATCCGCTAATATAGTTTGGGAGAACATCACCCTCTAAAGTGGCTAGTTGTACTGCTCCACTCCTGGAGATCCTATTGATGATCATAGGTCCGTAGCCTCTCTTTTCTAGCTTTCTTGCATGTTGTTTCAATGTGTAGACTAAAACTAGATCTCTTGCTTTCAAGCCCTTATCCTTCACATGGGCATCAAAGTATGCCTTCTGTCTCTTCTTAGCTGCATATATCCCTGCAGCTGCTCTCAATCTTGTTTCTCCTAATCGTTCAAGGTCAAAAAGTCTAGAGGAGAGTTCATGACCCGTCCATTCGTGTTCTTGTGCTACTTTTAATGTAGGTATTAAGAAGTCCAACGGTAGCACTGTGTTTTGGCCAAAAACCATCTGAAAGGGGGTAGCTTGGAGTACCGTTTTGTAGGCGACTCAGTATGCCCAAACAGCATGGTGTAGCTGTTTGTCCCAATCAGAGCGTTTGTTGTTCACTAATTTTGTCAATACATTGCATAGGATCTTATTGGTGCTTTCAGCTTGTCCATTTGCTTGGGGATGATATGGGGCAGACTTCTTATGCACTACCAAGAATTCTTGGAGCAGATTTTCAATAACTTCATTCAAGAAGTGAGTGCCTCTATCACTAACTAGCTCTATGGGTAGCCCGTATCTTGTGAATACATTCTCAAACAAGAATTTAGCAGTTGTCTGAGCATCGTTCTTCGTTGTGGCTTTTACCTCTACCCACTTGGTTAGATAATCCGTGGCAACTATGATATACTCAGCATGGGAACCCTTAGTTGGAGGGTTGATAGGACCTACAAAGTCTATTCCCCACTTAGAGAATGCACGTCCGCCCATCATAGGCTTCAGTGGCATCTCATCTCTGCGTATAGGATACTGGGTTCGCTGACAAATCTCACACCTCTTCACATAGGTATGTGCGTCCATGTGAAGGGTGGGCCACCAAAATCCTGCAAATAGAATTGCTTTGATCACCCTATCTGGACCAAAATGCCCTCCTGCTACACCCTGGTGAGCTGTTTCCAAGATCTTTAGATATTCATTCTCATGAACACATAGTCTCAGGTAACCATCTTTTCCGCGCTTGTATAGATTATCACCAATGAGTGAGTAATCTAGGGCCTCTTGTTCTAAACTTCTTTGCCTCGTCAGGGTCATATCTTGAGGGAATGTTTTCGTCCTCAGAAACGCCACTAGTGGCTCACTCCAATCTGGCACTAGAGACACGCGATAAAGGGTGGCATGTTCCACTGGTGGCTTAGTGCGACAAATTGGGCATTCCTTGCACATTCTATGGACTTCTGCTTCCATAGTTGGCCAGTACACTCCAAGTCTCTTCAATGTTTGCAGGGTTCGTTGTTTTGAGTAGTGTTGCTCTAATGCACCTACATGTGCTAATTGCAACCACTTCGCGTGCTCGTCCTCTTCCACACAACAAGCCAAGATCCCTTGATCCGTGTGTTTGTACATACTTCCTGCCATGATGTGATACTTTTGGGCCTTTACCACCTCTCTATCCTGTGTGGCCATCACTGAGTGGTTAGGCCCGTAGGTTAGCACTGGCACTAATGGCTTAGCCCACTGCGGTACCACTTCCAAGTTAAACAAGTAAGCATCAGGTAAGTCATCTGACACTCCTTGTGGGGCTTCTCCTGATGTGAGTCTTGAGAGATGATCTGCTCTTAGGTGAGTTCTGCCCTTTCTCACTACTACCTCAAAGTCATACTCCATTAGTAAGAGAAACCATCTTACTAATCTGCCTGTATTACATGGCTTGTTTACTAGGTACAGTAGAGCTTGGTGATCAGTAAAAAATTTGAACTTATTTGCAAGCAAATAATGTCTAAATTTCTTGACTGCATACACCATGCCTAAGCCTTCTCTTTCAGTAGTGGTGTAATTTCGTTCAGCTGCATTCAATTGTCTATTGGCATAGGCAATTGGGAGGTCCATATTACCTTCACCAGTAGGTTGTGCAAGTACACATCCAATAGCGTAATTGGATGCATCCACATGAACATGGAATGGCCTGTTCCAATCTGGTGTGGTCAAGATTGGTGCTGAACATAATCTTCGTTTAAGCTCCTGGAAAGAATTCTCACATTCCTCAGTCCACTCAAAGTTAGTCAGAAGCCCGTACATGGGCTTTGCAATGACAGCATACATGTGAATGAACCGGCGGTAGTAACCACAATGCCCCATGAAAGCTTGTACTTCCTTGACATTCCTTGGCCTAGGTAGCTCTGCTATGGCTCTCACTTTCTCTTCATCAGTGGATATGCCGTTCTTGGACACTATGTGTCCTAGAATCTTGCCTTGCCTGACCATGAAAACACACTTTTCTGGGTTCAGGCAGACTTGATATTCTCTGCATTTATCAAAGATCTATCTGAGTTCGGGTATATGGGTCTGCCTTATGTTGGAATGAGCACAAAGATCATCAACATAGACTTCTAAGTTCTTCCTCAGGAACTCCTTAAATACATGGCACATCAGCCTTTGGAAGGTTGCGGGAGCATTGGTCAGCCCGAATGGCATTACCCTAAAAGCGAATATACCCCACTCTGTGGCAAAAGCCGTTTTATGCTGATCTTCTGGTGCAATGGCTACTTGATTGTAGCCCGAAAACCCATCTAGGAAGCTGTACACTTCCTTGCCTGCTACCCTTTCTAATAGATGCTCAGTGATAGGAAGTGGATAGCTATCTCTAATAGTGGCTGCATTAACCTTCTTCAAGTTAATGCAAACTCGTAATTTGCCGTTCTTCTTGGGCACCACTACAATGGGGGATACCCATTCAGTGTGCTCAATTTCATAGATAAATTCGGCTTCCACCAGGCGGTCTATCTCTTCTTTGATCTTAGCAGCATAGTTATCATTATATGTGTATGGCTTTTGCTTAGAGGGTTTAGCCTCTGAGGTCATAGGAATTGTGTGTGAGCATATGTCTGGGTCAACCCCCTTCAAATCCTTGTAGCTCCAAGCGAATACATCTCGGTATTCTCTTAGTAAGGCTATCAGCTCTTGTTCTTCTTCTTCTGTTAGGTCATGACCTATGTATGTGCATCTTTCTTCTCCTTCCTCGATGGCGACCACTATTTTCTTGGTAGTTTCCTTGCTATCATAGGCTTCTCCTGCTTGTGCCTCACGTTTAGGCATTCTTATCATGACCCTCCTATCGTCTATCTCATATTTTTTAAAGTTTTCAGGGACCTCAAACAAAGATTCTTCTGCCTCCAGCGTGACTTCCTTCTTCTTTCTTTTTTTTTCCTCCGCTTTTAGAAGCTACTTGTGTGGCTAACCTCACCTCATTTGTAAGCTCTCCGTGCCTCTGGGGTTGAAATTCTACTTCATAGAAGTATTCTTCATCTGATGCAAAGGGTGGGTCCATAATGATTGACTCTAGATCGGAGTCACTTGCATCCTCAAATGCATCAGGGCTAGGTTCGCATTCTTCTAGAACTGCCTCTCCCATGATTGGCTCTATGGAGAAAACTGAAATGTCATAGCCATCCTCATCACAGTGGGGTGTCCATTGTTCCTCATTGATGGCTACATCCATGGTTGCTAGAATTTCTGCCCAGCCGTGGGGTTCAAATTCTTCGTCCGGAAAGACTACAGGTGCATAGGCTGGGTCTTGGATTGATCTATGGGTTTCTTTTGCACCTACCTCTCTGGCTTTTTCTCTTTTCTCTTCTTCTACTGCCACTTTGCACATCCATAAGTGGGTGTCTTCATGCATCCACGAGGATCCGGATCCTATGGAATGCACAGACTCAGTCTCCTCTTTGGCTCTATGGACGGGATTCCATTGAATAGGTGGTACGTCTCTATGAGAGTAATCCTTAAGATTGACTTTGGTTGTGACACCTAGATGTTGCAAATACAAGGAATTGGTTCAATCCTGTACCACTTGCAACTGCCGCAGAAATGGTCTTCCCAAAATCATTTCATAGGCATGATTTTTGCTAAAGTCACATATAGCAAATGTATGTTCAAACTCGACACCACAGGTGGTGAGAGTTATTCCTTCTAGCAATCCTAAGGGTCTCTCAATATGACCATCGGCCATCTGCAATTTCATTCTCGTTGGCCTGAGTGCTGGCTTGCCCCAACGCTTCCATAGGGAAGTGGTGGCAATTGCAACTCCTGCACCTGAGTCCAAAATTGCCTTGGTGGTGTACTCCTGGTAGGTAATGGGAAGATAGGTGTTCCCTTCTTCACCTTCACACACATCTCCTATCTTGTCCAAGGGTATCTCTGGCACAGTCCTATGTGATTCTACCTGGGAACGAGGTTTTGCTATCTCGGGCACTTGATTGGCTACATGTTTCCCTACTTCTGGTCTAACCTTAAGCAGCTCTTCCAAAGTGAGATTGCACTGCACTTTGGTGTTCTTCACTACCTCTGTGTTCCTAGGCATGACTGAATCTTCGTTTCTTACCATGACTGTAGGTGCCCTCATACAGGTGGACTTTGCTTCCCATGGACCTGTGAAATGGGGTAGTTCTTGTAAAGAATTAGACTCGAAGTCTAATCTTCCTTGAGCTTGGGCACTCTCCTGTTCTCCATAAATGGAAGGAAGGTCTTGTGGGAATTGATCGTGTGTGTCATCCACCAGCTCAAAAGGAGGAGGGGCTTCACTTTCTTTAGCCCATTTGTCTTCTTGAATCTCGCGTAGGAATTCTGGTGTGAACCGATTCATAGAAGATGATGTGTCTGGCTCCGTAGAGTTAGGCACATAGGCTTCTGATGGGGGATGGGTCATGTTTTTGCTTGCTTTACCTCTCTCTTGATTTTTTTCTTCTTTGGCAGATCTTGCAATTATACCCTCCAACTTCTCTAGAAGTCCATCCAAGTGTAATTGTGTCTTGGCTGAGCCCGAGTAATTGAAAAGGCGACTGGCTTCAAACATAGTCTGAGCCAATGCGACCATTTTCGCGCAAAGCTTGGTTCTTTCTATCTCTAGGTCAGCTCTAGGGTAGCACTTGTCATGATCCGTTACATTTGGCCCTTCTTGGATTCTGGCCTGATATGCTTTAAGCATCATGTCTATGTCTTCAGGAGTGGGATCGGCTAATACTGATCCTACTCGGGGTGGTGGGTGGGATACGTGGGGTGTATTAGAGGGTGGAGGGATGGAGGGTGATGGGGATGGTAGCGGTGGGAATGTGTGAGGGTGCGGTTGAGATGTGATCTCTATGATCTTTGCTTTGGTTTCTCTCAAGCTTTCTTCAAGTTCGCTCATCTTTTTTGCCCATTGCCTTTTCATTCTTTCACGACTATCCTTCCAGGCTCTCGTTCTCTTTTTGGTTATGCTCTCTGTTTCACTCACCTCGGGGCTCTTTTCCTGACCAACACCTTGGTTTTGTTGTAGTGCCTGGGCTCTTGTGATCACCTGCACAGGTGCAGTGGAAGTCACACTCCCTGTGGAGTTTACAACTAACCCAACAACATTGATAGGAGTGATTCTAGGCATGTTATTAGGGTTCTTTGGGCAATCTCGTAGGAGATGTTCTTTCCCGCAGTCTTGACAGAAACCCTGAATGGTTACTGGTTGAGGTTGTGTAGGGACAGGCAGTGGACAATCACGTATAAGGTGATCTCCCTGGCATCTGAAGCATGGTCCTCTAGGAAATGGGGGTCGTCCCTGCCTAGGTTGAGGTCTAGAGTTGGGGTTTGTGTACATGACATTAGCATACTCAGGTTCCCCACTATTTTCACTTGGGTCCTCATAATAGTATGACTCGTTATGCTCGGGTGACTGCATGTAATAAGCCTGTGGGCTATCCATATGTGTGGAGTCAAAACTATGGTCACTTGGATCACTGTCTGATAGCAATGGGGTGATTGGGACTATGGCTCTATTCAGATTTTCTTCAGCAGATGCATATTTCACTGGGATCACATTGGTTGGAGCAGGGGGTTGCTGCACTAGGACTGGTTGAGGTCTTTGCTGCCCTTGATAAGGTGGCTGATAAGTTTGCTGTGGTCTGTTGTATTGTTGTGGTGGGTACTGATTCTGGTATCTACCCTGTTGTGGATATGGCTGAGGGTAATTTTGCCTAACAGTTTGTTTGTTATATGGGCAGTCTTGTGCAGTGTGGTTTGTGTACCTGCGCTCTATGGTGCAGTACTGGCTACTAGGATTCGCCTGGGGTTGGGCCATAATGGGGCATACATTTGCCATATGGTCACCGCCACAAGTGTAACACCGCTTAACTGGGGCAACTCTCGGAATTTGTTTGCTAGAGACACCTAGTTTTTGAGCTACCTTCTTTGCAAGTTCCTCTATGGATGTGGATTGACCAGATGTGAGGCTACTAGAGCTATCAGAATCCTTATAGATTTTTGATAGTTCCAATTCCTCACCTAGATTGTCCTCAATGTCTATGCACATGCGCACGCACTCTTCTATCGTTCTGGGGTCCTTTAAGTACACATATGACCTGAGCTTGGTGCTCAACAATCCATCTAAGAACAAGGCCACTTGTTTGGCTGGTGTGGGTAACTCCGGCATCGGGCATCTCTCCAGGTACTGCCTAAATCTTCTTCCAGCTAGTCTGACCGTCTCTTGAGGTGTTTGTTTGAAGCTATGAATTAGTGAGGAGGTGTTATGCCTGATTCCACTCTTAGAAAACTCAATGATAAATGCCTCTAAGAGCTGGTCTATGTTTCTGAAATGCCTCTCGTTTAGTGGTTGGAACCACGTAAGGGCAGTGTTCCTAAGGGTTAGACCAAAAGCATTATATTGTGTGAATAGGTCCTCTACCTGCTCAGCTTTCAAGACTTGTCAAAATTCTGCCACATGGTCATAAGGGTCTCCAGTGCCATCGAAGTAATTCTTCATGGACTTCACCAGTTGAGTTGGTCGCAGGGTCCTAGTGTGTTCTCTCAGCCTTGGCAAAGGAAAATCGTCAGCATTCCTTTGATTCCATGGGGTTCTATGTCTCTCAGGTTCCACTCTATTCCTTTCTGTTCCCGTTCTTTCTCTTCCCAGGGAGTTGGCAAAACTTACCTCAAGTTTGTCTCTACTTCTATCTCTTTGAGCTCCATGAGCTTGGGAGGTCCCAGCTCCTTGGTGACCAAAGAACGCATTAGACCTTGGTTGGGGAAAAACAAATTCACCCTTCCATGTGTAGGCATGTCTGCCATGCTCCGTGACCACGAAGATCCTCTCTGATGTATTGTCTAGGTATGTTACTTTACCTGGGCAGTCAGGGTCTTTAAACTCATATATTGTGAGGGCACTCACCTCCTGAGGTTGAGCAGATTTATATCTCCAAAAAGCCTCATCGGTTTCTCGGTTTAAAAGCAGATCTATGCTTTTATTATCCTGTGGAATCCACTCTGGAGTCATGATTCTGGTCAAGACAGATTTACCACGGGGAGTTCTTGGCTCTCTCTCTGAGTTCCCTTGCTCTATATCACCCATGTCGGTCTCCGCAATCACATTTCCAAACTCATCAGTTCTATCAGGAAGAGTGGTGACTACATATATAGTCCCCTCTTTATCTAGGTATGCTCCATTCTCAAACTTGACTACTGGGTGGTCTAATCCATGGGGTTGATCGGGGTTCTTAATCTGTACCACAGATCTTCTCAGGCCATCTTCATAGATGCGAGCACCTAGATGATTAGTCCTGATGTATTCCAGTTGAGTCTTGTAAGGTCCTTCTGGCTTTTCTAGATAAGCCAACCCTGAACTGCCTACTAGTCTCTCCATGTGATAGGACATCTCAGAATCACTTGTTTCTGATCTGGGAGTGTATGGGTAATCACTCAACTGTTGGGCCCAAGACCTGGCAGTGTGATTGACACTAGCTTCAGAAGATCTGAGCCTTTGTCTGTCTCGGCCTACGTGTCTGCCTGATCTAAGGTTCATATGCCTAATTTATCTACCCCCTTGGACCCAAG
>CM035424.1:171392356-171394856 GCA_020310875.1 Ceratopteris richardii | reverse complement strand
GAGCTTGTGATTAACCTCAAGTGGATTTGAAGCTTCTCTACAATTTTCCATATCAAACTTCTTCAATAGATTCAGAAGATACCTTTCTTGTGATACATATATGCCATGATCTGTGTAAGTGACTTCCATTCCAAGAAACTATGAGAACTTTCCTAGGTCACTGATCTTGAATTCTTTTTCAAGTAATCTCTTTACCTCCTTGATCCTTCATCTGAAGTACCTATGATTATAATGTCATCTACATAAATACAAATGTAGATTGTACCTTCCTCTGTTCTTTTGATAAGTAGACTTGGATCTGCTTTTGAACTTTGATATCCAAGATCATTGAGATACTTCACCAGTCTATAGTTCCATGCTCTTGGAGCTTGCTTCAATCCATAGAGTGCTCTTCTCAACTTGCAAACAAAATTTGGATACCTGGAATCTATAAACCCTTGAGGTTGTTCCATGTATACCTCATCTGATATCTATCCATTCAAGAATGCATTCTTTATATCCAATTGACTTAGGGTCCATCCTTTTGAAGCTGCAATAGCAATGATTGTCCTTATAGTTGACATCTTAGCTACAGGACTAAATGTCTCATCATAATCTATGCCATAGGTTTGGGCATAGCCTTTCACCACTAGTCTAGCTTTGTATCTGGCAATACTTCCATCTGCAAGCTTCTTCACTTTATAAACCCATTTATTTCCAATTACTTTCTTACCATTTGGTTTAGGAACAAATTCCCATGTCTTGTTCTCCTCCAGTGCATTGAATTCTTCCTTCATTGCTTCTTCCCATTGCTTCTTACCTTTAGCTTCATCATAGTTCTGAGGTTCTTCATCATCTTTGACCATATATGCATAGTTCTTCTAAGTTATGTAAGAAGTATCATAAGAATACCTTTCTAGTTGTCTTCTAGTCCTACTTGACCTTCTTGGTTCACATTCTTCATAAGTGTTTGGATACACCTCTTCATCAAATATAGGAGCTTCTTCATTTCTTCTTGTTAATCCACTTGTGGATGTACTTACTTCCATATAGTCTTCATCTCTATTCACCTGCACAATTGATTTTCCTTTCTCACATCTTCTTACCTCTTCTTCAAATTCTTTCGTTGTATGACTTTGATCTGCATACCAACTTTTCTGTTCATCAAATGTAACATCTCTAGAAACAATAAATTGTTTGGTTAGAGGATTCCACAATCTGTAACCAATCTGCTTTTCATCATAACCAATGAACACATATTTTTCTACCTTTGGTTCAAGTTTATGTCTAAGTTGTGATGGCACATAAGCATATGCAGTTGATCCAAACACTCTACAATGATCTAGTGTTGGTTTCTTACCCCACCAAGCTTCATATGGAGTCATTCCATTTAGAGCTGCAGATGGTAATCTATTCACAAGATATGTAGCTGTATTTACAGCCTCATCCCAAAGATAATTTGGAAAATTCTTCTCCTTCAGCATAGCTCTAGGAAACTCAACCAAAGTCCTGTTTCTCCTTTCTACTACACCATTTTGTTGTGGTGTATACCTGCAGGTTATTTCTCTCTTAATACCTGCATTCCAAAGATAATCATTGAACTCTTGGGAGAAGTATTCGCCCCCTCCATCAGACCTCAGTCTCTTAAGCTTTTGACCTGTGACTCTCTCTGCATATGCATGAAAATGCTTGAAAGCTCCAAACACTTCTGATCTTTCCTTCAAAACATATAATGTTATCCATCGTGTAGCATCATCAATGAAAAGAACATAATACCTTGAGCCACTGATAGATCCTTCTTTTGTTGGTCCCCATACATCTGTATGAATGAGCTCAAGTACTCCATCATGTTTGAATCCTTTCTTTTGAAATGGTAACCTGTGTGCTTTACCCATTTGACATGCTTCACATTTATAAACCATATGTTGACTTTGCACATTTGGTAATCCTAGTACAGACTGATTAGCAACCATAGCTTTAATTCCTCTTTCATTAAAATGACCTAATCTCTTATGCTAGAGATCAAGTTCTGTAATCACTCCTTCAGCATGTGTGAGAAAAGCTTGACCAATGTTCCCTTGTACTCTTAAAGTAAAGAGTCTACCTTCTTTCTGGTAATCTGATTATATCCATTCTCTAGATCTTCCACAAATACTCCTTCATTTGTAAACCTGACTTGAAAACCTTTTTCAACTATCTGTCCCACACTAATCAAGTTTTTAGGTATTGTAGGAACATACAAAACATTGGTTAGCAAATCTGCTCCACTCTTGCATTTCACTTTTCCAATTGAATGTACACTATGTCTTGTATTATCACCTATTTGAACTGTATGACTAGAAATGCCTTTTTCCAATTTTGACATCAATTCTATGTTTCCTGACAAATGATTAAAACATCCAGAGTCAATGTAAAATACCTTTAGATCTTCTTTATCTGATGTGCTGATTGAGTTCATCATCAATGATGTATGACTTTCATTCTGTGTGCCATTTGCATAGTTGTAGTAGGTGGTGTTGTA
>CM035424.1:171384856-171387356 GCA_020310875.1 Ceratopteris richardii | reverse complement strand
AACCAAATGAAGAAGACACCTAAACAAACCATCACAGAGTTTGTTACCAAGGTCAAAGAGGTTGCGGATCAGTTAGCATCCATTGGAGAGCTGATTGAAGAAGAGGTCATCATGAGGCAAATTCTCAACGGCATTCGAAGTGATAAGCAATGGCAATCCTTCACGACGGCCTATGATCTCATCATGGATGTGCAAACTCCAGACTTCAACATCTTTCTTGGACAACTCTTCAATCAAGAAGCCAATAATAGCATAAAGGAAGGTAACTCTTATCATGGTAATTCAACTAGTGCTCTATATGCAGATAAAAAGGATAAGAAGCAGAAAGGCAAGAAGAAGGAAGAAGATGAAGAAGAGACTTCCCAAGCCAACTTCGCAAGCAAGAGCAAGTGGAAAGGGAAGAAGAAAGGACCAAAGCAAGACAAAGCCAAAGGTCAGAATGTTCAACCTTGTGCCATATGCGATAAGACCAACCACACCACTCAGAATTGCTGGTTCAATGGGAAGACCCAGAAAGGAAGTGGAAGAGGTGGATATGGCGGCAATAGAGGCAGAGGTGGACACAACTTCAACAACAACAATAGAAGCTATAATAGAAGGGACTACAACAATTATTGAGAAGATCAACCACATGAAGACTCATTACTTCTTATGAACCTAAGCCACAAAGAAGGTAAAGAAGATGATCATTTGTTCTACATAGATTCAGGATGCTCGAATCATGTTGCAGGCAACGTTGCTCTTCTATCTGACTTGGAAAGTCCAAAGCATAGACATGAAGTGCAAACAGGGGATGACACGAAGCACAATGTGGAGAAGATTGGTAATGTGAAAGCTTCCAATGGCAGGACAAACATTCTGAGTAAGGTTCTCTATGTACCCACTATCACTAAAAACCTAATCAGTGTAGGCCAAATAGTTGAAAAAGGCTTGCAAGTTAGGTTCACCCAACATGGAGCTTTTGTGGAAGATCCATGTCAAGGCTTCAAGAAGATAGCCCGAGGTGAGAAGCATGGTAGGCTCTTTACTTTTGAAGTAGGAGATACCAGGAACATAGCTCTATTCAACTTTGGGTCTCAAACCCTAAGTGAGCTTGAAGTGTGGCATAAGAGACTTGCTCATGTGAATGAAAGAACCTTGAAGGATATATGCAGGGATCAAAGTGTTCTAGGACTGCCGAACATATCAAAGCAACACATGATCAACAGGTGTGATGCATGTCAGATTGGGAAGGCACAAAGACAACCATTCAACCACAAAGGCTGCATCCACAACAACTTATTGGACTTAGTACACACAGATGTATGGGGACCAAGTCAAGAACCTTCATTGGCAGGATCAAGGTATTATGTCTCATTTATTGACGACCATAGTAGATGGACTGTTCTATACTTTATCAAGAGTAAGAATGAAGTATTTGATTGCTTCAAGAAGTATCTTGCACATGTGGAGAATCATACAGGTAGATCACTAAAGAAGCTCAGATCTGATGGAGGGGGAGAATACTTCTCCAAAGAGTTTGATGAGTTCTTGCAGGACAAAGGTATCAAAAGGGAAGTGACTACTAGGTACTCTCCTCAACTAAATGGAATTGCAGAGAGGAGAAACAAGACATTGGTTGGATCAGCCCGAACAATGCTTGAAGAGAAGAAGTTGCCACATTATCTTTGGGCAGAAGCTATTTCAACTGCAGTGTACCTTGTCAATCGACTACCATCCAAATCACTTCAAGGTATGACTCCTTATGAAGCATGGCATGGAAGAAAACCTAGTCTTGGACATTGCAAGGTTTTTGGTTGTTTAGCTTATGTTCATGTACCATCACAAATAAGAGGTAAGCTAGATGAAAGGGCAACAAAGGCAGTGTTTATTGGATATGATTCAACTCAGATGGGTTACAGGTTCTTCAATCCTTCAACCAAGCAATTCACTACAAGTAGAGATGTTGTGTTTGAAGAACACAGGTCTTGGTATGATGAAGACAAACAAAAGGTAACACTACCATATGATCTTGATTATGACTCTCATCAATTAGGAAGCAAGCATGATACACAGGTCCAGGATCCAAGAAGTGATACAGACGATGACCAAGATGAAAGAGAAAGGGATTACAAGCTATGGAAGTCAAGAGGCAAAGCAAAGATGCAAGAGGTTGGAGAATGCTCCAAACAAGCACCTAGAAGATCAGCAAGAGAGAAGAAACAACCAGAAAGGTATGGATATGATTCCACCTTTGTTACAAAGCATTCAATCTACTTGGCAAAAGACTCTATTTCAGAGGAACCCTCAACCTATGAAGAGGCAAAGGGAAACCCTAATTGGGAAAAGGCCATGAACGAAGAGATAGATGCATTGAAGGAAATGGACACTTGGGATTTGGTTCCGATGTCACCGAATCAAAAGGTAATTGGTTGCCGATGGGTATATAAAGTTAAAAGAAATTCAGATGGATCAGTTTGCAGGTACAAGGCAAGATTAGTTGCCAAAGGATGCTCACAAA
>CM035424.1:171262356-171369856 GCA_020310875.1 Ceratopteris richardii | reverse complement strand
CTACTTCTTTGTCAATGGTTGTGCCAACAATGGAGCAAGTAGGTGCTCACCCTTGCATATCTAGATCTACTTCACACCATGGATTGCTTTGCCTCGAGATTTCACCTATCTTCTAGATTCCATAGTACTTTTAAGCCACTTATCGTATGTTCCTGATTGAGGTACTAAAACCACTAGTGCCTTTGGAAAAGAAAGTTCCATCCTCTCTCTCTTGCTTGTTCTTCAACCATCGAATCCTTTGCATCATATAGCTTTGGACAAGAACAACATCCTTTTCTTCATGATTAACCCTAGAAGGACTAAGAGCCTATGTTATGCCTAGATCATTGATCGTGCTGCTTCATAGTTCTATCATTACACACTATTCATTTACTCAAACCTAAAGAAGTGCACTTCTCAGGTTTACGTTGACTCCATGATCATAGATCCACCCTTGACTAAGGGTGAGAGATTCAATAAGATCCTCATCATGGAAAACTAGCACTTTAATTGTCATTTGGACATCTTAAATAGAGATAGGAAGCTCTACCTTGCCCATGCAAGGGGTTTCCACTCCCTCTAATCCTACAAGATAAGCCTCCATGTGATTAATTGAGAAGCCCATGTCTTGATAGCAAGAACATCCTATAGTGCTAGTAGTTGTCCCTGAGTCAATCAAAGCCATGATTGTCGTTGCCATCATGCCCTATCCTAATTCTATTGTTATAAAAGGATTTTTTTCAATGATGTGATGAGAGGGATTACACTTGGTCTGGCACATAGCCATACGATACCTTGGGACTTCATAACCAATGTGCCTAGGCTGATCTATGCCTTTTCTTCTCAACTTCATACATCTAATAGGTTATAAAGCCTCTACCTCTGTGCTTCTTAGCTAGATTGGGTTGGTTTAGCATCTCTTACGTTATAGGCTCTTCATAAAGATTTAGTCTACAACCGCTGATATAAATTGGTAATACAATGCCATCTAAGGTGGCCAATTAGACAATTTCACTCATTGATATCCTATTGATAATCATTGGTCCATAGCCACACTTTTCCAACTTTTGTGCATGTTGCTTCAATGTGTATACCAGAACTAAATCTCCTGCTTTTAAGCCTTTATCTTTCACATGTGCATCGAGATGTGCTTTTTGCCTCTTCTTTGCAGTGTATTTACCTGCGGTTGTTCTCAATCTAGTTTCACCCAATCGTTCTAGGTCAAATATCCACGGTGATAGCTCATGACTAGTCCACTGATTTTCTTGTGCCACCTTGAGTGTAGGTATTCAAAAATCTAAAGGAAGAACAACATTCTAGCCAAATACCATATAAAAGGGAGTGGCATTGAGTACTGTTTTGTAGGCAACTCGATATGCTCAAACAACATGATGAAGCTATTTGTCCCGATTCGAGCATTTGTTATCAACAAGCTTAGTCAACACCATGCATAGGATCTTACTTGTGCTCTTAGCTTGTCCATTTTCTTACGGGTGATATGGGCTAGATTTGTTGTGAATGACCATGAATTTTTGTAAAGATATTTGAATACCTAATTCAAGAAGTGAGTCCCATGATCAATTACCAACTCTATCGGTAATTCATATCTTGTGAATATATTTTAAAATAAAGTTTCTCTTGTTTTTTGTTGCATTGTTCTTTTTAGTTGCTTTTACCTCGACCCATTTATTCAAATAATCTATTGAAAAAATGATATATTCTGCATGTGAACTCTTAGCGGAGGGATTGATAGGTCCTACAAAGTCTATTCCCCACTTAGAGAATGCATGTCCTCCCATCATGGGTCTCAATGGCATCTCATCCCTGTGTATAGGATATTGTGTCCTTTGACATGTGTCGCATTGCTTCACATAGGTATTAGCATCCATATTAAGGGTTGACCACCATAGACCTGAGAATAGAATCACTTTGATCACTCATTCCAATTCAAAGTTCTCTTCTACAACACCTTGGTGTGGAGTTTCTAAGATCTTTAGATATTCACTTTCTTGGTCACATAATATTAGGTATCTATCTCGTCCATGCCTATATAGATTATCTCCAGTGAGCCTCCTCCTCTAGAATTCTTCTTCATGCTGAAGTCATATCTCAAGGGAACATTATTTTCCTCAAACAATCAACTAACTGATTGCTCCAATCAAGTATCAGTGACACTTGATACAATCTTGCATGCTCAACCGATGGTCAACTAATACAAATTGGACAATCCTTACACATCCTATAGACATCTTTTTCCATAGTTGGCCAATATAATCCTAAACTTTTTAGAGTTTTTAGGGTTTAGTGTTTCAAATGGTGTTGCTCTAATCCACCTACATGTACTAATTGCAACCATTTATCGTGCTCTTCTTCTTCTTCCACACAAAAAGCTAAAATTCCTTGGTTAGTGTGCTTGTATATACTTCCTATCATTATATGATAGTTTTGAGATTTAAGAACCTCTTTATCCTTTGCTCTCACTATGGGGGTTTTCGGGCCCAAGGGTAAGAATAGGCAAAATAGATTTAGCCCAATCATGCACTACCTCCAAGTTGAACAAGTAAGCATCAAGAAGTTCATCTAATACTCCTTGTGATGATTCTCTTGAATTAATTCTAGAAAGGTGATCCACTTGAAGGTGACTCTTACCTTTCCTTACTACCACTTCAAAATCATATTCCATTAGTAAGAGAGACCATCTTACTAATCTCATTTTATTGCAAGGTTTGTACACAAGGTAGAGTAGAGCATGGTGATCCATAAAGAATTTAAACTTATGTACAAGCAAATAATGCCTAATCTTCTTAACTACATATTCCATGCCTAATCCTTATCTTTTCATAGTTGTGTAGTCTCTCTTTGCTACTTTTAATTGTCTACTTGCATAAGCAATGGGAAGATCAATGTTTTCTTCACCAGTGGGTTGTGCTAGCACACATTCAATAGCAAAATTGGAGGCATCCACAAGAACATGGAATGGCTTAGTCCAATCTGGTGTTTTCAAAATTGTTGACAAACACAATCATCATTTAAGCTCTTTGAAAGAGTTTTCACACTCTTCATTCCACTCGAAGTTAGGCATAAGGTTGTGTAGATGCTTTGAAATTATAGCATACATGTGAATAAAAACTCTATAGTATCCACAATGTCCCCTAAAATCTTGTACTTCCTTGATATTCTTTGGTCTAGGTAGTTTTGCAATGTTGTGAACCTTATCTTTATCCATTGATATCCCATTCTTTGACACTATGTGTCCTAGAATCTTGCCTTCCCTAACCATAAAAACACATTTTTTTAGGTTCAAGCAGACCTGATATTCTTGACATTTGTCAAAGATATGTTTAAGCTCTAGGATATGTGTTTGTCTAATGTTGGAACGAGCATAACATGACACATCAGCCTTTGAAATGTAGTGGGAGCATTGGTGAGTTCAAATGGAATCACACAAAATGCAAAGATAACCCATCTTCTGATACAAGTAATCTTATGTTTCTCTTCAGTGGTGATGGCTACTTGATTGTAATCCAAGAATCCACCAAGGAAACTGTAGAATTCCATGCCTGCTACACATTCTAATAGGTGTTCGGTGATAGGATATAGATAGTTATCTCGTATGGTGGTTGTGTTAATTTTTTTCAAGTTAATGCATACATGTAAGTTTCCATTCTTTTTGGGCACTAACACAATGGGCGATACTCATTCTTCGTGCTCAATTTCATAGATAAGTCCTACTTCTATTAGGAGATCAATTTCCTTTTTTATTTTGGCTATGTAATTATCATTATATGTGTAAGGTTTTTTGCTTGGTAGGCTTGGCTTCCAATGACATCGGGATTCTATGAGAATAGATATCCGGATCCACTCCTTTTAGGTCCTTATAACTTCAAGTGAATACATCTCTATACTCTCTTAGTAGATCTATTAACTCGCATTCTTCTTCTTCACTCAAGTGGTTTCCTATGTATGTAAAACACTCTTTGCCATCCTCTATGATCACTATGATCTTTTTGTTCTTTTCTTTGTTTTCATAGGCTTCTCCTACTAACGCTTCTCATTTGGGCATTCATTTTCGTATCATGATCTTTCTATCCTCTATCTCATACTTCCTAAAATTGTCTGGAACTTCAAACAAGGGTTCTTCTTCTTCTATGGTGCTTACTTTCTTCTTCCCTTTCTTTTTCTCACTCTTATCATCTTTTTGCATAGTCAACTTCTTCTCTCACTCTCTTTTTCCAAATTCTTGAGTTCTAGCCTCTATCATATAAAGATATTCTTCGAACTAAGGCACAAAATAGTTCCAGATGATGGATTCCTCATCCTCATCACTAGCTTCCCTAGATGTAGGTGTGCTAGGCTCACATTCTTCTAGAATATGTTTAAGCATGAGTGGTTCTATGGTGAAGATTGAAATTTCATAGCCATCTTCATCACAATGGGGGATCCACTACTCCTCATTGACATCTATGTCCATCGTGGCTAACATTTGTGCCCAATCATGGGGTTCAAACTTCTCATCATGGAACTCCATAGGTGCATAGGCTGGGTCTTGAATAGGTCTAGGGTTCTCGTTAGCACCTATGTTTCTAGAGTTTAACCTTTTCTCTTCATCCACTCTAGCTTTACACATCCATAGGTGAGTATCCTTGTGCATCCAAGAAGATTTTGCTCCTATGGAATGCACCAACTCCATCTCCTCTAATTTTCTGTGGACTAGATTCAATTGCAAGGGGGTACAATCTCTAGTCATTGACATTGACTTTAGTGGTCACACCTAAATGCTATAAGTACAAGGAATTGGTTCCCCAATCTTGCACTATCTACAATTGTCTCATGAAGGTTCTACCTAAAATCATCTCATAGACATGATTTTTTCTGAAATCGCATATGGAAAAAGTGTGTTCAAACTCCACACCATAAGTAGTGAGAGGATATTTAACAACCCTAAAGGTTTCTCAATATGTTCGTCTACTAGTTGCAACTTCATTCTAGTTGGTCTAAGTGCTGGCTTGCCCCATTCCTTCCATAGGGAAGTGGTAGCAATAGCGGCTCTTGCTCTCGAGTCTAGAATAGCTTTTGTAGTGTAGCCGTGATAAGTGATAGGAAGATAGGTGTTTCCTTTTCCTCCTTCATTCATGTCACCTACCTTATTCAAAGGTATCTCTAGAACTATCTTATGTGATCCTAAATGAGATTGGGGCTTAGCTATCTCTGGCATTTGGTTAGCCATGTGTTTCCACACATCAGGCTTCATTTTAAGTAGCTCCTTCAAAGTGAGGTGAAATTGCACTTTAGTGTTCTTTACTACTTTTGTATAGTATATAATTGTTAAGAATATTTTCACTCTCCAATTAGCTAACCTCAAAAATTATCTTTCTAGATCTTTTTACAGTTTTGTTTACTAGTTTTGGCCTTGTTTAGACCTAGTGTCCGGCCTAGTTAAAATTTAAGTTCCCTAGCTCATTTGAAGGCTCAAATGGGCTCAGAAAATTATGAAGTTCGATACAAAGGTTGTTCTACTACTCCTCAACGTCGAGGACTCCTCGACTTCAACATAAAGTTTATTCTACCAAAAATGGAATTTACAATGAAGAGGAGCGATAAAAATCATTGTTTGTTGTGTGCATGATCTAGAAAAATGATTGGCATATCGCCACATTTTTGTTGACTTCCTTGTCTACTTGCTCCTCCTTGACCTTCTCTTTGACTTTCGTGTCTAGCTAACTTGCCTCATGCTCCCTTAACAACTCAATCTTCCTTGACTACTAGCACATGTCTTTTCTTATTTCTTTCTATCATGCAACATCTTCTTCTATTTTAATGTCAAGAAAAAAAAATGGATTAGCATACAAAAAAATAATAATTTTATAAAGATGCACACATACATACAAACACATACACACATACATACACTTACACATACATACATACACATACATATACATACACATACACACATATACACACACATATACATACACACACATACACATACATGCACATACACATACATATACACACATGTACACCCACATATATACATGCACATGCACACACACATATACAAACAGAAACACACACATACACACACTCATATACACACATACATACACACACACACATATGCACACATACACATACACACACATACACACATATACATACACACACATATAAAAACGTGCACATGCACATATACACACATATACATACACACACATATAGATACATGCACATGCACGTATACACATATACAAGCATGCACGTGCATGTGCATGCTTGTATATGTGTACATACACACGTATACATACACACATCTACATACACATACACGTACATGCACCTACATATACATACACACACATATACATAAACATACACATACACATGCACACACATATACATAAACATACACACACATGCACATACCCACACACACATACACAAATACATGTACATAAATACACACACACATACACATACACAAACATACACACATATACATACACAAATGCATACACATACATACACATACACACACATACATATACACATACACATACACACATACACATACACACATCCACAAACGTACACACACATACATACAAAAAAAAATTGGATCGAAATACAATAAAACTTTTAATTTATAGGCATGCATATGGATGTGTATGTGTGCATGCACTATGCATGTGTAAATGTATGTATATGTGTAAGTGTGAATGTGCATTTCTATGATTGTATATGTGTATTTATATGTTACAATGTGTGTATCTATGTATATGTGAATATGTATGTATGTGTAAATGTGTCCATGTGAGTGTGTATGTATGTATATAATCAACTTATTAATGTCGAATACATCTTTTTGGTACACAATCAGATTCTAATCAATCAGATGGAACTCCGCCACTGTCTCCTACCCATGCAAGGACCAATTACTGTAAGTATATTAAACTTTTCAGTTCTAATATTTGATGAATACATACATGATTGATATATGTTTTTTTTATTCTTATGTTATAATCATATTCTGATCAATCTGAGGGTACTCCATCACCTCCTACCCATGGAACAACTTCACATGTGTCGTCTGATAGGAATTATGATGATTTTTAGTATCAAAAGCATATTATATGTTGGTCTAATCTTTGCTATGGCACATATCAAGGACCATGATTGGAATGTATTGAATATGAGGTAGATTATGGTATTTTTGAGCATGCACCACCACCTGATTGACACAATAATGTTTGGGTATGTATTGATTCCATAAATTGATTTCATTATTTTATATTAAAATAATATATATGTTATAAAATTATACTAAATATACAAGAATATTTAATCGATGATGGTGATGATGATGATTCTCCTACTAATAATGATAATATTCCATGTACACATCACATACATGTTGTTTATCAATTACAAGCTGAGGTACTCAAAATCCTCTACCTCTTGGTTTAAAAATTGAAATGGCTAGAGATATCTGTTACCAACTTAGGATCCTCCTCTAGTAAAAACATATGATAAAAGAAGATATGGAGGATGGCATAGAGGACCACTTCCTTCAAATGGAAAGGTTTTTAACCTTTGGAGTAGTCACTATATGATTGCTCCCTCCACTATCTCTAATGTTGGTCATGGTCTCTTTATTGTAGAGGATTTGTATGTTCCTCCTAGCTCTAAAGTCACTCTAATGTTATTTTGTGGTCCTATATATAGATGGGGAGATTGGCATCAACTTACATGTTATATTCAAAGCATGAGAACTTATTGAATGCACCTTCTCTTGCCATTGGAGGGATTACACATGAAAAATTGAAAGATTATATGTTGATGAAAAACCTTACACTCATGGAAATGTTGTAGGTTTAATAAATTTTAGTTGAGGACATAAAAGTTCAATGACTAATTGCACATGTAAAGAGTGTAAAAATATTCATGAATCACCATTAATGAATAGAGATCTATCAAGATATATAGTTGTCAATGCTAGCACTTCGTTACGTGTTTGGGATGAATTATTAATGAATTTGGGATGGTGTAGACCTCCAATAGCACATTTTTAGTGAGCATTAGAAACGAAGAGCTTTGGATCCAGAGTTGAATTCCCCATATCTTGCATAAAGACATGAACCATTTCTCTACATTAAAAGCTATAAAAGTAAGGCCAAAGTGATAAAAGAAAAGGTCTGCATTGAATCGACACCCTCTATCTACCCATGTGTATGTGTGTTTATGTGTATGTGTATGTGTATGTGTATGTGTATGTGTATCTGTATGTGTATGTGTATGTGTATGTGTATGTGTATGTGTATGTGTATGTGTATGTGTATGTGTCTGTGTATGTGTATGTGTCTGTGTATGTGTCTGTGTATGTGTATGTGTATGTGTATGTGTATGTGTATGTGTATGTGTATGTGTATGTGTATGTGTATGTGTATGTGTATGTGTATGTGTATGTGTATGTGTATGTGTATGTGTATGTGTATGTGTATGTGTATGTGTATGTGTATGTGTATGTGTGTGTGTGTGTGTATGTGTATGTGTATGTGTATGTGTATGTGTATGTGTATGTGTATGTGTATGTGTATGTGTATGTGTATGTGTATGTGTATGTGTATGTGTATGTGTATGTGTATGTGTATGTGTATGTGTATGTTATGTGTATGTGTATGTGTATGTGTATGTGTATGTGTATGTGTATGTGTATGTGTATGTGTATGTGTATGTGTATGTGTATGTGTATGTGTATGTGTATGTGTATGTGTATGTGTATGTGTATGTGTATGTGTATGTGTATGTGTATGTGTATGTGTATGTGTATGTGTATGTGTATGTGTATGTGTATGTGTATGTGTATGTGTATGTGTATGTGTATGTGTATGTGTATGTGTATGTGTATGTGTATGTGTATGTGTATGTGTATGTGTATGTGTATGTGTATGTGTATGTGTATGTGTATGTGTATGTGTATGTGTATGTGTATGTGTATGTGTATGTGTATGTGTATGTGTATGTGTATGTGTATGTGTATGTGTATGTGTATGTGTATGTGTATGTGTATGTGTATGTGTATGTGTATGTGTATGTGTATGTGTATGTGTATGTGTATGTGTATGTGTATGTGTATGTGTATGTGTATGTGAATGTGTATGCGTATGCGTATGCGTATGCGTATGCGTATGCGTATGCGTATGCGTATGCGTATGCGTATGCGTATGCGTATGCGTATGCGTATGCGTATGCGTATGCGTATGCGTATGCGTATGCGTATGCGTATGCGTATGCGTATGCGTATGCGTATGCGTATGCGTATGCGTATGCGTATGCGTATGCGTATGCGTATGCGTATGCGTATGCGTATGCGTATGCGTATGCGTATGCGTATGCGTATGCGTATGCGTATGCGTATGCGTATGCGTATGCGTATGCGTATGCATGTGTATGTGTATGTGTATGTGTGTGTGTGTGTTTGTGTATGTGTTTGTATGTGTATTCATGTATGTGTATGTGTATGTGTATGTGTATGTGTATGTGTATGTGTATGTGTATGTGTATGTGTATGTGTATGTGTATGTGTATGTGTATGTGTATGTGTATGTGTATGTGTATGTGTATGTGTATGTGTATGTGTATGTGTATGTGTATGTGTATGTGTATGTGTATGTGTATGTGTATGTGTATGTGTATGCGTATGCGTATGCGTATGCGTATGCGTATGCGTATGCGTATGCGTATGCGTATGTGTATGTGTATGTGTATGTGTATGTGTATGTGTATGTGTATGTGTATGTGTATGTGTATGTGTATGTGTATGTGTATGTGTATGTGTATGTGTATGTGTATGTGTATGTGTATGTGTATGTGTATGTGTATGTGTATGTGTATGTGTATGTGTATGTGTATGTGTATGTGTATGTGTATGTGTATGTGTATGTGTATGTGTATGTGTATGTGTATGTGTATGTGTATGTGTATGTGTATGTGTATGTGTATGTGTATGTGTATGTGTATGTGTATGTGTATGTGTATGTGTATGTGTATGTGTATGTGTATGTGTATGTGTATGTGTATGTGTATGTGTATGTGTATGTGTATGTGTATGTGTATGTGTATGTGTATGTGTATGTGTATGTGTATGTGTATGTGTATGTGTATGTGTATGTGTATGTGTATGTGTATGTGTATGTGTATGTGTATGTGTATGTGTATGTGTATGTGTATGTGTATGTGTGTGTGTGTGTTTGTGTATGCATGTATGTGTATCTATGTATGTTTGTATGCATGTATGTGTATGTGTGTGCATGTGTGTATGCATGTGTATGTGTCTGTATGTGTATTCATGTATGTGTATGTGTGTAAGGATTTGTATGCGTGTGTATGTGTGTATGCATGTATCTGTATTTTTGCACATGTGTGTGTATGTGCAAGTATGTAAATGTGTGTGTATGTATATGTGCATATGTGTGTGTATGTGTATGTGTGTGTATGTTTATGTGTGTATATGTGCATGTGTACATTTTTATGTGTGTACGTGTATGTCTATATGTGCATATGTGTATGTGTGTGTGTATGTGCATATGTGTATGTGTGTATGTGTATGTGTTTGTTATGTATATGTGTGTATGTGTATATGTGTGTATGTGTATGTGTATGTGTATGCATGTGTATATGTGTATGCATGTATTTGTATGTGTGTGCATGTTCGTATGCATGTGTAACAATCAAAGTCATGGGAGAAGTATTCTCCCCCTCCATCTGACCTTAGCCTCTTCAAAGTCTTACCTGTTTGATTTTCTACAAGTGCTAGATATTTCTTGAAACAAGAGAACACTTCATCTTTATGCTTTATAAAATATAGTATTGTCCATCTGCTACAATCATCAATGAATGACACATAATACATGGATCCAGAGATTGAAGGCTCCTTGCTTGGACCCCATACATATGTATGGACTAGCTCCAATAGGTCTCCATGAATGTATCCCTTCTTTGTGAATGGTTGTCTATGAGACTTTCCAAATTGAGAAACACTACATTTGTAAATCATGTGTTGTTTGGAGATATTTGGTAGACCAAGCACACTCTGATCCCTAGTGATTTGCATCAGAGTCCTTTCATCTATATGAGCTAACCTTTGTGCCAAATTTCCAATTCCGAAAAGGTTTGACTACCATAATTGAACAATGCAATGTTCCTGGTATCTTGGAACTCAAAAGTAAATAGTCTACCTAACCTTTCTCCTTTTGCTATCCTCTTGAATCCTTGATGTGGATCCTAAACAAATGCTTCATTCTCTGTGAATCTGACCTGCAATCCTTTTTCAACAATCTGATCTAAACTTATGAGGTTTTTGGTGATGGTTGGCACATACAATACCTTGCTCAATAGGTTCATGTTACCATCTGAATTTTTCACATTTCCTATCTTCTCCACTTCATGCCTATTCCTTGGATCTTCCAAGTCTAAGATTAGAGCTACATTCCTTGCTACATGATTTGAGCAACCTGAGTCTATATAGAATACATGTTCATCTGTTTTACCTTGGTCATGTTCATCAGAAGTAATGAATCCTCTTGAGTTTGATCATTTGTATAATTGTTGTAGAATGTTCTTCCTTTGTATCCTCCTTGATAATTATTGTTGTGTTGGAAATTAGGTAGGCCCATAACAAATTCCACAGGTCCCATAGGTTCTAGGATTTACAACATAAATTCAAGTATCTTCCAAAATTGAGAAAACATGAACATACCACACTTAATCACACAAATGATGAGACAAAGATAGAGAGAGATTAGACAACATGTGTAAAGTTTTACATAAGCCACTGCTTACTCACACTATCATATATACAAATGTTGGAATTACAATGTGGGAGCAAAAATCTCAACCACTCTATGTGAACAGAAATAGATGGAAGAGTCTATGTACAAAATGTACAAGAATATTCAGATGTAGGGACAGAAATCTGAATATGTATGGGATGTGTGACCTGATAGATAACATAACAAGTATCTTCTTCTATTTCTTTGCAACACTAATCTAATAGATTCTGAATCTTTGACTTATTTCTTTCAATGTTAAGAACTTGACAAACAAAGGATAAATGTCTGACTCATAAATACTCAAGATCTTCAAGATCATCCAAGATCTATCATCTCTGCAATAAAATACGTGTGTAGAATCTGCTCTCATCAAACCTTCATGACTGAATGTTTGATTTGAGGGTTTAGGGTATAGGGTTTTAGGGGTTTATTTCTATTATGCACAGCTTGTGTCTCTAATTTTATCACCTTTTAAGGACTTTTATTCCCTTTTGTTCCTTTAACTCACCTATCATTCTATCATGTTCTTTTTTATACTCATCAATGATTCTGTCTCCCTTTATGAACTCTGATTTAACAACTATTCCGGACATGATAATGTTTTTGCAAGAGGGCCTGAATTCTTCTATTTGATTCATTACAATTTTATAGACTCCTCTAATATCCTTTGGAAATCTAGTCACTTCTAGGGTTTTATCCTGCTTTTGTATCCCTATCTGGTTTTCACTTTCTTCTTCTTCATTGTCTTTCTCTTACTCAGATGAGGATTGTTCTTCTTTCTTATCTTCTTCCTAGTCTTTGTGTTCCTAATCATCATCTTGTTCTTCACGATCACTCTCTTAATTCTCTATTGATCCTCTTCATGTTCATATACATCTTTCATGTCCACATCTAGTAATTCACTTTCCTACTAAATGTCATTCAAGACATTGTGGGTATTCTCTTCAATGTTTTGTTGTGAATCTTTATTTTCTATCTTTCTTGCATGATAATCTTCTTCTTTTTCTTCTCCAACTACTTTAAACATTCCTTATATTTTCTTTCTCTAAATATCCATTTGTTTACTTGAATTTTTAGGCTCTAATAAGTTGAGAATTCTTTAGAAAAAGCCTTCTATACCACTTTTAGTCTCAATTTTATTAATCTTCTTTAGATGTTGTCACTACAACTTGCTCTATTGGTTCTTATTCTTGAATATTAGCTTCTAATTTCTGAATCAGTATTGAAACTTCTACCAATTCTTCTATAGGAACCACTTCACTTGCCTTTCCCTTTTACCATAGTAGCCCTCTTCTCAAGTGGTCCTCGAAGCTCCTAAAAGTAGGTAAATAATATTGATTCTTTCTTAATGAATAATACTATGATTTTTTGCATTCATTGTCTATTTATAAAATCTCATAATGTTCCATTTCATCTTGAGTCCAATCTATAGCTTTCTTGAGCTAATCTTCCAACATCTTTTGATATTGAGATTTTTGTTGGATCATCAAGCTTAAACTATTCTTGAGATGGATGATCTCTAGATCAAAAATTCATCATTCGAATTTTGTCAAAGTTTCCCATTGAAGAGCTTTTTATTTGTGCTCATTTTTTAGGTATTTTTCATAAGAAATCTTTATGAATCATTTACCAATGTAAAAGTCTAGAGCTTCACACTTGTAAAAGAAAAAAGGAGAGCTCAAGATCCATGAATTTGAGGTGGTTAAGCTTAAAAATGAATAATCAATCAATCACCAAAAAGTAAATCAAATTAGATCTTCACTTTTCCTAGATTGTAGGAAAGTGAATTGATTCTCTTCAACAAACTATCCCACCTTGATTTGAATTCAAAACCCACGTGTAGAAGTTGTGAAACACTTCAGGAGTCTATATAAAGGCTTGAAATTACTTGTACATTACATTGAAACAATATACATACACTTTGGGTCATCATTGTGTTGCTCCATTTCTCTACACCATCTTCTTCAACAACAATGAACTTGGAGAAGTTGTTTCTCTCTCTATGAAGCCCTTAATTGAATGAATGATCATTCATTGGAAAGCTATAACTCTCTAGTTTATTCCTACAAGTTTTTAGAGCATTTCATTCAGTGAATTTTGAGATATCTCATTTGAAATCTCTTGAGGCCTATCTCTATGTAGCCCTAAAAAATCGGGGGTACCTCTATTGAGTGTTAAGTTCAATCTAGAAGCATATCTTGATTATTAATTGTGCTCTTAAGCATTTAATATACTGAACCCTATCTATAAGAATTCTCCAAAAGTATTTTTTCCAATTTTAATCATGTTGGATGCTCTGATCTTTTGAAGTCTATTGTTTCATCCAAAGATAGTAAGTTTTTTTTAGCTAGTCAATCCGTATACCTATTTGTTTTGTATCAACCCTTTCTCACTGTTGCTCCAAAGTAAATATTGTATTTTATTGCAATAATCATGTGCCTATAAGGTCTATTTGACTCTACAAAATTTCAAGTGCTGGTCCTATGCTGGCTGGTTGGACCAAATTTCATCACTTGGGAACTCACTTTTCTACCTCCTACAAGCTTCTCCAAATTCTCTCAATGGTATTAGAGCAAGATTGAGATGGTTGATAGCTTTCCCTCAATGATTTAGAATCTTGATAGACATAACTATGTCGCTTGGTAAATTAGAATGAAGGCCTATTTGCAAGGAAGAAATCTTTATGAAATTGAAATCACAAAGTTTGTTATGAAGGTCAAGGAGGTTTCGAATAAGTTAGCATCCATTGGTGAACTGATTGAAGAAGAGGCCATCATGAGGCAGATTCTAATGGAATTAGAAGTGATAAGCAATGGCAATCCTTCACCACAACTTATGATCTCATCGTGGATGTACAAACCCTAGATTTCAACATATTCCTTGGACAAGTCCTCAAAAAAGATACCAACAATAATATGAAGGAAATTAACTCTTACCAACGTAAAACTATAAGTTCTCTTTATGCAGATAAGAGAAACAAGAAGCAAAAAGACAAGAAGAAGTAAGATGATGAAGAAGATACTCCCCAAGCCAACTATGCAAGCAAGAGTAAGTGGAAAGGGAAGAAGAAGGGAACAAATCATGACAAATCAAAAGATCATTATGCTCAACCTTGTGCCATCTGTGAGAAGGCCAACCATACCACCCAAAATTGTTGGTTCAATTGAAGGACTTAGAAAGGAGGTGGAATAGGTGGATTTGGAACCAATAGAGGCATAGGTGGACACAACTTCAACAAAAAAAATAGGAGTCAAAATAGAAGGGACTCCCACAATTATTCAAAAGATCAACCACATGAAGACTCATTGCTTCTAATGAATCTGAGCCACAAAGAAGGTAAAGAAGATGATTATTGTTCCACATAGATTCAAGATGTTCAAACCATGTTGCAAGTAACATTGTTATTCTATCTCACTTAGAAAGTCCAAAGCATAGACATGAAGTACAAATACAAGATGACCCTAAGCACAATGTGGAGAAGATTGGTAATTTCAAAGCTTTGAATGGCAAGAAAAAAATTCTGAGTAAGGTTCTCTATGTACCTACTATAACTAAAAACCTAATAAGTGTAGGCCAAATAGTTGAAAAAGGCTTACAAGTTAGGCTAACCCAACATGGAGCTTTTGTGGAAGATCCATGTCAAGGCTTCAAGAACATAGCCAAAGGAGAGAAGCATGGTAGGTTCTTTACTTTGAAGTAGGAGAAACCGAGAACATAGCTCTAGTAAACTTCGGGTCTCAAACTCTAATTGCTCTTGAAGTGTGGCATAGAGGCTTGATCATGTAAATGAAAGAACATTGAAGCATATATGTAGGGACCAAAGTGTTCTGGGGCTATCAAAAATATCAAAGCAACACATGATCAATAGATGTGATGCATGTCAACTTGGGATGGCACAAAGACAACCAATCCACCATAAAGGCTACATCCACAACAACCTTTTGGACTTAGTACACATTGATGTGTGGGGACCAAGTTAAGAACCTTCATTGGTAGGATCAAGGTATCATATTTCCTTTGTTGATGATCATAGTAGATGGAACATTTTGTACTTTATCAAGAATAGGAATAAGGTGTTTGAATGCTTCAAGAAGTACCTAGCACATGTGGAGAATCATACAGGTAGATCATTAAAGAAACTCAAATCCGATGGAGGGGGAGAATACTTCTCCAAAGATTTTGATGAATTCTTGCAAGATAAAGGCATCAAAAGGGAAGTGACTACCAGTTATTCTCCTCAATTGAATGGAAATGAAAAAAGAAGAAACAAGACTCTAGTTGGATGAGCTAGAATAGTGCTTGAAGAAAAGAAGTTGCCTCACTATTTATGGGTAGAAGGAATCTAAATAGTTGTATATCTTTTGAACAGAATCCCATCCAAATCTCTTTAGGGTATTTTTCCTTTTGAAGCTTGAAATGGTAGAAAACCAAGTCTAGGTCATTGCAAGGTATTTGGTTGTTTAGCTTTTGTACATGTACCTTCACAAATTATAGGTAAACTTGATGAGAGGGCAAAAAAGTCAATATTCATTGGCTATGATTCAACTCAGATGGGCTACAAGTTTTATGATCCTTCCACCAAGCAGTTCACCACAAGTAGGCATATTGTGTTTGAAGAACACAATTCATGGTATTATGAAGACAAAGAGAAGGTAAAGCTACCATATGATCTTGATTCTGATTTCCATCCATTAGGTAGCAAGCATGATACACAGGTCCAGGATCCAAGAAGTGATACATATGATGATTAAGATGAGAAAGAAAGCAACTACAAGCTTTTTAAGTTAAGAGGAAAGGATAAGATGCAAGAATGTAGATAATCCTCCAAGAATACTCCTAGACGGTCAACAAGAGAAAAAAAGAAACCTAAAAGGTATGGATATGGCTCTACATTTGTTACAAAGCATTCAATTTATTTGGCAAAAGATTCAATTTGAGAAGTAATTTCAACATATGAAGAAGAAAAAGGTAATGATAATTGGGAGAAAGCTATGAAAGAGGAGATAGAAGCCTTAAAAAAGATGGATACTTGGGAGTTGGTTCTGGTGCAAGCTAATTAGAAGGAAATGGGTTGCAGATGGGTCTGTAAACTAAAAAGGAATTCAGATAGATCAATTTGCAGGTACAAAGCTAGATAATTTGCCAAAGAATGTGCTCAAACTCATTATATAGACTATGAGGAGACCTTCTCACAAGTTGCAAAGATGGCTACAATCAGGACATTGCTAAGTGTATCAGTTGCAAGAAATTGGAGGCTTCTCCAACTAGATGTGAAGAATGCATTTCTCAATGGTTGGATAAATGAAGAGGTATACATGTCACAACCTCTAGGATTTGAAAACCCTAATTATACATCTTACATATTCGGACTCAAAAAGGCATTGTATGAATTGAGAAAAGCTCCTAGAGCTTTGAAGTTTAGATTGGTAACCTATCTTCAAGATCAAGATTTACGATCACGCAATAAAGGCCCTTCTTTGTTCATCAAGAAGGATCACAATGAAGTTATCTATTTTTGTGTATATGTGGATGACATAAATATGACAAGAGATGACTTGAATTTCATACAAAGGATCAAAAGTCATATGCAAGAGGAGTTCAAAATCAGTGATTTAGGTGATCTCACAATCTTCCTAAGTATGCAAGTCGATACAAAGATGAAGGAATGTATTTGAATCAAAGGAGAAACATTTAGGGACTACTTCTAGAATTCAAAATGGAGAACACTAAACCTGCAAGTACACCTTTGGAGATGAATCATAAACTTAGTGTTTATGAAGGTGAGAAAATTGAAGACATTAAAGAGTATCAAATCTTGGTAGGTAGTTTGATATATGCTACTCATACAAGGGCAAATATCTCATATAGTGTAGGAATGCTAATCCAATTCATGCACTCACCAAGAAGACCTCACATGGATGCAACCAAGAGATAACTTAAGTCTCAAAGGTACAATCAATGAAGGTATATTCTATCCTACTATTAGTATTTAGATTTGGATATCAAAATCTATTCAGATGCAAATTGGGCGTGAGCTAAGGATGATAGAAGAAGTACCTCTAGTTACTTAGCAATTACAAGTTCAAATCTAATATCATGGAGTCCCAAGAAGTAATCAATTGTCTCTTTATACTCAATTGAAGCAAAATATAGAGTTTTGACCATAGCAACCCAAGAGGCAACATGGTCAAAAGCATTGTAGTCATACTTGGGCCTTGTGAGTCCCAAATTTCACATATTTGGAGATAATGTAAGTTCAATGCATCTAGAAACAAGCCCTATTTTCCATGCAAGAACAAAACACATAGAGGTTCATTGTCACTTCATTATAGAGAGCCTCATGGCAAAAGAGATTGATATTTCTTTTGTTCCGGTTGAAAAGCTAGCAAATATGATGACAAAGGCACTTGATGGAATAAAGCTTTGCATATTTTTAAATCAATGGTGGGTATTTGACCTATTAGAGAATGAAAACTCAAGAATATTTTAGCTTGAGGGGGAGCTATTGAAACATCAAGATTACACTAAGCTTGAGTGGGATTAGCTCTACTTCAAAAATTCATCATTTGAATTCTGTCAAAGTTTCCTGCTGAAAAGCTTTTTATTTGTGCTCAATTTTTTCATATTTTTCATAAGAAGTTTTTATGGATCATTTATCAATATAAAAGTCTACAGCTTTACACACTTAAAAGGAGAAAAAGAGAGCTCAAACTCCATGAATTTTAGGTTTTTGAGCTTGACAATTAATCAATTATCAAAAAAGTAGATCAAATTAGATCTTCACTTTTCCTAGATTGTAGGAAAGTGAATTAATTCTCTTCAACAAACTATTGCACCTTTATTAGAATTCAAAATACAATTTTAGAGGTCTTGGAACACTTCAAAAATCTATATAAAGATAAAAAATCAGTTTTACTTTACATTGAAACATTATACATACACTTTGGGTCATCATTGTGTTGCTCCTTCATTTCTTTGCACCATCTTCTTCAACAATAGTGATCTTGCAAAGGCTGCTCCTCTCTCTATATAGATCCCAATTGAATAAATAAGCATTCCTTTGAAATTTATTGTTATCTAGCTCATGTATGCAAATTTCTAGAGCATTTGAATCATAGATTGGGAGAAATTGCAATTTTACTCTCTTAGGTTCTATCTTTGTGCAAGCCTGAAAATTGGGGGTACCTTTATTGAGTATTTTCATTCCCGAAGCATATCTTTCTTATTACTTGTACTATTTTGCATTTAAGATACTCAAACCTGTGCATAACATTCCTCTAAAAGGAATTTTTCTAATTGTAATCATGCTTGCTGCTCTAAGCATTTGAAGTTGATTGTTTCATCCAAAGATAGCAAGTCTTTTGAGCTAGTCAATGTGCAATCTTATCTATTTTGTATCATTTCTCTCTCCTTGATGATGCAAAGTACATATTGTATTTTATTGAACTAATCACATGGGTATAAGTTCTATTTGAGCCTCCAAAAGCTCAAGGGCTATCCTATGTTGATTGGCTGGAACAAACTTCATCACTTGGGAAATCACTTTTCTACCTCCTCCAAGCTTCTCCAAGTTCTCTCACTACTATCAAATCAAGATCAAGATGGGTGATGTCTTTTGCTCAATGATTGAGAAGCTTGATGGACATAACTATGCTGCTTGGAAAATCAGAATGGAGGACTATTTGCAAGGTAGAAATCTTTATGGACTTGTAGTGGTTGATAAAGCTATGCCTACTCCAAGATCCAAGGACCTACACAAGAGGACACAGAGATGTTGGAGTTTGAGGTCTGTTGGAAGCACATGAACAGCACAAGGAAGAAGAAGAAGCTTGGAGCACAACACATGTTACTAAATGTATAACTACTAGAATGTACAAAGATAAGTAGCCCGTTAGGGCAATACGCATATATACAAGCCGGGGGAAAAAACTGCCTAAAGAGGGAAAAAAGTGACAGAGTGCTCTAGAGTGTTCACACACATCGCTACCTAAATATATCAACAAATCCCCCCTGGGAGTGATCTGGTGAACAAAGAGTTGGCACTCATGTAGAAGGAAGTGCCAAGCTATGTGGAATCATACCACAAAAGGAAGTAAGACCAAAGCTTTGCAGAAAGCTTCAAATTTCTCCCTAGGCAAAGCCTTCATGAAAAGGTCTATAATGTTCTCCTGCATGGGCACATATGCCAAGTTGATCTCCCCAGTAAAGAACCTCTCTCTAGCATAATGATAATGCACCTCAATGTGCTTAGTGCAAGCATGAAACACAGGGTTCCTCGCAACTACCAATGTGCTTTGACTATCAGTGAAGATGGTGGTGGTAGAAGACTGACAAACGCCCAAATTACCCATAAGGCATCTAAGTCACACACACTCAACAATCACTATGAAATCTACCCTATACTCAACCACACAATTGGAAGTGGCCACAGTAGGCTACTTCTTTCTCAACCAAGATATACATGAGCTACCAAGCATGAAGCAAAAGCCACTAGTGGACACACAAGTATCATAGCAACCAGCCTAGTCAGAGTCAGAAAAAGCATGTAAATTTGGTGGTAGGGGTCCCCCCCTTGGGATAAAACAATCCAAGTAGCTGGGTACCACTCAAGTAGCAAAAGATGTGCTTAATTGCCTGCCAATGCTTGACACCTAGGAAATGCATAAAGTTGCTCATCTGTGAGACATCAAATTGAATATCTGACGGAGTAATGCATAAGTAAATCAAGCATCCAACAACATGTTGATAGACAACATCATCAAACGCATCTCCAACATCATGAAGAGTCAATCATAAACCTATCTCCATAGGAGTGGTAATAGGTTTGCAGTCTTCAAGGCCAAAACACTAAAATAATGTGTCAATATATTTCATTTGACACAAAGCTATTCTGCCATCAACTTGCATAAACTCAATGCCCAAATAATGATGCCAATGCCCCAAATCAGACATCTCAAATGAGGCATGTAGATCAGCCTTAAAATCAGCAATATGCTTCTCATGAGGGCCAGTGAGGAGCATGTCATCAACATACACAACAATGATTAGATGCACATCATTAGCACGCTTAACATATAAGGTGCTCTCAGTTGGACTATTATCAAAACCATGTGCAATCAGATAGGCATGTATCTTTTCATACCAAGCATGTGGTGCTTGCTTTAAATCATATAATCCCTTCTTTAACCTACACACCTGGTTTTCATGCCCTTTCTACACAAAGACACGGGGCTGAAAAACATACACTTCTTCATGCAAGTCACCATTTAGAAATGCAATTTTAATGACCCCTCGGTACGTTTCTGCTCATTCTAGGGCGTGCACTGGCACTTCACCTTACAAAATGTCGCCACTCTCTATGAACAGGCATTGACATGTGGCCTTCAATAATTGGAGCAAACGAGTGATGAACTTTTGCCACCACCCTCTGTGAACTGGGCCTAAGATGTTGAAGCTCTTCTTCAAAGATGAAGACAGAGAGTTCTACTAAAGTTCTGTTGAGTGGGAATGATCAAAACTGATGAGACCAAATCCATCACGCTATATTGCCTTGAGCCAAGAATATGCAATTGCACCACTATGAGCCAGAGCAAAGATATGCAACAACACAGAGGATAACCCCCAACAAGTGTATTGATAGACAGAGTGCAATGGATTTCAAATAACTCTACGTGTTTAAGTGCACAGTTGGTAGTGGCTTCCATCCATGCTAAGTCCAAGACTTCCTATCCTATCAAAGAGCAAGGAGTGATGGCGATAGCCGGTCACATTGATCACTGTTGCAGACTAGAAGCCAAGAGGCATTGCTGGAGACCTCTTAATCTCCAAATGTCTGATCTATCTTGACTTAAGAACTCCTCTATATCAAGAATAAACCAAACTTTACACAAACTTGAAATGATCTTTCACATATGTTAAGAAATACTTCTCTGTATGAAGCTTTCTTCATCTTCAAAAGTCTACTTCAGGAATGGACTTCAATCTCTGCATATGTCTTCGATTGTAACCATTCAAATGATACTCACAAATTCATACTACCTTTGCGCAATCATATTGATCATTAGTTCTTCAAAAGAACTAATTTGATCACTTAGATCAAACTTGTGTCAAAACTATCTTCCAAAATTGGTGACTTTCACATAGTCAACTTCTTAAGTTGATTTCTCTCAGAATCTAACCCCTTTTGCTAAATGCTTTTGGACAAAGCTTCCTTAACTTCTAACTTAAATTTTGAATGCTCAAACATAAAAAACTTTACATTGGTCATTGAGATCCAAGCAAATCTTTGAACAAGAAAATGAGCAATTCTAAGAACTTCACTTCCAGACCTCTACATATGAATGTTCCTACTGTCATACACACAACCTGAGAAGAATTAGATCATCAAACTTTGGTCATTGCTTGATTAGCTTATGAATTAGATGTGTACAAAAGATTTCCTGATCCACATGATGAGGCTGAGAGAATTCTAGGAAAGACCAATCCCTAACTCATGAGAAAACTCTCTTCACATCTATCTCTTGAATAAAATTGAAATCTATTGATTTCATTCTCATCCATCCTTCATCTCTCTCTTATATCATGACTATACATGAGCTTATATATACATATGGATATAACCTCTTCACTACATCAAGTATTTTTAAGTGTTTTTCCAAAGCTATCATACATAAATGTACATAAAATTTGTTTCTGACTCTTCAATTAACTTCATGCATTGAACTTGATTCTTTTCTTCACTTCTTCATCCCTAAGCTTCATGTAATCATCCATTGATGATTTTCTTGCTCCAACAGCTCCCCCTCAATCATCAATTGTTATTACCTGCACCTTCTTTATACCTGCCATCTCTTTAAACCTTTGTAACTTTGGTCCATCCAAACTTTTTGTCAGCATATCTGCCACTTGTTCTTTTGTTGGTGTATACATGACTTCAATTTCTTTTTCAAGTACCTTTTCTCTCAAGAAATGATAATGAATCTCTATATGTTTAGTCCTGGCATGAAAAACAGGATTAGCTGCCAAATATAATGAACTCATGTTGTCTCCAAATATGATTGGAACACTCTGATCAATTCCTAGACTTTTTAATAAAGTCTTCAACCAAATAACTTCCTTTGCAGCTTTCACCATTCCTTTGTATTCAGCGTCTGTGGATGATAATGCAACTGTATGTTGCTTCTTTGAACACCAAGAAATTAGCGTATCTCTAACATAGCATAGATAACCATGAGTAGATCTTCTATCATCTGAATTACCTGCCTAATCTGCATCACTAAACACTTTGGGTCTAGTATCAGAAGTGAATCCATAATACAAACCTTCATTCAGAGTTCCTTTGATATATCTTAACACTCTCTTTGTTGCACCCCAATGAGTTTGCTTTGGGCAATGCATAAATTGAGATAAGACACCAATTACATATGAAAGATTTGGTCTTGTCAAGGTAGCATAGATTAAACTACCTACCAAACTCTAATATTTATTCATATCCTTGAACTCTTCTCCTCCATACCTGCTTAACTTATGATTAACCTCCAATGGTGTGGTTGAGGATTTACAATTCTCCATGTCAAACTTCATCAGAAGATTCTTCAAATACCTTTCTTGTGTAACAGACACTCCATGTTGAGTGTATATAATCTCCATCCCTAGAAAATAAGACAAGTTTCCCAAATCACTTATCTTAAACTCATTTTCCATTTGCTTCTTTAGTTCCTTGATTCCTTGAGCATCTGTACTTGTGACAATAATTTCATCAACATAAATACACACATAAATGTGTCTATCTTCATTTGCTTTCACTAGCAAACTACTATCTGCCTTTGAAGCTTGATATCCAAGTTCATTCAAGAACTTGACCAATCTATAATTACATGCTCTTGGAGCTTGTTTTAGACCATACAGAGTTCTCTTAAGCTTTCACACATAATCTAATTCATTTGACTCCTTGAAACCCTCTAGTTGCTCCATATATACTTCATCTACAATATATCCATTTAGAAATGCATTATTTACATCTAATTGAGAAAGTTTCCAACCTTTACTTGTAGCAATTGCAATTATAGTTCTGATTGTAGACATCTTGGCTACTGGACTAAAGGTTTCATCATAGTCCACTCCATGTGTCTGGGCATATCCTTTGACCACAAGTCTAGCCTTGTATCTAGACACTTTTTCATCTGCAAACCTCTTTATTTTGTATACCCACTTACATCCAATCACCTTCTGATTCTTTGGCCTTGGCACCAAATCCCATGTCTCATTCTCAAGTAGAGCATCATACTCTTCTTGCATTGCATTTTCCCAATTTTTCTTTCCTTTAGCTTCATCATATGTGGATGGATCTTCATCTGTCTTCACAATGTAAGCATAGTCTTTAGTTGTCAAGAAAGAGGTATCATAACTATAACTGATAGGTTGTTTTCTATCTCTTGATGATCTTCTAATTTCTGCACTTCTTGAAGTTTCTCCTTCATTTTGTTTTGGATCAAACCTTGGTCTATCTCCATAATTATCCTGCATTTCATTTGTACAAACATCATCATCAATATCTTCTTCATATACGTTCATCTTTGACTTCCCTTTCCTTTTGATTTCTTCAAGATCTATACACACATTATCTGATTCTATAAACCATGTGCTTTGTTCATCAAATGTAACATCTCTTGAAACAATAAATTGTTTTGTAGATGGATTCCACAACTTGTATCCCATTTGTTTATCATCATACCCAATAAACATATATTTTTCTGCTTTAGGTTCTAGCTTATGTCTCCATTGAGATGGGACATAAGCATATGCCAAACATCCAAATATTTTGCAGTGATCAAGAGTAGGTTTCTTACCCCACCATGCTTCATAAGGAGTCCTTCCCTCCAAAGCTTTGCAAGGCAACCTATTCACAAGATAAGTTGCAGTATTAATTGCTTCTGCCCACATATAATTAGGAAACCTTTTTTCCTTCATCATTGATCTTGCAAACTCTACAAAAATTCTATTTCTTCTTTCTGCAACTCCATTTTGTTGTGGAGAGTACCTGCAAGTCACTTCTCTTTTGATACATGCATTCCACATATAATCATCAAATTCTTTAGAAAAATATTCTCCCCCTCCATCTGATCTCAATCTCTTGAGCTTTTGTCATATAAATCTTTCTGCATAGGCATGATAGTGTTTAAATGTCTCAAACACTTTAGATTTATCCTTGATCACATATAGAGTCATCCATCTGGTTGCATCATCAACAAATAGCACATAATACCTTGATCCATTTATGCTATAGTCCTTTGAAGGACCCCACACATCTGTATGAACCAATTCAAGCATATTTGAATACATGTATCCTTGCTTATTGTATGATTTCTTGTGAGCTTTACCTAACTGACAAGCCTCACATTTGTATATCATATGTTGACCTTCAATATTTGGTAGACCAAGCACTGCACCATTCTTTGTCATTTCTTTAATTCCCCTTTCATTAAAGTCCTAACCTCTTATGCCATAGATCGAATTCTGACATCTTTTGATTTCCATAAGTAAACAATGCATGTCCCACATTACCTTGCACTTTGAGAGTAAATAATCTTCTTTCTTTTTTCCCTGTGACAATACTTCTATATCCTTAACTTGGATCTTCAACAAAAACACCATCACTTGTAAATCTGACTTCATATCCCTTCTCAACAATTTGCCCTACACTTATTATATTTTTAGGGATTGTTGGAACATAAAGTACCTTGCTTAGAGTGTACTTCCACTCCTTGTCTTTACTGATCCAATGCTCTCAACTTTGTGTTTGGTGTTATCTCCTGTTTGAATTGTATGTCCATTCACTTTAACTTCCATATCAGTCATTAGAGAAATATCACCACTCAAATTATTACTACATCCTGAGTCAATATAAAACACCATTTGATCTCCATTGTTACTTCATGAGTTGCATTAGGGATAAGAGTCAAGTCTTCCTTATGATCTGAAGCATAATTGTAATATGTGTTGTTATCGGATTGAGTTTGAAAACTCCTTCCTCGTCCTCTAGCAAATGAGGTTCTACCACCTCTTCCTCTCAAGTTGCCTCTTTGCTTTCTGCCTCCTCTTCCTCTAGGAGTGAAATTCTGATTATGACTTCCACCATTTTGATTATTGTACCAACAATCATTTGCCAAGTGATTTGTTCTACCACAAATTTAACAAGCTTTAGTATTATCTTTGTTCTTACCTCCTCTTCCTTTACCTCTGAAATTCATCTTCCCTTTCATGAAGTTTACTTGATTTGAAGATCCTTCTTCATCATTTTCCTTCTTGCCTTTAGCATTCTTCTTCTTATCTTTTGAATACATTGCTTGACTTGAACCTCTGTCATTCTCTCCTTTAATGTCCTGTTCAAATGTTAGCATATGTCCTAACAATTGATTTAGATCAAGAGTAAAATGATCTAATGATAATTCGGTAGACAATATGAAAGGTTTCCACTTTTCATCTCCTCTTAGACCTGTAAGTATTTGCCTTACCAACTTGTCTTCTTCAATTTCTTCATCTACTGCTCCCAAGCTATCTGCAATGTCCTTCATTCTTGTAACATAGTCAGAAATTGATTGAGAACCTTTCTTCTTGAATGTTGTAAATTCAGCCCATAGTGAAGCCTTCCTTGATTTGGTTGTGTTTTGGAAATGTTCTTCCAAAGCATTCCATATATCTGCTGCACTTTGTAATCCTCTAATGTGTGGTAGAAGATAATCATTTATAGCCATGTAAATGATGCTCCTGGCTTGAGCATCTCTCTTCATCCAGTTCTTCAATTTTGCAAGCTCTTCTCTTCTTGGAACACTTAGATCCTTAAACTCAGGCTTTTCTTCTTCTCCTGTAATAAATGATATCAAGTCTTTGCTCATGAGGTGTGCTTCCATCCTCATGGACCATGTTGGATAGTTCTCTCTATCTAGCTTGTCAATCTACAAGCTTTCTCCCATCTCTTGACTTTTGTGTCTACAATTACTAAGATTTATGGTGATATAATGTACCTTTGATATAAAGCTTTAATCCTTCTTGATAATTTGAACTCGTGCTATGTTCTTCTTCAGGTTTTCTTCCAAGCTTTACTCTTTGCTCCTTCAGTTCACAAGATCTTTGATGTCTGCAATAGTCGAGATTCTCCTTGCTTATATTTCACCTTGATTTGATCTTTTAGCTCTGATATCACTGTTGGAGACCTCTTAATCTCCAAATGTCTAATCTATCTTGACTTAAGAACTCCTCTATATCAAGAATAAACCAAACTTTACACAAACTTCAAATGATCTTTCATATATGTTAAGAAATACTTCTCTGTATGAAGCTTTCTTCATCTTCAAAAGTCTGCTTCAGGAATGGACTTCAATCTCTGCATATGTCTTCAATTTTAACCATTCAAATGATACTCACAAATTCATACTACCTTTGCGCAATCCTATTGATCATTAGTTCTTCAA
The DNA here is from genome assembly GCA_020310875.1 of Ceratopteris richardii. Lineage (NCBI taxonomy): Eukaryota > Viridiplantae > Streptophyta > Polypodiopsida > Polypodiales > Pteridaceae > Ceratopteris > Ceratopteris richardii. The sequence continues at coordinate 171,342,576 of CM035424.1, read as the reverse complement.
AAGAACTATTAGATTTCTAATTTGATCACTTAGATCAAACCTGTGTCAAAACTATCTTTCGAAAATGGCAACTTTTACATAGCCAACTTCTTAAGTTGATTTCTCTCAGAATCTAACCCGTTTTGCTAAATGCTTTTGGACAAAGCTTCCTTACCTTCTAACTTAAATTTTGAATGCTCAAACATAAAAAACTTTACATTGAGCACTGAGATCCAAGCAAATCTTTGAACAGGAAAATGCGCGATTCTAAGAACTTCACTTGCAGACTTCTACATATGAATGTTCCTACTTGTCATACACACAACCTTGATCATGCTGAGAGAATTCTAGGAAAGATGAGTCCCTAACTCACAAGTTTCACATCTATCTCTTGAATAAAACTGAAATCTATTGATTTCATTCTCATCTATAAATGTACAGAACATTTGTTTCTGACTCTTCAATTAACTTCATGCATTGAACTTGATTCTTTTCTTCACTTCTTCATTCCTAAGCTTCATGTAATCATCGGATGATTGTCTTGCTCCAACAGGCACAGGGAGCATGCTCCATGTAGCCTAAAGCTGAACGGATCCATGAGAATCATATGTGTTCAAGTGAGATGTATCGTTTCCATTCGTGTTTAGGTGAGATGTATCAATTGAAGGGCTATGGAGTGATTATGACATAATGGATGATGTATTGCCTCAACATGCTGGTTTCTATATTTGAATCAGACTTGGTGCAATGGCCCCAAATCACAGTTTGACCAAGCATTCTTAACCAATAATAGAATGTTGTTAAAATCATCATATGTGCAACTTATATCCCCAAGTCCTTCCAAAAAGAGCGGGAAAAGGAAATTATTCTCTGAACCTATATACAAAACAACAAAATGGGCCACTTCAAATATAGATAGGCATAGATTTTCGTTTAGGGACCATTCTATTTTGCTAGAATCTTGAGTCCACAAGTGACTCTTGGGCACTGAAAAATCAAGTAATACATTGTATATGTACGAAAAGTGATTTGAAATTCATTGCCCATAAGGGCTAGATAGGAACCATCTTCTGTATGAAGCTTAAAATTTGTAAAACGTTTTTGTCAAGTTCAACATGTCTATAGCCACTTGTGAAGGGACTAGACACTACTGCCCAAAGGAGTGGTAAGACCTTCCTTATGGTTTCCATTAACACTTTCTCAAATATGTATCTCTTAAATCATAGAGTTGCACAAGTCCTTTTCAAGCATATGAGATATGCAACCAAGCTCAAAAATCAAAGGCATGCTAAAAAGAGGATCAAAGCATCTACAACACAAAGACTTCTACAAAGCAAATTGAAGGAAGTAACAAACACAAAGCAAAAGGTGGTGGCAAATGGTTCCATAAGCACTACCTACCCTATGATGTAAATCCTACATGTTGTCCCTAGATCCCCATAAAAACCACCATGGATCCCATATGTCCATGGAACCAAAAACCAAGGTATGTCCCACACTTGGATGCCATATGTCCAAGATATGTCTAAGGATCTCATATGACCTTAGATCCTAAAAACCAATGGCTAAGTGATCCCATATGTCACTAGTCTCCCATATTAAAAACAAAAGGGTCATCACATGGAGGGGGGTGTTGAGAGTCCTGTTAGCCCACAAAATGGTTGATTTTTATGCACTAACGTGGTTCTATTTGGCAGGAAAATATGTTTGATTTTAGGTACTTGAAGAGTGGTGTGCCCGAAGGTATTCCCTGTTACTGGCTACTTACCTGCACAGGATGGGGAGATGACCATTACAGAGCCAGACACAATGCTAAAAGCAACACTTGCCAACAATCTAATGAAGTACCGTTTGCGGCCTATTTCAGCACTTGGCTTGGATTGCTCTGCTATACCAGAAAATTTTAATTTCCTGACTGCACAGGAGGAATTCTCAAAAGAAAGATCATATGTTTCAGAAGCAAAAGAATATCTTCCACGTACATGGGCTGCCATGGAGGAAGAAGACTCAGGTATACAAGACATTCATGACTCAGAAATAGTTCCTCAATGTGTGATGCAAGCTGGAAGGCATGAACTAGAAATAGTGTTCTTGGGGACTGGTTCTTCACAGCCATCAAAATATCGGAATGTGAGCGGCATATACTTGCATCAAATTGAGCGAGGAGGAATCCTTTTGGATTGTGGGGGAGGGTACATATGCACAGTTAAAGCGACACTCTGGATCAGATGGTGCTGATGATATTTTGCGTAATTTAAAGTGTATCTGGATTTCGCATATTCATGCTGATCACCATGCAGGCCTTCCTCGTCTGCTTTCAGCACGAAAAAGGCTTATAGTTGATAAATCCTTACTTGTAATTGGTCCCAAACAATTAAGAGGATTTTTGAATGCTTACGAGATGGTGGAGGAGCTTGGAATGGTATTCTTAGATTGCAGCCAGACTACTATTGCTGCTGAAGCAGCTGCGAAACCTTTAGAAATGGATAGGTGTACTATGTCCGGTGGTGATGACTCTTTGTCAAATCTGCCAAGCGAGGCAGTTGCCAGGAGTGAATCTGACAAGTTGATGCAAGAAAATGGCATTCATCTCCAACAAGATGTAGATATCGCAGGAAGGCGTATTTTGAATTGCATCTTACGTTCTATGGGACTACGAAATCTCCGCGCCATATCCAAAATATGAGGGGTCATGGTGGGCTCCAAATCTCTGCTTGGACTGTAACACGCCTTTTGTCAGGAGGATAGCTAGTATCCAAAAGCGGGCCAGTCTTCTGATGTGATGGAGGTATGGTTGTAACTACTCTGAAAAGAGAAACGGAAAAGGGGGAAGAGCGAAGGAGGACTGGAGCTGCTCGTTTTAGAAAGTTTTTTGTCGGCATACTGGGAGCTGTTGGAGGTGTTTGAAGAGGGAGGAGAATGACGTGGACGGGGGCGCTAACCATAGGAGAGAGGTACAGAGGGAAGGGGAACCCGATAAGAGAAGGGGGGGGGGCCTCTCCGTCATCTCTCTCGGGGTTTTTTTTTTTTTTTTGGGAGAAGACTTTTGGTTTTTTGGAAGCGAAAAAAAAACCACCAACAAGAGGGCGCAGTGCCCCCGTGTTGGAGTCCTATAGCAGAACAAAAGAGAAGACAAGGAGGGGAAGGAACACAGGCCATTTTTTGTTGGATGAGGACAAGGAGAAGCTCTTGCTAGAGATTCGTTTTTGTGCGCTCGGGTTGGCTGGGGGGATTTCTTGCCATTAGAAAGGGGGGGTATCTGTGCAGAAAACAGGGAGATCGACGGGGGCTGCTGGTTGTTGGCAGAGATCGACGGGGGTGCAGATCGGAGGATAGAAGGTTTTGGAAGAAGAAGAAAACTTCAACAGGAACATAGGAGAGGACTGCTTTTCGATCTTGTAGCTGAGGAAGAAGGATAGGCCGCTCTTGGACTTGAATCCTCCACCAGAGGAGGCTCGTCATCAAAATCTGGTTTGACAATTGTACGATTTCTGATTTTGAGCTTGGACAAGTTCTTGGAGCTGGAAACTTTGGATAGGTTTTCATCGCTCGACACATCAAGTCCAACATCATTTGTACTGTCAAGTTTATCTCGAAAGCTGCTGTCTTGAAAGCCAGACAAGTGAGTTTTGTTTTTCTGTCACTATTGAGCGATGATGGCCACTTGTTATTCATGTCTTCATCCATATTTACTTTTTTCAGTTAACATATTCGATTTCTGTGACAATGGACTATCTATGCAGTGATATCACATATCGTATATGACAATGCTTCCTTAAAAAACTTTCGATTTTTCTTGTGGGTTCGCATGAACAGTATGCACCAATCCTACAGCCAATAGGACATTTTTCAGACACTTTTAGAGAAGTGAAAGGATAGCAAGAGGCTTTCATGTACACTCGTCATAATTATGAAGGACTCAATTGTACACAACTTTTGTTATTTAGATCAAGAAAATGTACAAAGCAAGTGATAAGATTGCTTTTTCCCTCCTATGTTTTGTCGTAGAAGATGTTCTCCCTAACACAGTAGATGACATAACGTTTCTTAAATTCCATCGTTTCTCTTCTTTGTGACCTCTCATATAACATTGGCAGCCATGATTTCAAGCCTCTCTTCTCAATCGAGGATTTTTAGAGATATCTTTACACCTCGTCGACCGCAGGATAGATCAGCTTCACAGTTGATGATTTTGAAAGAAGTGAACTCATATCTGTTTTCCCGTCACCTTCACTTTCACCTCTATGTACATTCCGTTTTTGTTCTTTCATGGAGTACTAGTAAAAACATTGGGTAACCCTGGGCTTGCCATGCACCGATCAGTGACTTGTTGGAATCATTGGGTGACCTAGTATTAGCAAGTTAGAGTAAACTTATCATTGTGTGTATGCACTTCCCCTTGGCTTAAGAAGCATATCATTTTGGTGCGTTTGCCGGGAACATATGCGCTAGTGCATAGACATAGGAAGAATCCATTGTGCGATAATTGTGGGCTCTAGGTAATCCAATTGGACCAATTCCGAGGGGTTTGAACCAAATAAAGTCTCGCATAATCATCTTTTCCTTGGACTTAGGAAACTATTCATTTTGGTGCGTCTGCCGGGAAAAGCTTGGTACGTCTCTATAAGAGAGTGCCATAGGTTCGCCTAGCGCCACAGGTTGGCCGAGCTTACGGACCCCACGATCTAGTACATGAGCGAGGGGAGCTCATCGTCAGGAGCAACACAAACTCAAAGAGAGGAACGCGCTCAGAGAAGAGCCCTTGAAAGAGAAAGGAGAAGGTGGGAACCGCCAGGTGAGTGGACCTCGATCGGTTCGAAGGAATCAGCCAGAAACGTGTACTCCCGTAGGAGGGTCGCGAATCAAGTGCGGAAGTTTGAAGGAGGGATCCTGAAGCCGCGTGCACTAAATTTCTGGGATCGAAGTGATATTGACATCACACCTCTGTTCGAAATGGCTCAGCGGATTTCGGTTCACTTGGGGGATTTCACCAAGTTTTCAGGTACTTGGGACGAAGATCCGGATAGTTTTATCCAGTTGTTTGAGGTTACTTGTGAGGCCAATGATGTAGTTGACCAGGATCAAAGGTTGAGAATTTTTCCGGCCATTCTCCGTGATGAGGCAACCAATTGGTATGGGAATTTGACACCACAAGAGCGTGGAACTTATCAGATGCTCAAGGAAGCCTTCTTGGCAAAGTTTCGACGACAAGGCTTCCAAGACCGATTGGCCCAACAAATGGATTACTTGCGACAAGGAGTCAATGAGAGCATCGATAACTACATTCAGAGAATGGAAACGTTAGTAAGAAAGATGGGCGTGAATGCCCCGAACGATGAGACATTCAAACGAAGATTCATTTCGGGACTGAGAGATCCTAGGGCACAGCAGCATATCAGTCTGACAAGACCTGCAACTTTAATGGATGCTAAGGAACAAGCGAGACTTTGGGAGGAAGTACAATTGTGCCAACAAAGGAAGATGGAACTCTTATACGAGCCAATGGGAAGCCCAGGAACCATACCGATGAAAGATCCTGGTCACGGAAGTCCCGCATTGACGACCCCAGCTTTTGTAGCTGCCACTAGCACGCCAGGCGAGGTAAAGCCTGCGCTAACTAAAGAATGAATATTGGAGTTAGTCACGCAAGCTATAAAAGCTGCCACAATAACTCAGGAGACATACACAGTAAAACCAGAGGTCACAACAAACCTGAATCAAGTGTTTCGATCAAATACATGGTGTGGAAAGTGTCATGGTTACGGCCATTTGGCTTCAGAATGCCCTACAGTCTCGAGAGTATTCACAGATAGATCGCCACCTAGGATGCGTTGTACTTTTTGTGGAAGAACAAATCACACAGAGGACCGATGTTACAACAAGAGAGCCTATGAAGAGAGGACCATGAAATCAGGAGATACAAGAGAAAGACCTTACACGGGATTGCCCGCTCAAAGTGTACCACCTACATCTCGTTGGGAAAACAGACCTACTTATGGATATGGTGCTCAGGGTCAAGGAGGAGACTATCCAAGAGGAGCCGCAAGGGATCAAAGAAGAGATGGTCCAATCCAATGCTGGAGATGCCATGGTTTTGGCCATACTCAGTCTAGATGTCCAAATGAAAAGAAGCCAATTGATTATACCCCACTATGTAGGTATTGTAGTGGAGAGGGCCACTTTGATGAAGATTGTCCAAAACGAAGAGCTGTCGCCGGCAAGGAAAAAGGACCAATAGGGTCCTCGAATTATGTTGATACTCAGGTTCATTCCACATCGAGAGCTCAAGAGCACGTTCCTACAATCGGAGTAGTGTTCAAGACATTGAACCCTCAAGAAGGCTCTAGCTCGTCAATGCACTTTGTGGATGCTTACGAGGCCAAGAAACCACACAAAGATCCAACTGTGGCAATAGTCACAAGGACTCAAGAGTACTCGAAGAAGAATCCAGGAGGCGAAGGTGAAGAAGGGAGTCAAGAGAGGATCGCTCAGCGTGAAGAGGTAGAGAACCAAGTTGGAGGATTTGCTGAGCAGCAAGAGCTTGAGGATGGGGAAGAGATTGAGATTCTTCCACCAGTGACCAAGGAGTTTGTGCCAGGCATAGCACCATTCCCTGAAAGATTGAAAGCTCCTAAGATTAGAAAGGAAAGACAAAGTTCGGAAGAAGTGGATATTGTAAAGTTGCTCGCTAACACGAAAGTCACGCTGGATATTGGCACATTGCTGAAATGCTCACCTGTTTATAGGAAGCAATTCTACAACGAATATATTAAGAAGCCGAGGAAAGCTCGAGATAAAAATAGACAAGATAAAGATGTCCAAGGGATCATTCAAAGCATTACGACGCAAATTGATTCAAACGCTCCAGCTGTGATGGTCGAAATTAAAGGATACGTAGTCCCTGGTGCTCAGTTAGATAGTGGAGCCGCAGTCAACCTTATGACTGAGTTCATGATGGAAGCTTTAGGCCTCAACCACATGGAAGAGACGCCGATGTCTTTGAGAATGGCGGATCAAACACAAGTGAAACCTGCGGGTCTTTTGAAGAATGTAAGCACAGTTGTGGGCGGTTTAGAGTTTAAAGTTGATTATCTGATAGTAAGACCAAGGACTTCAGAGGCGACCTGCTCGATCCTACTTGGACGGCCATGGCTGGTGCAAGCCGAATGTGTGCATGACTGGCGCACAGGTTTTATCTCAATAGGGCCAAAGTCTGATCGGATTCAAATACAAGTATCCACACCTTCAAGCAACAAGAAGAAAACAATAATAGTCGATGAGATGGAAAAGAAAGAGAAGGAGAAAGCAAGGCACGAGATTGCACGAGCTTGGTTTTCTTTGAACACGGACACCTACAAGAATCTGCTTCAAGACGGGTTCAACTTGCAGCTCTTTAAGAATCAAGACACGAAGATGGGAGAGTATCAAAACCCATTGCTCTATAACAACGATTCCGATCAGGAGTTGCTAGGATGGTTGACACATACAAGAGAATTTGAGTGCTACATGTTGAGTATAGACGCAAGTAAAAATAAAGCTACTCAATCCCTGGAGAAGAGAACTTCAAGAGAAGAGTTGAAACTGGAGTTAGCTCCGACAATGGAAGTGCAACAGTTGAGAGAAAGAGTTAGAATGCTAGAAGCAGAGATTTTAGAGAGAAGTCAAGAATCGGAAAAAAGAGCGAAGAGTAAAACTAAAGTGTCGGAAGCCATTGCAAAAGCTGAGCTTAAGAAATTGGGTGCGATTGAAAAAGAACAAAATAATGATTTACTGGCCAACCACGCACGCGTGATCGGAGAGCACATTCCAATCACAGTGTCAGGAATAAGGAATATTCGCGAGAAGCTCAATTAGAAAGATGGGAAGTTTTTCCAGAAAAGTTCTTGAGTATAGGGTCAGAGCTACCAGATGGAGTACGAGATTGTATTAAAATGACACTCAAAGATTTCAGCAAGGCCTTTGCATGGTCATACAGTGATTTAAGAGGAATTGATCCCCGAATCTGCCAACATTATATAGACTTGGAAGAAGGCACACGACCAATATGTCAACGACTTAGGCGGACAAATCCAGTCTACTCGGAACTGATCAAGTTGGAATTGACTAAGTTATTAGAAGCAGGATTTATATATCCCATCGCATCCAACGAGTGGGTATCACCAATTGTAGTGGTTCCGAAGAAAAATAAGAAAATCCGTATTTGCATAGATTATCGAAAGCTGAACGAGCGCACAAAGAAGGATCATTTCCCTTTACCCTTTACTGATCAAATCTTGGACAGAGTAGCGGGCCATAAATTGTACTCATTTTTGGATGGTTTCAGTGGATACAACCAGATCCAAATCCATGAAGAGGATCAATCAAAAACTACTTTCACGACAGAATGGGGTATATACGCATATCGTGTGATGCCATTTGGATTATGCAATGCACCGGCCACATTCCAGAGAGCAATGATAGCCGCATATCAAGACTATTTGCAGGATTGGATGGAGATATTTCTCGATGACTTTGCGATCAGAGGCGACGATGAAAACATGATGGAGAGGATCGAAGCGATTTTAAGGAGAAGCATCGAAAAAGGCATCGCATTAAATCCTGAAAAGTGTACATTTGGAGTGCGAAGAGGGTTGCTTTTGGGACATGTTATTTCCGAAAAAGGAATCGCGGTCGACGAGGATAAAGTGGAAAAGATCGGACAGCTTCCACCTCCACAAAACTTGCGGCAACTCAGAGGATTCTTGGGCCATGCGAATTATTATCGGCGTTTTATATTAAATTTTGCATCCATAGCGGCACCACTGACGAATCTTTTGAGGAAAGACCAACAATACCAATGGAATGGAGAGTGTCAAGTTGCATTCGACTCAATCAAGGAGAGGTTGATAAATGCACCGATTTTGGTAGCACCCGACTGGACGAAAGAATTCCATGTACATACCGACGCTTCTCATACCGCGGTTGGAGCTGTACTATGCCAAGCCGATGAAAAGAAGTTGGACCACCCTATTTATTACGCAAGTCACAATTTGAATAGCACTGAGAGAAACTACGCGACTACAGAGAAGGAATGTCTCTTGATGATATTTGCGGTGAACAAGTATCGGCATTACTTGATGGGAAAGCATTTCACTTTTTATGTGGATCATGAAGCCCTTAAGTATATCATTAATAAACCCGAGCTATCAGGGCGATTGATGAGGTGGATGCTGCTCCTCCAAGAATTTCAGTTCACAGTGGTAACCAGACCAGGCAAAGCACATATATTGGCTGACCATTTATCTCGAATTGTTAATGAGGAGCCAATCTCTGGTGTGCTCGATGATGCTCCTGATGGGCATCTATTCCAGGTTGATGCTAAAGTACCTTGGTATGCCGACTTGGTGAATTTCTTGTGCACTACCAAATATCCGCCAGGAGCAAGCAAGAGAGAGAAGCAAAAACTGTTAGCATTGGCAAAGCACCATAGCATCATCGGGGGGCAACTCTATCGATATTTTGTTCATGAGAGCATTTATCGGAGGTGTCTCGAGGAAGAAGAAGCAAACCTAGTGTTGAGGGCTTTGCATGACGAACCTTGTGGTGGGCATTTTGCTGGTGAACTAACGGCAAGAAAGATTTTATTAGCTGGGTATTGGTGGCCAACATTGTTCAAAGACTCGCATACATACTGTAAGAAATGCGACAAATGCCAACGAATGGGCAAACCCACATTAGCACATGCTGCTCCTCTCACGCCGGTGTTGGCTCTTAAGCCGTTTGAGAAGTGGGGTATTGATTTTGTGGGGCCTATTGATCCTCCCTCACGACGAAGATCTAATAGGTATATTTTGGTCTGTACTGACTATGTTACCAAGTGGGTAGAAGCCAAAGCTCTGAAGACTGATCGAGCTGTTGATGTAGCGAAATTTTTGTACGAACAAATTATCACTCGATTCGGATGCCCGTTGGAAATAGTGAGTGATAGAGGAACACATTTTGTCCACGAATTGATCGAGGAGTTAATGGAATTATATAAGATCAAGCATAGAAAGAGCACTCCATATTACCTGAGGGCGAATGGACAAGTGGAGGTCACCAACAAGGTGCTAGAACAGATTCTGACAAAAACGGTAGCCGTACATAGGAGAGATTGGGATGAGAGACTTTTGGAAGCCTTGTGGGCATATCGAACATCATACCGAGTGACGACAAAGAGCACTCCGTTCTCCCTAGTATATGGCGAGGAAGCCATCTTCCCCATCGAAAAAGAAGTTCCAACATTAAGAGTGGCTATCGAAGCCAGGATGGGAGAGGAGGAGTCATTGAAGGAAAGGTACATACAACTGATCAAGCTGGAAGAGAAGAGACTTATCGCACAACAAAGTTTGGAAGCTATTCAGAAGAGACGTAAGGAGAGGCATGATAAGAATCTCAAAACCTATGTGATTCAAGAAGGGGATTTGGTGCTAGTTTATGATAGTAAATATTATAAATTCCCGGGGAAGTTACAGACAAGATGGGCAGGACCGTTTAAGGTGGTGGAACTCAATTCCAATGGTTCCATGCAAATTCAAGATTTAGGAGAAGAATATGCTCCCGTGAAGGTTAATGCGCTTCGAGTTAAACCATATTTCAAGTGATATTAGGACGGGAGAAGCTATACGAGATCCACGCAGAAGAACGTAGTAGACTCCTTGTACATACATGTATATATATATGCACATATGTAAGCTATGATTTGTGTGTCATAAATATTCTTCCTTGCTAGCTCAAGAATTTTGGACTTCTAATTATTTTTCTTGTGTTGCGCAGAGACTGTTAGGAGTTAAGTAACGAAATGGCAGATCAAATAACGCAACTCTACTTGTACGAGTTAAGGATATATTTCTCAGACCAAACATTCGCCCGCATGGATATAGATGTCGACGACTTTGAGACGGAATACGATGTTGAGGAAGCGCATTGGTTGGTATGCTTTATAAACCAGGGTTTGGGTGTTGCATTTTACATTGAGTGTTTTGAGGAATACCTGACTCGACATGTAGGATGGGCGGGAGATCGATATTACTATTTCGATCCTTCAAGGGAAATGCCTAACGAGGAAAACGATATCACATGGGCTTGGGCAGATGTGCTAACGCTAGGAAGTGATGACGGAGCTCCCGAAGTTGAGCCTGACTCGCCTTAGAGAAGTTGTCGGGATGCGAGTACGATGTGAGACTACATGAGACATTCTGGGGACTCACATTCTAGGACACCTAGGGATAGGTATACGAGGGACTAAGGCATAACTGGCTGTAGTTACCTAGTGAAAGGTCAACTCGATGAATACATATGTAGTGTCTGTAATTGAGAGAATGGAGTGAAAAGGTGGTTGATCTGTCAAAGGCTAGTGTGTATATGTTAGCATGTATGTGTGGGAACAGTGGGAAAAGTCCCTTTCTTCCTCTCCCTAATTCTCAGGACTTGGGTGAACTAATTAACTATGGAAAAAAAAAAACGAAGAAAAGAAAAGAAAAGAAAAAATTTGTGTTACTGTGATCGTACCAATGCGCTATGGTGGGCTAGTAGGTGGGTGGATTTATCCTCGCCGGGTGGTTAGGACCACGAGCCGCAGCTAGTTTCGCCATAGGCTTGGAAGGTATATGTTTGTGTCTTAGCTACGCGCCATAACGGGTTGGTAGGCAGGTGGAGCCATCGTGGCTGGGTAGTCACGACCACGAGCCGTATCCAGCTTCTTCGTTATGGGCTAGCTGATATATGTTATGTGCTATCATTGGGTGTTTGTGTGTTGTGCGCTGCATTGCGTTGGTAGATGGGTGGAATCAACCTGATCGGGTGGTCAGGTCCACGAATCGCATCCAGTGTCAATGTAGGCCAACGTGTGATTAAAATAAAATTGACCTATGAAATTATTCCCCACTCCTGAGGGGGAGAGAGAGAGAGAGGAGAGGGCGATGATCGCCTGGAAGGGAACGTTATTTGCTTGTGTGATTGGTATGTGATAGCTTGTGACAGATCAGCTCACTTTGAATCAACATTCTTGAAGGCACGGAGACCCTATATGTACTTATGGATGAGGCTTTAGCGAGGTAATGCAACGGTCTTGCTTTATAACTTGTGTGCTCTATCCGAGGGTTTTCTACGGTGCGGGATACTCCAAGGTTTTATGTAGGTCTTGACTTGTACTCGAGTTTCGATGATTTTTGTAGGACGACGAGGGGATTCTTCGGAAGTGTCTAGTCATGGAATAATTGTACATAGCGATTAGTAGATGCAATAATGGGTATGCATTTTGGGTATTTTTGCATGTCCTGTTGGATTCATTTCAGTTGTCGTTGTTTATTTCGGTATTTCCTTTTCTGTTTTCCGCAATGGTAGTTGCATGTGTAAAACATGGAAAGGAGTGCATGTGTATTTTGGTTGAGACCATTTTTTTAATGGAATGTAGGAGCAAATTGATGCATAACTGAAATGGAATTGCGTATACGTGCATGTTCTTGGATCATTTTGAAAGTGATTGATCTGTATGTATTCATGAGCGATTTTTTTTGAGCACTAATAGCTTCGATGAGTGCAGGTTCAGTGGAAGTGACGGCTCGATGAAAAGGTATGTGAACCAATTGGAAATTGACATGTTCATGGTTGTTTGGATTTTCTTGCAGCAATAGTAGCTCATCGAGGACGACTTCGCAATTAAGAAGAGGGAAGTATGTTAGCCCACAAAATGGTTGATTTTTATGCACTAACGTGGTTCTATTTGGCAGGAAAATATGTTTGATTTTAGGTACTTGAAGAGTGGTGTGCCCGAAGGTATTCCCTGTTACTGGCTACTTACCTGCATAGGATGGGGAGATGACCATTACAGAGCCAGACACAATGCTAAAAGCAACACTTGCCAACAATCTAATGAAGTACCGTTTGCGGCCTATTTCAGCACTTGGCTTGGATTGCTCTGCTATACCAGAAAATTTTAATTTCCTGACTGCACAGGAGGAATTCTCAAAAGAAAGATCATATGTTTCAGAAGCAAAAGAATATCTTCCACGTACATGGGCTGCCATGGAGGAAGAAGACTCAGGTATACAAGACATTCATGACTCAGAAATAGTTCCTCAATGTGTGATGCAAGCTGGAAGGCATGAACTAGAAATAGTGTTCTTGGGGACTGGTTCTTCACAGCCATCAAAATATCGGAATGTGAGCGGCATATACTTGCATCAAATTGAGCGAGGAGGAATCCTTTTGGATTGTGGGGGAGGGTACATATGCACAGTTAAAGCGACGCTCTGGATCAGATGGTGTTGATGATATTTTGCGTAATTTAAAGTGTATCTGGATTTCTCATATTCATGCTGATCACCATGCAGGCCTTCCTCGTCTGCTTTCAGCACGAAAAAGGCTTATAGTTGATAAATCCTTACTTGTAATTGGTCCCAAACAATTAAGAGGATTTTTGAATGCTTACGAGATGGTGGAGGAGCTTGGAGTGGTATTCTTAGATTGCAGCCAGACTACTATTGCTGCTGAAGCAGCTGCGAAACCTTTAGAAATGGATAGGTGTACTATGTCCGGTGGTGATGACTCTTTGTCAAATCTGCCAAGCGAGGCAGTTGCCAGGAGTGAATCTGACAAGTTGATGCAAGAAAATGGCATTCATCTCCAACAAGATGTAGATATCGCAGGAAGGCGTATTTTGAATTGCATCTTACGTTCTATGGGACTACGAAATCTCCGCGCCATATCCAAAATATGAGGGGTCATGGTGGGCTCCAAATCTCTGCTTGGACTGTAACACGCCTTTTGTCAGGAGGATAGCTAGTATCCAAAAGCGGGCCAGTCTTCTGATGTGATGGAGGTATGGTTGTAACTACTCTGAAAAGAGAAACGGAAAAGGGGGAAGAGCGAAGGAGGACTGGAGCTGCTCGTTTTAGAAAGTTTTTTGTCGGCATACTGGGAGCTGTTGGAGGTGTTTGAAGAGGGAGGAGAATGACGTGGACGGGGGCGCTAACCATAGGAGAGAGGTACAGAGGGAAGGGGAACCCGATAAGAGAAGGGGGGGGGCCTCTCCGTCATCTCTCTCGGGTTTTTTTTTTTTTTTTTTGGAGAAGACTTTTGGTTTTCTGGAAGCGAAAAAAAAACCACCAACAAGAGGGCGCAATGCCCCCGTGTTGGAGTCCTATAGCAGAACAAAAGAGAAGACAAGGAGGGGAAGGAACACTGGCCATTTTTTGTTGGATGAGGACAAGGAGAAGCTCTTGCTAGAGATTCGTTTTTGTGCGCTCGGGTTGGCTGGGGGGATTTCTTGCCATTAGAAAGGGGGGGTATCTGTGCAGAAAACAGGGAGATCGACGGGGGTTGCTGGTTGTTGGCAGAGATCGACGGGGGTGCAGATCGGAGGATAGAAGGTTTTGGAAGAAGAAGAAAACTTCGACAGGAACATAGGAGAGGACTGCTTTTTTATCTTGTAGCTGAGGAAGAAGGATAGGCCGCTCTTGGACTTGAATCCTCCACCAGAGGAGGCTCGTCATCAAAATCTGGTTTGACAATTGTACGATTTCTGATTTTGAGCTTGGACAAGTTCTTGGAGCTGGAAACTTTGGATAGGTTTTCATCGCTCGACACATCAAGTCCAACATCATTTGTACTGTCAAGTTTATCTCGAAAGCTGCTGTCTTGAAAGCCAGACAAGTGAGTTTTGTTTTTCTGTCACTATTGAGCGATGATGGCCACTTGTTATTCATGTCTTCATCCATATTTACTTTTTTCAGTTAACATATTCGATTTCTGTGACAATGGACTATCTATGTAGTGATATCACATATCGTATATGACAATGCTTCCTTAAAAAACTTTCGATTTTTATTGTGGGTTCGCATGAACAGTATGCACCAATCCTACAGCCAATAGGACATTTTTCAGACACTTTTAGAGAAGTGAAGGGATAGCAAGAGGCTTTCATGTACACTCGTCATAATTATGAAGGACTCAATTATACACAACTTTTGTTATTTAGATCAAGAAAATGTACAAAGCAAGTGATAAGATTGCTTTTTCCCTCCTATGTTTTGTCGTAGAAGATGTTCTCCCTAACACAGTAGATGACATAACGTTTCTTAAATTCCATCGTTTCTCTTCTTTGTGACCTCTCATATAACATTGGCAGCCATGATTTCAAGCCTCTCTTCTCAATCGAGGATTTTTAGAGATATCTTTACACCTCGTTGACCGCAGGATAGATCAGCTTCACAGTTGATGATTTTGAAAGAAGTGAACTCATATCTGTTTTCCCGTCACCTTCACTTTCACCTCTATGTACATTCCGTTTTTGTTCTTTCATGGAGTACTAGTAAAAACATTGGGTAACCCTGGGCTTGCCATGCACCGATCAGTGACTTGTTGGAATCATTGGGTGACCTAGTATTAGCAAGTTAGAGTAAACTTATCATTGTGTGTATGCACTTCCCCTTGGCTTAAGAGGCATATCATTTTGGTGCGTTTGCCGGGAACATATGCGCTAGTGCATAGACATAGGAAGAATCCATTGTGCGATAATTGTGGGCTCTAGGTAATCCAATTGGACCAATTTCGAGGGGTTTGAACCAAATAAAGTCTCGCATAATCATCTTTTCCTTGGACTTAGGAAACTATTCAAGTCCCATGCTCCACCCTTTTGTCCAAAGCTAGAATCATTCACATGCAAGTGCATTTATCCCACATGCAAGGGAATCCTCCCAAACTCCATATAAGCAAGCCCTCCCTTCACTCCCCATAAGCTCATTCACTCTAGCCCATTGCCAAGAGTGTGCACTCCCTCCTCATGGAGTCATCATGCTCCTAGAGCAACTCCTTTAAGTGTTTTCATATTAATCAAGTTCATTATGTTTTCATTTCTTTTGTTCCATCCTCCTTACTCTAATTAGTGTGTGATTAATATTAGATTAGGAATTGGTTTCTTTATTTCAACATGTTGCACACATAACAACCTCAAGCAAGAAACTATGTGGTAAAGCCTGACTCTTGATGATACACCTCGCCATTTCCATGAGTAACATATTCT
Source organism: Ceratopteris richardii (assembly GCA_020310875.1). Lineage (NCBI taxonomy): Eukaryota > Viridiplantae > Streptophyta > Polypodiopsida > Polypodiales > Pteridaceae > Ceratopteris > Ceratopteris richardii. The sequence continues at coordinate 171,326,555 of CM035424.1, read as the reverse complement.
TCCATTTAGCAACTCCATTCTGTTGAGGTGTATATGGCACTATACACTGATGTTTTATCCCATGTTCAGTCAGAATGCATTAAAGTCAGAAGACATATATTCCCCTCTTGATCAGAACGGAGGGTGCCCACTTTACATGCTGATAGATTTTCAGCCAAAACCAAAAACTATTTGAAGCACATAAACACTTCGGACTTTGCTTTCAATGGATATACCCATGCATGCCTAGAAAAATCATTGATGAAAGTCACAAAGTAAAGATAGCTTCCAACAGATGGTGTCTGCATAGGACCACAGACATCACTGTGAACAAGCTACAATTTCTAAGTAGCTGGAACTGAACCATCTTTTGGAAAGAAGGAACGTTGCATTTTTCCCAAAATACAACCTTCATAGACAAGTTTACGGGTGCCTCAAGTTTGCGCAAAGAGGACACCATTTCGAAATTTTTGCAGGCATAGAAAACTAGCAAAATTCAGATGACCAAAGCATGCATGCCAAAGCTTTGCATCTGACATAGCGTGAGAATCATGTATTGCACATGCTGAATCATTCATAGATTTTTCATAGTCTATGAGCTTATGTAGCCTACAACATAAAATGCCAGAGGCAATAATCATGTCGCCATTTGACACATCATGAACTGTACATTTGTCATCAACAAATTTCACAACCAAGCCAATCTTGGCTAATGCTGAAATTAATACTAGATTTTTCTTAATCCTTGGCACAAATAAAGCATCCAAAAAAGTGAAAGAACTACTATCAATAGTAGTTATAATGATCGTACCAACTCCCATGACAGGATAAGAGGAGTTCTTGGTGCATGTGATAGTGTTCCTTGTAGGGACAGGCTCGAGTGAAGTGAAGAAACTGTGCTGCTAGGTAATATGTTTGGTTGCCCCACTGTCAAAATACCAAACATCTGAGTCTATTGCACACATACATTGCTCATGAGAAGATGAGTCAAAATCGGAAACAGTAATAAACACCCATTCTTTATTCTGCACAAGGTTAGCGGACTCTGTTTTTGGTGTAGAGGCCTCTGCAATGACCATTCTAGCCTCTTTTTTCTTTGCCTCTTTTGCCTCCAGTTTTGGACAATTCTTTATGACATTATCATTTCCTTTACAGTACTTGCAAAAGAATTTCTACTTTTCTGATTTCTTCTCATGTTTTTCTTCCTTCTTCAAACATGCAGCATTTGCAGATTTTTGCTTACTAGTAGATGAGCTCCATTTACCTTTGCCCTTTTGACTAGCCAGGAAAGCTTGATCTACAACATGCATAATGGACCGATTCTACCTAGATTGTTCCTCCTGCAACAGAAGAGAGACTAACTCCTCAAATGTCAAGGCATTTGGATTGCCTTTCATCATCAAACAAAGAGTAGAAGCAAAACTCTGATATGAATCAGGAAGACCATTCAGAATGTTCCGCACAAGTGAGCTATCTGGTATAACTTCATCAGCAAAAATCAATTGTTCCTTCAAGTCTTTGATCTTTGTCAAAAAACTATCCATAGAATCACCTTCATTCATGTGCTCACTCTCAGCTCTTTTCGGAGAACATGAGCCTCATTCCTAGCTTGTGCTTGAGCATCAATGCATGTGCTTGAGCATCTCTGCCATCCCTACAAATTTGCTTCATAGCAGGTGCAACACAAACCATAGCACAAACATGAATCTTCAAAATATCACCATCTTCAACGCCATCTGCATCAGCTTTAGTACCTATATTTGTAGGTGTAATAGTAAGTTTCTCAACACCCTGCACAATATTCCACAGTTCCTTTGTGACCAATACATGATGCATCATATAAGCCCACAATGGGCAATTCGTACCATCAAACTTATCCTCAACAACCAACATACGAAATACATCACTGCCCAGGTGTCAAGAATTGGCAGGCGGTTAAGCACATCTTTCGTTACTTGAGTGGTACTCAGCTACTTGGGTTGTTTTATCACAAGGGGGGATCCCTACTACCAGATCTACATGCTTTTTCTGACTCTGGATGGGTTGGTTTCTATGACACTCGTGTGTCCACTAGTGGATTTTTCTTCATGCTTGGTAGCTCATGTATATCTTGGTTGAGCAAGAAGCAACCTATTATAGCCACTTCTAGTTGTGAGGCTGAGTATAGGGTAGCTCTCACAACTAGAAGTGGCCACAATAGGCTGCTTCTTGCTCAACCAAGATATACATGAGCTACCAAGCATGAAGCAAAAGCCACTTGTGGAGACACGAGTGTCATAGCAACCAGCCCAGTCAAAGTTAGAAAAAGCATGTAAATCTGGCAGTAGGGATCCCCCCTTGGGATAAAACAATCCAAGTGGTTGGGTACCACTCAAGTAGCCAAAGATGCACTTAACCTCCTACCAGTGCTTGACACCTAGGCAATGTATAGACCTGATCTGATACCAATTGTTGGAGTTTGAGGTGTGTGAAAGCACGCAAAGAGCACAAGGGAGAACTTGGAGCACAATACACAATACTAAATGTATTACCACTAGAATGTACAAAGATAAGTAGCCCATTAGGGCAATAGGTGTAAATACAAGCCGATGGAAAAAAACCTCCTAAAGAGGGAAAAAGGTTCCTTGATAGTCCCAGAGTGTTCACACACATCACTACCTAAATATGTCAACAAGAGAAACTCACACTTTGGTGTGCAAGGGATGCTCAAGAAAACTCATACATACTAAACTCTATCTTCTATTTTCTATCACCACATATTAGAGGATGCAAGACATCTCAAGAGGCTTGGGATGCACTTGAGGGGTCTTTTTCTCAGCTACTACCGAGGTTAGAAATAACCACCTTTGGAATGAGTTCAACCAAATGAAGAAGACACCTAAAGAAACTATCACAGAGTTTGTTACCAAGGTCAAGGAGGTTCTACATCAGTTAACATCCATTGGAGAGCTGATCGAAGAAGAGGCAATCATGAGGAAAATTCTAAATGGAATTAGAAGTGATAAGCAATGGCGATCCTTCACCAGAGCTTATGAGATCATCATGGATGTACAAACCCCAGATTTCAACATATTCCTTGGATAAATCTTCAACCAAGAGGACAACAATAATATGAAGAAAAGTAACTCTTATCTAGGTAATACTACAAGTGCTCTTTATGTAGAAAAGGGAGACAAGAAGCACAAAGGCAAGAAGAAGGAGGATGATGAAGAAGAGACTTCCCAATACAACTATGCAAGCAAGAGCAAGTGTAAAGGGAAGAAGTAAGGTGCAAACCATGATAGATCAAAATGTCAAAATGTTCAACCTTGTGCCATCTGTGAGAAGACCAACCACAGCACTCAAAATTGCTTGTTCAAGGGAAGGACTTGGAAAGGATGTGGAAGATGTGGATTTGGAACCACTAGAGATAGAGGTGGACACAACTTCAACAACAACAATAGGAGTCACAATAGAAGGGACTTCAACAATTATTAAGAAGATCAACCACATGAAGACTCATTTCATCTAATGAATTTGAGCAACAAGGAAGGTAAAGAAGATGATTAGTTGTTCTACGTAGATTGAGGATGTTCAAACCATGTTGCAAGCAACATTGCCCTTTTATCTGACTTAGAAAGTCCAAAGCATAGACATGAAGTACAATTAGGGGACAACTCTAAGCACAATGTGGAGACGTTTTTCAATGTCAAAACTTCCAATGCAGGACAAAATTCTAAGTAAGGTTGTATAAGTATCCAGTATCACTAAAAATCTAATAAGTGTAGCCAAGATACTTGAAAAAGGCTTGCAATTTAGGTTCACCCAACATGGAGCTTTTGTGGAAGATGCATGTCAAGGCTTCAAGAGGATAGCCAGAGGTGAGAAGCATGGTAGGCTCTTTACTTTTGAAGTGGGAGAAACTAGAAAGATAGCTCTATTAAACTTTTGGTCTCAAACCCTAAGTGAGCTTGAAGTGTGTCATAAGAGGCTTGCTCATGTGAATGAAAGAACCTTGAAGGATATATGTAGGAATCAAAGTGTTCTAGGGATACCAAACATATAAAGGCAACACATGATCAACAGATGTGATGCATGTTAGATTGAGAAGTCACAAAGACAACCATTCAACCAAAACGGCTACATCCACAACAACCTTTTGGACTTAGTACACATTGATATGTGGGGACCAAGTCAAGAACCTTTTATGGTAGGATCAAGGTATTATGTTTCTTTTGTTGATGATCATATTAGATGGATCATTCTATACTTTATCAAGAATAAGAATGAAGTGTTTGAATGCTTCAAGAAGTACCTAGCACATATGGAGAATCATAGAGGTAGATCATTGAAGAAACTCATATCTGGTGGAGAGGAAGAATATTTCTCCAAAGAGTTTGATGAATTCTTTTAGAATAAAGGCATCAAAAGGGAAGTGACTACTAGGTATTCTCCTCAATTGAATGGAATTACAGAAAGAAGAAATAAGACTCTATTTGGATCAGCTAGAACAATGCTTGAAGAAAAGAAGTTGCCACACTTTATGGGCAGAAGCAATCCTAGTAGATGTATATACTGTGAAAAGACTCCCGTCGAAATTTCTTCAAGTTATGACTCTTTATAGATCTCGGGATGGTAGAAAACAAATTCTAGATCATTGCAAGCTATTTGGTTGTTTAGCTTTTGTACATGTACCTTCACAAATCAAAGGTAAACTTGATGAACGGGTAACCAAGGCAGTTTTCATTAGCTATGATTCAAATCAGATGGGATATACATTTTATAATCCTTCCAACAAGCAATTTTCCACAATTAGGGATGTTGTGTTTGAAGAACATAGTTCATGGTATGATGAAGACAAATAGAGGGTAAACCTACTATATGATCTTCATTCTAATTTCCATCCATTAGGTTGCAAGCATGATACATAGGTCGCATACTTTAGCTTGAGGGGAATTTTTTGGAACATGAATCTTACATTATGCTAGAGGTGGATTAGCTCTACATCAAAAATTCATCATTTGAATTGTGTCAAAGTTTCCCATTGAAGAGCTTTTTATTTGTGCTCTTTTTTTTGGTATTAAGGTTTTTTTATGGATCATTTACCAATCTAAAACCTAGAGTTTTAAGCTTGTAAAAGGAGAAAATTAGATCTCAAATTCAACAAATTTGAGATGTTTGAGTTTGAAAATCAATCAATCACCAAAAGTAGACCATATTAGATCTTCACTTTTCCTAGATTGTAGGAAAGTGAATTGATTCTCTTCAACAAACTATCATGCATTGATTTGAATTCAAAATCCACTTTTAAAAGTCATGGAATGCTTCAGTAGTCTATATAAAGATGTCAAATCACTTTTACATTACATTGACACAATATTCTCACACTTTGGGTCATCATTGTGTTGTTGCTTCATTTGATGAGGTTTACTCACGAGATTGGTGATCCACCAAAAAATTAAAGTTGTTAGCTAGTAAATAATATCTTAGCTTTTTCACTACATACACCATACCTAAACCTTCTATTTCAGATGTGGCATAGTTTTTCTCAACATGATTTAATTATTGCATAGGCTATAGGAAAATCTACTTTACTTCCTTCTGTACATTGTGCCAATACACCAAAGCAAAGTTCAAAGCATCCACATGTACATGGAATATCACATCCCATCGAGGTGTTTTCACTATTGGGGTAGTGACTAAACAATTCTTTAGTGTTTCAAGAGCTTTATCACATTCATTAGTCCATTCAAATTTTATAATCAATGCATACAGAGGTTTGGCAATGTTAGCAAACTTGTATACAAATTCCCTATATTTTCTACAATGCCCCATGAATGTTTGTAACTCTTTCACATTCATTGGCTTTTATAAGTTCACTATGGCTTTGATTTTCTTTTCATCAATAGAGATGCCATTTTTGGATACTATATGTCCAAACATTGTTCCTTGCCTAACAAAAAAGACACATTTTTTGGGTTAAGACAAAATCTGTAAGTCCTACATTTTTTTTAATATAGCTCTCAGATCTTGTAAATGATATTCTCTTTTATTTGAAAAGGTACATAGATCATATACATGGATTTTCATAATTTTTCTTAAAAAACTTTGAACATATGATACGTCATCCTTTGGAATGTGGTTGGTGCATTTGTTAAGCCAAAAGGCATAACCCTAAATGCATAGATATCCCATTCTATAGCAAAAATTTTCTTATGTTGATGTTCTAATTCAAATGGAACTTGGTTGTATTCTGAAAAGCCATCCAAAAAACTACAGACCTCCTTTCTAGCTACCCTCTCTAGTAGGTGATATGGTATTGGCAATGGATATCTATCTCTAATAGTTGTAGGAAAACCTTTTTAGGTTTATAAAAACCCTAAGAATTTTTCTTTGAAACCACAACCATTGGGGATATCCATTTAGTGTACTCAATTTCGTAGATGAAATCAATAGCGAATAACTACCAATAACTAATCTATCTCTTCATTAATTTTTGCATAGTATTTATCATTATATGTATAATGTCTTTTTTACTAGGTTTAGCAGTTGGTGCTATAGTTATTCTATGCACATAGATATAAAGGTCTAACCCTTTGAGATCTTTGTAACTGAATCATTTTGATGGTGATGCACCACAGTGCACTCTCCTTCTCAAGAGATCCACGATGATATCTTCGGAGTAGAAAACTAACCCCCAAGCACTGCACACACTACTTTGCACAAAGGCTACATAGTACACAGAAAAACATAGTACACAAGGAGCATGAACATAGACTTCTTAGGTGTTACAAATGTAGTCAAAGTTACAGTATGTGGCTGACTAGGCCACTATATGTTTAATTAAAGAACATATACAAAAGTGTCCAGTGGCCATTTGGCCTTTCACATGGACACTAATGGTAACAATTTCCCACTAAATGCCAATATGGCCAAATTAACTATGGGAGAAAAATGAAGAATGATAAAAAATACCCAAGTGTAAGTATACAAACCATACCTCCCACCTGATGGGCATGTTACACATTATACCAATGAATGTGTAAGATCATGAATCAAGTAACACCCATCAAGTGACAATAGTGTTGAAAGCTATCCTATGGTAGAGCTTTCGTCAAAGCATCTGCAACATTATATCGAGTATGAACCTTCTCAAGAATAATGTGCTCAATGGCTAAGAAATCTCTAATGAATTGATACCTCACCTCAATGTGCTTGGTCTTTGCATGATAGACTGGATTCTTAGCCAAAGCAAGGCACTCTGACTATCACTGAGCAAACGAGGTACATGTTGAGATTGACCCATATCAGAAGCAAGATGAGAAAGCCACAATGCTTCCTTACATGCTTCACTTGCTACAACATACTCTACTTCTGTGGTGGAAAAAATTGTACATTCTTGAAGATGAGATCTCCAAGAGATAGTAGATATATGTCTAATCCTGGCAAGAAACATTGGGAAGTGTTCAAGAGATATCTCAAAATCATCTTGACCACTTCCCAATGTTTCTTGCCAAGATTAGACATATATCTGCTCATGACTACCAATAGCAGACTGATAAGGAATTTTGGTCATGAATTCCTTTTCCTCATCTGATTTGGGGCAATCATCCTTGCTCAATTTCACATATTTGGGTAAAGGTGTACTCAATGCCTTTCCACCCTTCATATTGAACCTATGAAGTACTTTGGATATGTACTCACGTTGAGACAAATATATGCATCTTTTACTCTTATCACAAGTCATATCAAATGTCTAGCTCAACTTCTTTTTGAGAATTGACAAGTCATAAGAAGACTTCCCAACAATCAACATATCATCGACATAAAGTATCAAGCATATCAATTTTCCATGTGAACATCTCTTTCAGTAGAGACAATGATCCTCATTTTGCTTTGAAAATAGCCTTGAGACTTCATAAAAGCATCAAAATTTTGATACCATTGTCTAGGGGACTCTTTAAGTCCATATAAGCTCTTCTTGAGCTTACAAACTCTACTTTTTTTTTCCAAGAACTACATAACCCTCTGGTTGTTCCATATAGATCTCATCTATAAGATCTCCATGCAAGAAAGCAGTTTTCACATCCATTTGGACTAGCTCTAAGTCCTCCATTGCAACAAATCAAAGCAACATGCGCAAGGTAGTCATCTTGACCAGTGGAGAGAAGATTTCCTCGAAATCAACACCATGTTGTTGCTTAAAACCCTTTGCAACAAGTCATGCTTTATACTTTGGAGAAGCACTATCTGATGCAAATTTTAGCTTATATACCCATTTACATGGTAAAGATTTCCTACCCTTTTGCAAAGGTATTAAATCCTAAGTAGCATTCTTATGAATATAATCCAACTCACTCTTCATGGCATGCTCCCACTTGGACATGATCCGTTGTCCGCATAGCCTCTTTGTAGCAAGAAGGCTCGTCAGCATCTGTTAGCATAACAAAATACAAACTTGGAACATATCTATCAGGTGGATGTGAGATACGTGTAGATCCTCTCAATGGTCGTTGAACATGAACATTTGCAGACTGATTTGATCATACATTCTCTTGAACATCCCTATGTACATCACTTTTATGCATGCTAACTAGAGGACTAGTATCCTCAAACACCACTCTTCTCATGTCAACCTCCTTAATGGGTTGTTTATGCATTTTAGACTCATTAAAAATAAAATCACTATTTTTTATTACTGATTGTGTTTCAAGATCCCATAAGAGATATCCAAATTGTCCCTGTCAACCATATCCAAGAAAAATGCATTTCTTTGACTTATGGTCCAAGTTTTCTAAGTTTCTTGGGCATATGAACATATGCTTCACACCCAAAAACTCAAAGATGATCATAATATGGTGGCTTCCCTCTCCACAACTCTTGTGCCACTTTCATACCTTTGGCAATACTAGGTGAAAGGTTACTCACATGAACTGTAGTCAATACTGCTTCTGCCCAAAAGCCTTGTGAAAGGTTTGCATGATGTATCATAGAGAGTACCCTATCCTAAATTGTTATATTCATCCTTTCAGCTACACCATTCTATAATGGGCTATAAGGAGTTATAAACTCTCTATGAATTCCTATAGATTGACAAAAAAGTCTGAATTCATGTGAGGTATACTCACCCCCATTATCTGAACGTAAGGCCTTAAGCTTAGTTCCTTTTTCCAGTCTCAACTGAAGCAAGCCATTTTCTAAAATTAGGGAATACCTCATCCTTTGCTTTGATAGGATATACTGAGACTTTTCTAGTAGCATCATCTATGAAAGTGACAAAATAAAGAGAACCTCCTAATGACCTTGTGGGCATAGGACCTCACACATGTGTATGAACGAGATCTAAAGGTTGAATTGAAGAGTCAATGTGTGTTTTGTGCACATTCCTAGTTTTCTTTCCATATCAACCATGCTCACAAAATGAAAAATTAGAGAAAGATAACATAGCTAAGTACAATCCATGGGTTTTTCAGTAATAGCTAAAAAAGTATTCTTTTTGTGATACAAATAAAGCATAAAGTGAGCCAACTTTGCTTCCTTTTGCAATAACCATATTCACTTTGATATGCAAAAGGACTGGGCATAGAAGACCACTTTGTAACCAAGGTCATCAAGTTGAGTGACATCAAACTACATGATAATTGAGGTACATGGCCTACATTATGCATACTAAATTTTGAACCATCAATGAAATGCACAACCACATCTCCAATCCCCACAATGTCACACTATTACCAAGTCTCATGGTACCAATAGACTTTGCTACATAATTAGAGAACCATTCTCTATGTGGTGTCACATGGAAAGAGGCACCAAAATGTACCAGCCATGAGTGGGAAAGAGAATCAACCATAAGAGCCTCAGTTGGCACAGTGCTATCAAGTGTCATCGCATCAGCATCATTAGATATAGCATTAATTTCTTCAATCTTCACCATCGAAGTAGATGGTGCAGGTAGTTGTTTAACATGCCCATCAACATTCTGTCCTTTACCTTTAGCATTCTTTAATGCATAACAATCTTTCTTCATGTGTCCTTTCTTATGAAAATAATGGCATTCGATATCCCTCTTCCTTGATTTACTTCTACTCTTATTCTATTGACCATTCTTTTCTTTGTTCTTGCTCTTGCCAAGTTGCTGATCTTTCCTTGGTAAGAATCATGAACATTATATGCATCTCCACTCTGAATGCCAACCATAGATTTTTTACAAATCTCCACACTCAAGAGTGCTCCACATATGTCATCATAGACCAGTTCACCACCAGGTGCAATATTTGTTGGAGATAGATGTCTGTAGAAGCACGCAAACAACACAAGGAAGAAGATGAAGCTTGGAGCACAACACACAATACTGAATGTATTACTAGAGAATGTACAAAGATAAGTAGCTTATTAGGGTAACAGACGTATATACAAGCCGGGGGAAAAAACCTCCTAAAGAGGAAAAAAGTGCCTCCGTGGTCCTAGAGTGTTCACACATATCACTACCTAAATATATCAACAAATCCCCCTAGGAGTGATGCGGTGAACAAATAGCTGACACTCATGTATAAGGAAGTGCCAAGCTATGTGGAAATCACTCCACAAAAGGAAGTAAGCACAAAGCTTCGCGGAAAGCTTCAAAGTTCTCCCTAAATAGAGCCCTCGTGAAAAGGTCTGCAATGTTCCCTTGCGTGGGCACATATGCCAAGCTGATCTCCCCAGCAGAGAACCTCTCCTTGACATAATGATAATGCACCTCAATGTGCTTAGGGTGAGCATGGAACACAGGGTTCCTCGCAACTGCCAATGTGCTCTGACTATCACTCAAGATGGTGGTGGTAGAAGACTGACCAACACCCAAATCAGCCATAAGGCGTCTGAGCTGCACACACTCAACAATATCTGTGAAAGCTACCCTATACTCAGCCTCACAACTGGAAGTGGCCACAGTAGGCTGCTTCTTGCTCAACCAAGATATACATGAGCTACCAAGCATGAAGCAAAAGCCACTAGTGGACACACGAGTGTCATAGCAACCAGTCCAATCAGAGTCAGAAAAAGCATGCAAATCTAGCGGTAGTGAACCCCCCTTGGGATAAAACAACCCAAGTAGCCGAGTACCACTCAAGTAGCAAAAGATGCGCTTAACCGCCTGTCAATGCTTTACTCTTGGGCAATGCATAAATTTGCTCATCTATGAGACATCAAACTGAATATCTGGCCGAGTAATGCATAAGTAAATCAAGCATCCAACAGCCTGCTGATAGAGAACAGCATCAAATGCATCTCCAGCATCATGAAGACTCAATTGTAAACCTGTCTCCATAAGAGTGGCAATAGGCTTACAGTCTTCAAGTCCGAAACGCTGCAATAATGTGTCAATATATTTCGTTTGACACAAATCCATTCCACCATCAACTTGCATAAGCTAAATGCCCAAATAGTGATGCAAATGCCCCAAATCAGAAATCTCAAAGGAGGCATGCAAATCAGCCTTAAAATCAGCAATATGCCTCTCATGAGGACCAGTGAGCAGCATGTCATCAACATAAACCACAATGATCAGAAGTACATCATTAGCACGCTTAACATATAAGGTGCTTTCAGTTGGACTATTCTCAAAACCATGTGCAATCAGAGAGGCGTGTATCTTCTCATACCAAGCATGCGGTGCTTGCTTTAAACCATATAATACCTTTTTTAACATGCACACCTGGTTTTCATGCCCTTTCTGCACAAAGACACGGGGTTGAAAAACATACACTTCTTCATGCAAGTCACCATTCAAAAATGCAGTTTTAATGTCTAACTGATGTACATTCCAAGCATGATGAGCTGCAAGTGTAGAGATGCTCCAAACAGTAGTCATACGGCATGTAGGTGCAAAGGTCTCATCAAAATCAATGCCTCTTTCCTGTGCATAACCCTTCGCAACAAGCCTATCCTTATACCTATCAACTGCACCATTCGATTTACGCTTCAGCTTGTATACCCACTTAGTGCCAATGGCCTTCTTGCTAAGAGGAAAGTCACATAAAGACCAAGTACCATTCTTCATTATAGCATCATATTCAAATTGCATAGCAGTCATCCAATTTTTTGAATTTTGTGCTTCATCAAATGAAACAGACTCATTCTCATCACAGAGAGTAGATGCAGCCATAACATAGCAATTTGATGCAAAAGAGGCACTATGAGAGCCTGAACGAGTACGATATGATAGAGGTGCATCTAATTTGTTGTCATGCAAAGTCTGCACCAACCATTTTGGCATAGTTTTTTCCTGCTCAATATCAACTCTCTCATCAACTAGTGCATCATGTAAATCTGCATCAGAAATGGAATGATCTGCATCATCACATGAAACCTACAAAGGTTGAGAAGTTGTCTTATTAGGACCAGCACTAGACTGTCCACCTATAAAAAGAGGCAGCAAAGTATCATACATGTCTTTGGAGCTAACAGATGTCTCCTTAGTACATGAAAGCAATGGCTGAATAGCATCTTCCACAAAAACAACATCACGGCTAACCAGAATGCGTTTAGTCTGTGGATGATACAGATGATAGCCTTTACTTTCAGATCTGTACCCAACAAAAATACATTTTACTGCTTTATCATCCAATTTTTTGCAATGTTGTTCAGGCACTAATGCATATGCCAAACAACCAAAAACACGCAGATGTGCAATAGATGGCTTGCGATCTTATAGATTGCAGCACTTTAGTGGGACACCTGTTAAGTACATATGCTACACACATGACGACCTCAAGACAAAAACTATGTGGTAAAGCCTGACTCTTGACCATACACCTCACCATATCCATGAGTGACCTGTTCTTTCATTCACCAACTCCATTCTGTTGAAGTGTATACGGCATTGTAAACTGGTGTTTTATCCCACGTTCAGCCAGAAATGCATTAAAATCAGAAGACATATGTTCCCCCCTCGATCTGAACGGAGCGTGCCTATTTTACATGCTGACATATTTTCAGCCAAAACCAAAAACAGTTTGAAGCACATGAACACTTCGGACTTTGCCTTCAATGGATATACCCATGCATGCCTGGAAAAATCATCGATGAAAGTAACAAAGGAAAGATAATTTCCAAAAGAAGGTGTCTGCATAGGACCATAGACATCACTATGTACAAGCTGCAATTTCTGACTAGCCCGAAATCAACCATCTTTTGGGAAGGAGGAATGCTGCATTTTGCCCAAAATACAGCCTTCACAAACATGTTTTCCCGGTGCCTCAAGTTTGGGCAAAGAGGACACCATTTCAGATTTCTGCAGGCATAGCAAACTAGCGAAATTCAGATGACCAAAGCGTGCATGCCAAGCTTTGCATCTGACATAGCCTAAGAATCATGTACTGCACATGCCCAATCATTCACTGATCTTTCATAGTCTACGAGCTTATACATCCCACCACATAAAATGCCAGAAGCAATAATCACATCGGCATTTGACAGATCATGAATTGTACACCTGTCATCAACAAATTTCACAACCAAGCCAATCTTGGCTAATGCAGAAATTGATAACAAGTTCTTCTTGATCCCTAGCACAAATAAAGCATCTGACAAAGTGAAAGAACTACCATCAGCAGTAGTTAAAATGATCTTACCAACTCCCATAATAGGATAAGAGGAGTTGTTGGCGCCTGTAATAGGGGCAGGCTCGAGTGAAGAGAAGAAATTGCGTTGCGAGGTAATATATTTGGTCACCCCACTATCAAAGTACCAAACATCTAAGTCTACTACAGACATGCACTGCTCATGAGAAGATGGGTCAAAACTGCAAATAGTAGTAAACGCCCATTCTTCTTCCCGCACAAGATTAGGAGACTCTGTTTTTGGTGTAGAGGCTTCTGCAACAACCATTACAGCCTCTTTCTTCTTTGCCTCTTCAGCAGCCAGTTTTGGACAGTTCTTTATGATATGATCATTCCCTTTATAGTACTTGCAAAATAATTTCTGCTTTTTTGTTTTCTTTCTCATCTTTATCTTGGTTCTTTGAATGTGCAGCATTTGTATATTTCTGCTTACTAGTAGACGAGCTCCATTTTCCCTTGCCCTTCTGACTAGCTAGGAAAGCTTGATCTGCAACACTCATAATGGACCTATTCTGCTCGGACTGATCTTCCTGCAACAGAACAGAGACTAACTCCTCAAATGACAAGGCATTTGGATTGGCTTTCATCATCAACCAAAGAGTAGAAGCTATACTTTGATATGAATCAAGAAGACCATTCAGAACGGTCTGCACAAGTGAGCTATCTGGTATAACCTCATTAGCAGAAATCAATTGTTCCTTCAAGTCTTTGATCTTTGTTAAAAACATTGTCCATAGAATCATCTTCATTCATGTGCTCACTCTCCAACTATTTTTGGAGGTATGCAACACGAGCCTCATTCCTAGCTTGGTACAATGTGGTAAGTGTATCCCAAGCATCCTTAGTTGTTCTACAAGAGCAAATGTGAGGAATAATGGCACGTTTGACAAACAAAGCTATCAATGCATGTGCTTGGGCATCTCTACCATCCCAACAAATCTACTCTACAGTAAGTGCAGTAAAAACCATAGCACAAATAGGAATATGCAGAATATCATCATCTTCGACACCTTCTGCCTCAACTTGTGTACCTGCAATTGTAACAGTTGCAGGTGTGATAGGACATTTTTCAACACCTTGCACAATGTTCCACAGTCCTTTTGCAACCAATACATGTTGCATCATATAAGCCCATAACGGGTATTTGGTACCATCCAACTTATCCTCAATAGCCAACATATGGGATACATCACTGCTTTCAGCCATGGCCGGTGACTAAAATACCTTGATGCAGAAAATTGACTGTATCTCAAAAAGTTGAACAAAATTGCCCATACGAATTCTGCTAGACTTGTAGCAGACTTCGAGACGCTTATAGTAATGAACAGAAACTGGTATATAGCTTTGGCACAAAAAGACAAAATAGCCTGCACTAGCACTGTGATAGTGCGTTCGGATGTTGAAATGAGCTCAAATTGTGATTTTGGAACCACACAGCAAAGTTGTTTTGATCTTGAAAAAATGATGAGTATGCTCACCAAAATTCGTGCAATTTTGAGACTACAATCGGATTTGTGTCGACGGCGCCCTAGATGAAGCGACGACCTGGTCTGATACCAATTGTTGGAGATAGATGTCTACAAAAGCATGCGAACAGCACAAGGAAGAAGATGAAGCTTGGAGCACAACACACAATACTGAATGTATTACTAGAGAATGTCCAAAGATAAGTAGCCCATTAGGCTAATAGGCGTATATACAAGCCGGGGGAAAAAACCTCCTAAAGAGGGAAAAAGTGTCGTGGCATTCCTAGAGTGTTCACACACATAACTACCTAAATATATCAACAGTATTGCTGATAGCTGTGCAAAACGTATCCCATGATGATGACAAGATGCATAACAATAAGACTGCTTTCATTTCATTATCCATATCCATTTTTTGAGCCTATAATTGGGAGAATATAGCATCAAACTCATTTACATGAGAAGCAACACTATCTGTGTTCTTCATGTGAAGGTCATATAACTTTCTCATCGGATACACTTTATTTGATGCCGTCTCTTTTTCATATGTATTGCATAACTTCTTCCAAAGCTCCTCTACACTTTCACAATCTAATATTGTAAAGTAAACATTATCTACCAGGTGCAATCGAGTGGTAGACCTAGCCATTTCATCTAAATCATCCCAATCATCTTCATCCATGTCAGCAGGCTTCTTTGAGATTACATTTACTGGCTTCCATTGCCTCCTCTGAATCAGCGCATCTTTAATTTGATTTTTCCATAGAGCAAAGTTTGTGCCATCAACTTTTTGGATCTCAAAATGGTCTTTATCCTACAAGTTATAGCTCCTCCTTGGAACATTGGCACTAGACCATGATCCACCAGATTTTCCTGAGACCTCTGATGCCATGATGGTCGAGAACTGAATAGAATGATAATGGAGCTAGAAGGTCCCAAACCCCACTAAGGCTCAAAGAAGCATGACCAAGTGTCAAATTCTAGGAGATAATTCAGCAGACTTCCCCAAAAAATGAATTAATGAACAGTAACGACCAACCAAAAGAAGTATGCGAGAATAAATGTGCTCACACCAATAAATGTATCAAGGAGTAAATCGACCACTATATAGTTGACAAAACCAAAAATCTAGAAAAAATTTGCCAGAGTATCCTCTGCAAAATGAGTGTATAACCAGTGTCAAACTCTCATGAAAATGCAATTATTGACATGTTTACTTGCATTGTAAATCATTGACTCCACTGCATATAATCAACTACCCGAAAGAAGCCAACTAGGCTTATCAAGCACCTATGAACAATTATCATACATCTCCTATCGCGAGACTGGGTAAGTCTTCCACCTGCATCATCAAAGAGACTCCGACATTTGGGTGTCTCCTAGTTTAAAAAACCTCACCACGACCCTCTTTATCAAATGTAAAAGGCTTTATGCAAAAAATTAACTGCTATATGAATGACCACATGGATGTACATAAGCAGTATCCAGAAAAGCATACATAGTGTGTATGTGCTCAATATATGCAGTAAAATGGCACTAAAAGGCTGAATTCATTGCTCAAACACTGGCCAACAACAGATGCAAGTGTCTATCAACTGTATTCTTTGGGCTCAGAAGCCTGCATAGACTTGTGGTGGTTGCTCCCACCATAGCTAACACCTTTCAAGAAACCTATAGATTAACTAGTGTTGCTAAAAACACAGCCCCAAAAGGTGAACATTCTTTGTTGAAGAAATACAAATAAAACTCTTCTGGATGTTCTCGGACTATCCATGAAAGCACTCGCACTGTGAAGAGAACTATCCATGAAAGTACTCCAAAATGGCTCCAAAAAGCACCTTGAAAGTGCTTAAAAATAGGCTTTGAAAACAAAGAATGAAGCTTTGAGGACCCAAAACTTGTTGAAGATAAGTCAACCGTAATCTTTCCCCTTCTTCAAGCAGCACAAGAGTGTAGCTTAGTGGCAAGAGATTGTCACAGTTAACCGAGGTCCAGAGGGAACAATACTTGGATGGGTGACCTCCCCGTAAGTACGAGGAACATCTATCTTCCTTCATCATCGAGCATAGCCAACGGTGCCAACGGTGACTTTGGTGACTCGAATGACAAGGTATGCCAAGGTCACCGCCCTAGTCATAAGCCTTTGAGATTCTTTTGATTTTCATAAGTCACTATTTTTTCCTCTTCTTTATGTTTGATTTTGTTATATGTATTGGAGGTTCTATCCTTGATGACATCAGTTGCTCCCACATTTTTTAGGTATGAAGCTTTTGCCCATTAATTCAAATTCTTTTTCTTTTGAATTGGATGCATTCTCTTCTCCCACCACTCTTAGCATTCTTAAAGCATGGGAAAGATATCACATCCTTCTTCATTCTAAAAATTTATCCCTATATTTTCTTAATTAACTACATCCGGCGTAGAAAAAATGTGAGTCCATCCATAAGGTTCAAGATATTCATCATTAAATTGTTGAGGTATATACCTTTCATCTTCCATAGTTCTCTCATTTATGCAATCTTCTCTTCTCAGAACAAATCTCTTTGGTATTTTCTTTCTTATTGGACCATATGCTCAGAGTGGTGCTTCACTTTCACTCTCTTCAGTTAGCACTTCCACTAACTCATTTTTAGAATCTTTTTATTGTGCACTTTATTCCAATCTCTTGGAGATATATCATGATAATTCCCTCTCCTAAGATTGACTCTAGCTACATTTCCTTGGTTTTGTAGGTAAAGGAATTTGAACTACATGCAATTGTCTCATAAAATGTCTTTCCTAAGATAATCTATACAATGTTAGATAAGGAAATTCCACTATGCTAAATGTATGTTCTATTTCAACTCCACAGGTTTTTATTATTACCGTTTCCAAAATACTCAAGGGTTTTTCTACATACCCATCTGCAAGTTGCAGTCTAGTAGGTTTGAGTTTCATAGCTCCCCATTCTTCTTAGATTTTTCTTATCATTATGGCTACTCGTGCTCCACTGTCTAGAATGGCATTGGCTTGTTTATCTTCATAGTAAATGGAAATTATTATATTCCTTTCTTCTCCTTCGCGATATCCTCCAATTTTTTCTATTGGTAGTTCCATCAATGAGTCCATTATAGACTTAAGAGACTTCACACTCTGACACATTTTCTCTTTGTTCAAGTATTCTTGTACATGATGGTTCTGTTTCATCATTTCTCTTAAAGTCATTTGATGCAAGATTTTACATTGTTCATTCACTTTCACCTCCATTTTCAATGGTATTTTTTAACGTATGTCTAATTCGATGGTTTGCTCCTTTTCCTCTTTTATTTCCTGGTAAGGAAGATCATTGTCCTTGTATGATTCTAATTTATTCTCCATCACTTCCTTCCAAATTCTCTCATGTAATTTTTCTAGGTTTTTAGGTTTAACCTCTAGAGGCTCCTTCTCTAGCAATTTTTGTGACTTCTTAATTATTTCCTTACATAGTTGCATTCTCACTACTTCCAGTCCTGGCATTGGATATACTTTTTCTTAGTCTACCAGTATAGGTCCTTCCTCTATTCTAGCCTTGTATGCTATGATCAAAGTGTCTAACTGCTTTAACAATTCCTTCATTGGTTTGCACTCACTCTTTTGTTTTAGGTATATCAACAAATTCTTCCCCTGATTTCTTTTGCATGTTTTCTTCTATAGTTTTCTCCAATTCCTCTAATTTCTTTTCCCATTTTGATTTTTGTTTTGCTCTTCTTTCTTTCCATGAAGAATTCCTTTTCAAGCTTTTCTTCTCTTCATCAATGTTTATCTTTTGGTTTCTTGCTTGAGCTCTAGTTACCACTTGTATAGGTGTTATCTCATCTTGGTCACTTGGAGAAGTTGATAGACTATCAACAGCTTTCAAAGGTATTTGATTATTTTCACTTTGCCTGTTTGGACTTTTTGGATAATCTCTAATCAAATGTTCTTTCGCACACTCCTTGTAATATGATCCCTCTACTCTAAAAGTAGGTGGTCGAGGGCAATCTCTTACAAAGTGGTCTCCATGAAACCCATAACAATTCACCTTTTGAATGCTCTTAACTTGGGGTTTTGGGTTTGACATGGAGTTGTTGGTTATATACATGAATGTGGGTGCATCCATTTCCACTCCCCCATTTCCCAATTCTAAAGCTTATAGGTAAAGTTCTTTGTTATATACATAATCCCAATTTGTATCCTCTTAATGATCATCTGAATGGCTATTGTAACCATCAAAATACTCTCTAGTTGGTACTAAGTATCTTTCCAAATTTTATTCCACTAGTGTGTATTTTATTGAAACTACATTGGTTGGTACGGGTGGTTGTTGCCCTAACACAAGTCTAGGTTGATCCAAAAATTCCCTTTCTCTTAGTTTTATTGGCTAACTTTGATATTCCCTTTCTCTCACTAGTTCTTTATTATAGAAGCACTCATCCCTTCACTAGGATACAATACTTGAGTGTTCTATTATCATGAAGATGGGATGGTTTTTGATACTTACACATATGATTTGGACGTGCATAAAATTTCTTACTTGTGTTGTTTTGGGATTGACTATATTTGATTTGATTGTAGATCCTCAAGCTTTTTCTATGGTTTGAGCTAGTTCTTCTATGGTTGGCATTTTACTCTCTCCACTGACTTATTGATCATATATATTAGAAGATCAGATCCTCTATTAGCTTTCTAAATCAATTGCTTCTTTGATGCAAGAGTCTAAGTGTGGACCTCTTCTACAATAATTCATATTTCTCAATCACGCGTTATTGAATCCTTCAATGAATAATGAAACCCTTTTTGGCATGGATAGTTTTTCATCTATTGGACATCTATCTAGGTATTGCTTGAATTTTCTTGTAGCTTCTTCCAAGAATCTCTCAATGTTTGCAAACATTTCCTTACTTAATGGTAAAATCCATGATAAGGTACATCCTATTAGGTTTAATCCAAAAGCTTCAAACTAATTAGCATACTCCATTATTTCTTCTCTCAATAATTTTTTATACTCTACTACATGGGTATGAGGATGAGTAGACCCCTAATATTGATTTTTCATACAATTGGCTACCTATGATGGTCTCAATCTTCTCCTGATGTTATTCCACTCTTTTTTTGCTTCTATTATGGAATTTGTCAATTGCTTCACCTTCTCTTAAATGGATTAGGTGAAGTTTGATATATTCTTTCCCTTTCTAACTCTACTAGTGTGTGATGTCTACTATTTCTTATATTATCTTGTTGTTCTAGGTTTTGATCCCAAGTTCCTTTTTCTAAACATTGAACTAAGTCATTAGTTTCATTAGGGTTGCTTGTGAATACATACACACATCTTGTCTGTCCTCGTATCTGTCATCCTTAAACTAAGCCACCACATCAAGTTTAAGGGAATTTCTAAGTTCCTCAATCTAATAAGTTCCTTATGCAATCCATCTTGATAAACATAGGCTTCAAACCTATTTGTATACAAGTAATTGAAGATATTCCTATAATCTCTTGGGTCAAATGTTCCTACTTCCCCATTATCTTCTTCCATGTTCATTTTCATGAAGCATGTGTTTTAGTCCTCCCAACTTTTATCTTGTTGTGCTAAGTGTTTCATTTGTCTATTTTTGTGTTTTGTGATAAGTCCTAATCTCAATATCATTAAATTAGGGCTTTTTCTATCCAAATCCTAATTTTTCCTTGATTTCTAAGAATTAGGGTTTCAACTTTCTCTCCTCTTTCTATTAAATTTCCTTACCAAAAGGACTTCCCACTAGAGAACAAGTATGCTTCCTCCACCTCCATTTGAAAAAATGTGAAAATTGAATTTTATTCCAAATTCATGATTCTATCCACAGAATCGTGATTTTCATTGAAATTCAGGATTATCACCCTTTCATTCTTAAAATGTGATTTTTTAGTTTTTTTATTTTTTTGAATTTTTATTATATTTTGGATTACTCTAAATTTCCATGAAATTTTGAAAATCATGTTTTTTAGTTGTTTTTTGAAAAATCACTATTTTGTGTTGAAAATCATGTTATTCATATGAAAAATCATAATTTTTTGAAAATTGTGACACTTTGAGAATCTCGTTTTTCATATCACAAAAATTACGATTTTCTACAGAACATGATTCCTTGTTGAGAATTGTGTCTTCCAAAAATCGTGATTTTGTGTAGGAAATTGTGCTTTATTGTGCACAAAATCATATTTTTCTTAAAATCATATTTTTCTTAAAATTGTATTTTTCTTAAAATCGTATTTTTCTTAAAATCATATTTTTCTTAAAATCATATTTTTCTTAAAATCATATTTTTCTTAAAATCATATTTTTCTTAAAATCATATTTTTCTTAAAATCATATTTTTCTTAAAATCATATTTTTCTTAAAATCATATTTTTCTTAAAATCATATTTTTCTTTAAATCATATTTTTCTTAAAATCATATTTTTCTTAAAATCATATTTTTCTTAAAATCATATTTTTCTTAAAATCATATTTTTCTTAAAATCATATTTTTCTTAAAATCATATTTTTCTTAAAATTGCATTTTTCTTAAAATCAAACTTTTTGTCACAATTGTGTCTTTACATAATCATGTTTTTTTATGATTGTGAAGATAGAATCGTGAGATTCTAAGTCCTCATTTCTCACACAATCCTAATTGCTCACAATTGTGTTTTTCCACAATTGTCTGCAGACAATCATGTTTTCAGAGAATTGTCTTTTTGACTCCGAATCACTATTCTAAGCCCTTGGGTGTATGAATTTTTTTTATCTTATTTTTGAACATTTCTTTCACTTAATAGTTGTACCTCTTTATTTAAACTTGATGCATTAAAAGATAAATTGCAAACGTTCATTTTTTCCTATTCATATGCACATTTTTTAAAATTGAAATTCTGATAGTTCACTTTATGTACAATGCTTGCGTTCCAAAAATTGCAAAACACATAAAAATGAACACACAATGTATTTATCTTTTCTTTCGTTGCAAAAAAAAATTCTTGAAATTGTGCCTTTGGTAGCTTGTGCTCACAATCACCATTCTCACTCTCTCTCTCTCATTTACAATCACTTACAATGAAAAATTTTGTTCCATCTTCTTCTTTTATACTTTTTCTAGGAAATCATGATTGTCATTAATTTGATTAAAAATTCAATGTTACCTTTTCATGATCATTTGGAAATTTTTCTTGCACCTTGTTCACTCACCTTCTCAATTTGTTGAAATTTTTACCTTTTGCATAAAATTGTGATTCTCGACAGAGAATCGTGTTTTCCATATTGTACCTCTTTTTGAAGTTTTGATCCAAATTTTTCGATGGTGATGTTTGATGTGATTTCCAATGATATTCCCCCTTCCACTTGTACCTACAAATAACAAAACTTCAAACTAGGATCAAGAAATGATTTTCAATTCAAAGTATTTTCCAAAAAACCACCTGTTTCAAACTTATTCCATCTTTTCTCCTTCTTATTTCATAAAGTGTAATTCAATGCATATACATGCATATGTACCAGCTAATATTTTTTGCAAAGATTTTCTAATTTCTCACAAAACAACAAAGGAAAATTTATCTAGGGTTTCTTGCAAAAGAAGCTAAAAAGATTATGGTGAAAAGTTTCAATCTTACATATAAGATTAGAGAACAAAGCATAGCTCTTCCACTACTTCATCAACAAGATGAATGAAGAAATCTTTTCAAGATCAAATCATACTCACCTTTCCATTGTTACCACACCTAATGATTCAAAAGTACCTTTATGAAGCATTTGTTACCATCAACTTGGAAGATCTAGCAAGGTCCAAAGCTTTAATTCATTGTTCCTTGGCAATTGCACCAAAAACTATTTGTACTTTGGAGTTCTCCTCTAGAATCATCATAGCATAGAGGACTAACAACTGCAAACACTTAAATTGCTAATCCGAGGAGTATGCGATGACCCTAGCCCTTCTTTGTCAATGGATTCCAAGATTTATGCTCAAGAGATCAATAAATTAGAGATTTCACAAAGTTCCTTAATATTTCTTCTTTTGTTTGTAGATTTGGCTATAGCTTATAAGTAAGCTTTTTCATTGTTTCTTGTGTCTAAAGTGTGCTATTTTTTATAAGGAAGACAATAGTGAAGTTATGAATCCACATAGTTGCTAGGAAACAATTCATATCTTGATTAATGAAGCTTGGAAGATGGAATTAGACTCATAGAAGCATGAAACACTCAAAGAAGTACTGATCATAATGATAGATCCATGAAAAATATTCACAAAATCCACTTGAAATCAGCATTAAATTCTCTTTTATTTTCCAAATGCAAGATTGTAAAAAATGAGTCATCCAAGTTGACTTTTATACCCTTATAAGTGGCCATGCTCACACTTAAAAGAGTTCCTCCAAAGTTTCTATCCTAAAAATAAGCCATCTAAAGAGCTCTAAACGTTCTACTGAACTTATATAAGTTACAACTCATCATGAGCAAGACTGTTCCTTATTTTTTGTAAAATTTAGGATATTCTAATCTACTATATTGTTGCTATATTTAGGTAGTGATTTGTGTGAACACAATAGGACCGCTAGGGTACTTTTTTCCCTCTTCAAGAGGTTTTTTCCCACTGTTTGTATATATGTCTGTAACCCTAGTGGGTTACTTATCTTTGTACATTCTGGTGGTAATACATTCAGTATTGCTCCAAGCTTCTTCTTCCTCCTTGTGTTGTTTGCATGCTTCCACAGGCCTCAAACTCCAACAATTGGTACCAAAGCAGGTTGCCGCTTCATCTAAGGCATTCTTCGACACCCCTCCAATCGCAGTCTTAGAATCGCACAAAAATTAGTGAGCATACTCGCTATCTGAGCTCATTATAGCCTCCATATGCACTATTGCAGTGCTTGTGCATGCAATTTTGTCTTTTTGTGCCAAAGATATATATAGGTTTTGGTTCACCAGTATAAGCATCTTGAAGTCTACTACAAGTTTAACAGAACTTGACAGGGTACTTTTGTTCAACTTTTTGAGATACAGTCATTTTTTTGCATCGGGGTATGTTGAAGCTCAAGTTCAAGGAAAAAGCATGGAAGCGCATCAAAGAAGTGGACACACAAGAAGAAGGAGCATGTAGGGAGCTCAAAGAAGCACATGTGAAATTTTCAGAGGAAATCCCTATAAAAATAGTGATTTTTATCACTAAAGACCATTGTAAATACCATTTTCTATTTTTACAACTCCATTTTGTTCAAGCCAAGGAGTCCTTGAGCTCGAGGAGTATTAGAAGTATCATCCTACCAATTTTCATCATTTTTAGATTCCGTTTGAGTCCCCAAATAAGCCCTGGAACCTAATTTTTAACTAGGCCAGACACTAGGTCTGGACATGGCCAAAACTACTCAAAAAACTATATAAAGGGCTGGAGAGCTCATTTTTGGGAGTTAGCTTGTTGTAGATGTGATCTTGGTAAGAGATTTCTTTTGTAATCGAAGCTTTCCATTGTTTCACTCTTTGCTCTTACCTTGTGTGTGTGTGTGTGCATGTATGTGTGTGCATGCTTGTGTGCTTTCACCCACGCACTTTGCCATCACTTGCTCACAATCTTCATACCGGTCCTCACGTCTCCACGGATTGACATTTATGAGGTGAATCTCCTCACGTTGGTACTCACCATTGTGCTAGAGTGACACATGCTAATGAGACTCAACACTGCCAAGAAGCGAAAAGAAGAAGAGTTAAGGGTTAGAGAAGAAGCACAGGCAGAGGCTAGAGAACGCATTAGGAGAAATAAGTTAAGACGTCTGGGCCTAGATGTCAATCTTGAGGCCCCAAGATACCACATGGCCATGTGTCACACATCAAGTGCAATTGCTTCTCAAATAATTGATTGACGTCCATTTGTGACCATAGCGATAGAACAAGGGAAGAATGCCAGGACTGTGAGAGCCTTGGTTGACTCAGGTGCAGCAACTAGTGCAGTTAGACTTTCATACTGCAAAGACCTACAATTGAACATCAAACCAATAGAAGCCTATCTCATAGGCTTGGGAGGTGTGGAAACCCCTTGTTTGGGTGAGATGGAACTTCCCATCTACCTTCAAGATGTTCCAATAAAAGTCAAAATGCTAGTGTGTCATGATGAGGACCTTACAGAGCCACTTGTCTTGGGTCAAGATTGGATTTACGACCATGCAGTCAACTTGAACCTAAGAAGTCAACTTCTTCAAGTTTGGGTATAGGAACAATGCATTACATTAGAATTAGACAATTGCATGCTCACAAATCTAGAGGTCACACATTACCTTAGTTCTTCCAAAACTAATCTTCGCAAAGAAAAGGTTGTGTGTGTCAATAGCCCTGCGAAGCAAAAGAACTCAAACATGGAAGCACATGCTCAGAGGCCAGCAAACCTCTCTTCTCCTTCACAGGCTAATGTAAGCATAACTAGACCCAAGAGGCAGGCGAAAAAGACATCTGCTATATCAACCAGACAGACAGAATTCGAGAAGAAAGAAGCTCAGGGTAGGAAGAAGATTTGGGTATGAAAAGGAGAGCAACCACTAGCTTTGCCGCCACCACTTCTATTGAGGCAAGCTAACCATGCTAAAAGAAGCACCAAGAAACGAGGACCAGCTCAATCCTACGGTCTTCGACAAATGTGGGTACCGAAGCAATCGATGAAGGCCGACCATAATAACGTACAAATTTGGGTGCCTAAGAAATTAGTTGTAGCTCAACAAGGACAATTACACATTTGGGTACCCAAGGCACTCCTGCATGCACAAACCGATCTCCCTCAGGAGAAAAATCTCAGCAAGGCAACCACGGAGAAGCAAGAGTCACAACCAAGGCCAGAGACCAAAAGAAGATAAATTCATCTCCTCACCCGTAATAAAAAGAAAACCATCAAGGATATGGGTTTGGAAGCCAAAAGCACCAGTAGCACCCACAAAACCAAAGAACAAACCACGAGGGATAAAAAATTCAAGCAATGATCCACAGATGAAGAAGCCACAGTCGATCTCTACGCTGCCGAAGACTATTCTCAAATGGATCCCTAAAGGAAGAAATGGTCAAATTGTCATTTCACCATCGACTGTGCACATCATTTTAGGATCCACTGGCGACCTCCAACAACGACTGCACCAGCAACCTTGAATCCTCGGCGAGCAACACCATGTGCCTTTGGCATAACCTTGTCTTTTGCATCATTCAGGTCATGCATTTCCAAAGTATGCATTAATCTAGGGCCTCCTTACACGGCCGTGCATAGACACAATTGAGAATCCCAAGCACATGATACACATATGACATATGTAAAATATTTTGTTGGTACTAACCTCTTGCTTCCTGTTTTGTGATATTGTGCCAAAAAAAAAAAAGAGGAAAGAAAGAAAAGAAAGAAGAGAACTATGTTCTTGAAGACGCTCATCAGCGAACCATCAACAAAGCCATCCATCAACAAAGACAAGCCAATGGTCAAACACCATGATGGAAGTACAACACGAAGAGATGAAGATCAACGGACCTTCACCATGGTAAGACATGTATGCTTCAACAACACTATAACCATGATAGATTAGGAAACCTCTTCGTCGGCATACCCTTGAGCACTTAGCTCAAGACCCAACTTCTTGCACCATAATTCTTCCAATGCATTTCCCAAGTATGCATGCATAGGGCTACATTACAAGGCCGTGCACAAGGCACATTCTTCTTCCAACCCATGCACTAATGCACTTACCCATCAGTCATTATGGGTCATGAGTACTTGGTATGGAAACTAGGGAAGCCAATATCCTTAGAAGAACCAGAGGACATCACGGTGACAACAACAAGAGCCAAGAAGCAATCCACCACGATAGTTACTCATAATCAACGTTGACAACCTCTTTTGAGTAGCTCACAATTTTTGGAAACTCAGAAAGACACCATCAAGCTGGAATACAAGGAAGAAGTCCATACAAAGGTAGCAATGACAAAATGATGAACCAGACAACTTCCCAAGCTACAATTGGAAGATCGACCACTCGTGTGGATACATGATGGACACTATCTCTCCACACACTACATGGAACAACCACTACAACAAGGTTCTATCTGGGATGACAGACTCTAGAGGGGGGGAGTGTTGAAGCCCAAGGTCAAGGACAAAGCATGGAAGCACATCAAGGAAGTTGACACACAAGAAGAAGGAGCATGTAGGGAGATCGAAGATACAACTCCATTTTGTTCAAGCCAAGGAGTCCTTGAGCTTGAGGAGTATTAGAAGCATCATCCTACCAATTTTCATCATTTTTAGATTCCGTTTGAGTCCCCAAATAAGCCCTGGAACCTAATTTTTAACTAGGCTAGACACGAGGTCTGGACAGGGCTAAAACTACTCAAAAAACTATATGAAGGGCTGGAGAGCTCATTTTTGGGGGTTAGCTTGTTGTAGATGTGATCTTGGTAAGAGATTTCTTTTGCAATCGAAGCTTTCCATTGTTCCACTCTTTGCTCTTACCTTGTGTGTGTGTGTATGGGTGTGCATGCTTGTGTGCTTTCACCCACGCACTTGTGCCATCACTTGCTCACGGTCTTCATACCGGTCCTCATGTCTCCACGGATTGACATTTATGAGGTGAATCTCCTTACGTTGGTACTCACCATTGTGCTAGAGTGATAGGGTATTTTAGACAGTGGCCATGTCTAAAAGTAGTCACGTATTCCATGTGTTGGTTGTTGAGGATAAGTCGGACGGTACCAATTACCCATTATGGGCTTACATGATGCTTCATGTATTTTTTGCAAAAGAACTGTGGAATATTGTGAAGGATATTTGAAAATGTCCTATTACACCTGCAAACATAGTTGCTGAAGATGATGCAGATGGCATTGATGATGGTAATATTTGAAGTGTTTCGATGGCGATGCACCACAGTGTGACCTCCTTCTCGAGAGCTTCACGATGATATCATTGAAGTAGAAAACCAAGCTCTTGCGGCCACACACGATACTCCACACAAAGCCTGCAAAATATGCAAAAAAAAACACAGTACACAAGGAGCACGAACATAAGAATTCTTAGGTGTTACAAATGCGGTCGACTTTATAGTCTATGACTGACCAGGCCACTATATGTTTTATTAAAGAACATATAGAAAGAAATGTCCGGTGGCCATTTGGCCTTTCACATGGACACTAATGGTAACAATCTCCCACTAAAGGTCAATATGGCCAAAGTAACTATGGGAGAAAAATAAAGAATGATAAAGAATACCTGAGTGTAAGTATACAAACTATACCTCCCACCTGATGGGCATGTTACATAGTATACAAGTGAAGTGTAAGACCATGAATCAAGTAACCCCCATCAAGTGAAAAGAGTGTCAAAAGCTATCCTGTGGTAGAGCTTTAGTCAAAGCATCTACAGCATTATCTCAAGTGTGAACTTTCTCAAGAATAATGCACTGAGTGGCTAAGCAATCTCTAATGATGTGATACCTCACCTCAATGTGCTTGGTCTTTGCATGATAGACCGGATTCTTAGCCAAAGCAATGGCACTCTAACATCACTAAGCAAACGAGGTACATGCTGAGGTAAACCCATATCACACGCAAGACAAGAAAGCCACAATGCTTCCTTACATGTCTCACTTTCTGCAACATACTTTGTTTCTATGGTGGAAACAGTTGTACATTCTTGAAGATGAGATCTCCAAGAGATAACACCTTCAACAAAATGAAAACTGTACCCTGATGTAGACTTATGATTGTCTACACAACCGGCATAGTCAAAATCTGTGTAATCAATTATGGATGCTTTCCCTCTACCTAATCATAGACACTTGTCCTTAGTGCCACTCAAATACTTGATTGCTTCCCAATGTTTCTTGCCAGGATTAGACATATATCTGCTCACAACTGCCACCGCCAATGCGATGTCTGGTCTTGTAGCTACCATAGCATACATGAGACTACCAACAATAGACTGATAGGGAATTTTTGTCATGAATTCCTTTTCCTCATCTGATTTGGGGCAGTCATCCTTGCTCAATTTCACATATGTGGGTAAAGGTGTACTCAATGCCTTTCCACCCTGCATATTGAACCTATGAAGTACTTTGGATATGTACTCACTTTGAGACAAGTATATGAATCTTTTACTCCTATCACAAGTAATGTGCATGCCAAGAATATGATTGGCATCCCCCAAATCTATCATATCAAATGTCTAACTCAACTTCTTTTTGAGAATTGACAAGTCATAAGAGGACTTCCCAGCAATCAATATACCATCAACATAAAGTATCAAGCATATCAAGTTGCCATCTAAGCATCTCTTTGTGTAGAGACAATGATCCTCATTGCTTCGAGAATAGCACTAAGACTTCATAAAAGCATCAAACTTTTGATACCATTGTCTAGGGGACTGTTTAAGTCCATACAAGCTCTTCTTGAGCTTACAAAATAGACTTTCCTTGCCAGGAACCACATAACCCTTTAGTTGTTCCATATAGATCTCATCTGTAAGATCTCCATGCAAGAAAGAAGTTTTCACATCCATTTGGACTAGCTCTAAGTCCTCCGTTGCAATGAATCCAAGCAACATGCCCAAGGTAGTCATCTTGACCATTAGAGAGAAGATGTCCTTGAAATGAACACCATGTTGTTGCTTAAAACCCTCTATAACAAGTCATACTTTATACTTTGGAGAAGCACTATCTGATGTGAATTTGAGCTTATATACCCATTTACATGTGAAAGCTTTCCTGCCCTTTTGCAAAGGTATCAAATCCCAACTACCATTCTTATGAATAGAATCCAACTCACTCTTCATGGCACGCTCCCACTTGACATGATCTTCTATCTGCATAGACTCTTTATAGCAAGAAGGCTCATGGCCATCTGTTAGCATAACAAAATCTAAACCTAGAACATATCTATTAGGTGGATGTGAGACACATGCAAAGCATCTCAATGGTTGTTGAACAGGAACATGTGCAGACTAATCTGATCAGACATTCTCTTGAATGTCCCTATGTGCAACATTTTTATGCATGTTAACTAGAGGAATAGTATCCTCAAACACCACTCTACTCACTTCAACCTCCTTAATGGGTTGTTTATGCATCTTAGAATCATTGAAAATGACATCACTACTTCTGATCACTAACCGTGTTTTAGGATCTCATAAGTGATATCCAAATTGTCCTTCTTGACCATATCCAAGAAAAATGCATTACTTTGACTTATGGTCCAACTTTTTTCTAAGATTCTTGGGTATATGAACATATGCTTCACACCCGAAAACTCAAAGATGATCATAATATGGTGAATTCCGTGCCTATAACTCTTGTGCCACTTTCAAACTTTTGGTAGTGCTAGGTGAAAGGTTAATCACATGAACTGCTATCAATACTACTTCTGCCCAAAAGCCTTGTGAGAGCTTTGCATGATGCAACATAAAAACTACTCTATCTTGAATAGTTCTATTCATCCTTTCAGCGCATTCAATAAAAAAGCATCGAATTCCTATGCAAAAACTATTCAGGCATGTTTGAATAAGCTAACATGGCATCGAATAATTTGGTCGAATAATAAGGGCTTGCCATTAAATTTCGTAATTATTCACAAATAAATGAATTGTCGAATAATGAATAATGCAACCTAGATATTGATATGAATAAGTCTCACTATGCTTTGGTGACTTTTTGTAATAAGCTTGTGGACTATCTTCATGGGTGTACTCAGAACTCTGAGCATGAGAGTCAGTTTTTGAGATCAAAGGGGTCATTGGCACCAATGCTCTATTAGGGTTCTCCTCTACCATTGCATACTTAATTAGAATCATGCTGGTAGGAGGTGGCAATTGGTTTCCTAGGACCAGTTGTGGCCTATATGGTGCCTGATATTATTATTGGTATTGAGATTGATATTGCTATTGTGGCTGATAATATGGCTGTTGGTATTGATTCTGATACCTACCATGCTAGTAAGGTTGTTGATGAGTTTGTCTTACGGCCTGCCTATTGTGCAGACAATCTTGAGCTGTATGGTTTGTGTATTTTTTGTCAATAGTGCAATATGGAGCATTCATTTCTCTCATGTTTTTGTTTTGCATTGGGCATACGTTAACCATGTGGTCCCCCACAAGTATAGCATCACTTCAATGAGGTGATCCTTGGTGTTTGTAAATTTTGAACTCCTAGCTTCTTGGCAACCTACTCAGCTATCTCATCTATCTCAGTGGACGGTCTAGAAGTATGGCTAGTAGAACTTTCATAATCCTTATAGAGTTTGGACAATTCTAACTCTTCACCCAAGTTGTCTTCTATGTCGATAAACATTCTCAAGCATTGATCTAGTGTGGTTGGTTCCTTGAGATATATGTATGATCTAAGTTTCCCGCTTAGAAGTCCATCTAAAGAAAAGGAAACTTGCTTTGCTTGAGTAGGTAATTGAGGTATGGGACATCTTTCCATGTATTGTTTGTATCTGCATCCGGCTAGCCGAACTGTTTCTTCGGGTGTCTACTTGAAGTTGTGGATCAAGGATGATGCCACTCTTGGAAAATTCTATGATGAATGCTTCTAGTAGTTGACCCACTTATCCTACCATATACAAGGACAAAATTATATTTTGAGAATGAAAAAAAGCTCCAAGTATTGAATCTTAGTTGATCCATGAGATTTCTCAAATAGAAGCAAAAGTTAATGAATATGTTAGGACAATTGAACGGAGATTTCCTTACAAAAGGCACCCAGTTGAAGATAGAAGCTGACATATGATGATACCTCAAAACTCTTTTCTAGTACATCTTGTTGAAAAGGAAACACCCATAAGATAGAGAAAATTGGTGTATGTATTACCCAAAAATCAACTTGAAATCATGTTATGGTTAGTAAAAATTGGGAACCCATTAATCTTAAGCAAGACTTTGAAAGATGGTTGGAGCCACAAAGTTAGATAAAGCATTCCAAAGTTTACACTTCTCAAGGGAAGTGAGAAAAACAAACAAAGTATGAAGTACCAACTACAACCATGGTAATGGTAATTAAGTTTGTGGATGGTGAAACTTATGTTTACCTATCCTTAAAGGGATTTATTAAAAGTGAAATACAAAAGCATTGTTGTATGATTAGACTTAAGCAATAGGGAAATTTGTTCAAAACCATAGGGTAGCTACTTGAAGCTTCAGTCAAAGAAAGCAATCTAAAGGCAAAATTAATCTCTTATCACTACAACTTGGTTGAGTGAGTACCAACAAGGCCTTGAATATAAGAAATTCAAGTCACTAGAACTATGTTGGTTTTCTTTTGAAGCCCTTAGTAAAAGAGGGATGCATGTTCATTCCATCAAAAGGTTTGATGCTTCCAAGACAAAGCATAGGTCAAGCATAAGATTGTGGAATGAGCTTGTGATGGAAGCAAGAGAAACTCAGTAAAGATAAAAGATAGATATTCCTTGACTTCAAACCCTTGTAAGAAACTTATTAAAAAGGTTCTTTCTAGTTAGATGGAGTATAGTTCTTGGAATTTAACATGAATATCAACCGCACATGAGTGTTGAATATAAAGTATAGTGGAATGGGGCACTACATTTCATATTCACATGGATGTAGGAAAGATGATATGGGGCATAGGACCTTGAGATGGTAGGTATATTTTAGTTTTTGAAATGAACCTTGAAGTGAGATTGAATCCCCAGAGGTATTGAAACTTCAAAGATGGAAGTTCAAGAACACAATGGTTAATGGAAATTACCTTATAAACACTTCAAGTTCAAATTGAAAAGTAATTTAAAATATCATGAAGTAAATTTGAGGATATATTATTCTAAATTAAGGTACAAGAAGCATGGTTTTACTTGAGCCATGTGATTTCAAAGTAAAGTATTTGTACCAAAAATGTTACATGGACCCCCTTTGAAGAGAAAGAAATTTATAAAGATCCTTCAACAAAGGTTAGATAAACTAAGTTAGTCCAAGATCAAAACACCGAATTCATAGTGCAACTCAATGAATCAATCTCTTGGCTCAAAGGTGTGCATCCAAATTGCATTTTAGTTAGGAGTCTCCAGAGATTGTGTAAAGTAAAGATTCACTTAGTATTAGTCGAATCATTATATTTTTTCATAAGGATGAAACATAATAAATAGAAGCTCATTGGCTTGAGACACCAATATTTGATGAGACAATAGTGTTTAGTGGTTTGATGATGGTTTAGCTTTACTCCAAGAATCTTTTTGAGAATCCAATTTAATTCTCTTAAAGATTGTTAAAATGCTTCAAAACCTTGACTCAAACATATCCATGAAGAGTTAAATCTTTGGTCTCATAGACTATAACTCAAAAAAATTCACATATCAAAATAAAGTCTGGCTATAAGTGTACATAACACTTTCCCTTACATCCTACCTAGGACTTTAAGACCCAATCGAACACAAATGCCAAGTATTTCAAATCATTTGGGCAGGAATTAGACAACATTTGGAAACAAGTAAGTTCTAGTTGAAGTAGATTCCCCTTTGCTCACTTTGAATAAGAGAAAAAGCCCACCACAAAGATGAAAATATGCTCTATATCATTTGAAATAATTATTTTATAGCTCTATATTTTTAGGATGGATATTTTTTCAAGGGGAGAATAATGTTATGAAATACGTGAGTGTCTGGTTGGTTCAAATGGATCAGAAATCGAACATCAGTTGCTCATTCTTGTGTTGGCCCAACGTGCTAAACATGTATTTAAGTATAAGTTTATTTTTTCTCTAAAAAAGTAAGGTCATGTTCAAGCTTATGGTGGGAAGTTTAGGTTTCAAGGCCTGCAAGGAGCAAAGGAGTAGAGTATAATTTATTCAAACCCAAGCCTAAGCTTTTATAACATGCTTAGAGCATGTAGTTACATAGCTAACACTTGGTGACACATGATCACCATGCCCTATCACTTGATGGCATATTATCAACTTGCATGAGTTGGCAGACCCTTAGAGAGAGTTATACAAAGAGGCAATAGATTGGGAGGAGATTCATCTCTCTTATAGGTGGTAGTCGTAATTCTCTAAGTCTTCACACGAAACTTATGACATACTCGACATGATGAAGAGGATAACAAAAAAGATAAAAAAGACTGACCCATTGTGTCAGAGGTCCATCAGTGTCAGAGATCCATCACCATCCCATATTTCATCGCTAACACCCTCCTATTTTCAGAGCAACACACTAATACAACTTGAGTCCCTCCTAACTTCAAAGCACTCATGGTGTAGTGGTTAAACCACTTGACCTTGGACTATGAGGTCCAAGGTTCAAACACGATGTGTGGTCTAACATGCTACCCCTAGAGAGTGGGGGATAAGGAGGATATCATGGTGTGTGTGCGTGTGGGTATTATTGTTTGAATCTTTTAAGTTGATTGGAAGAGTAGGTCGATGGAAAAAAATAGGGAAAAAAAAATCTAAGGATGAAATTTTCCTTGCAAAGTCAGACCATGATGGGAAATGGAAACGTCCCTAAACCATCATCGTGGCATTTCCATCTTCATTTCACAACATCATTCGTCTTCATTTCTGGATTGCCATGTTCCTCAACTAGACTAGCTTGATTCATGTGATTATCTAATCGCCATGTTCCTCAACTAGACTAGCTTGATTCATGTGATTATCTAATCGCTAAATTAAGGAATACTTGTTTCCCCCAAGAAATTATCATAAAATACTTTTGTTTTAAGGAAGTTCAATGTTACAATCTACTCATCCTGATAGATTAAATTAATTGAAAGTGAAAGGTGAAGGGCATACTACCTATGGGACCTCTGAATCCCACATAAGCAAGGGTAGAACACCTAGCACTTGTTACGAATGAGCAAAGTTTGAAGGCCCGCTAGGTAGAGACTATCTTCAGGCCATATGAAGAGACTAGCTTGAACTAGACTTGGCCTTAACACAACAAGCATGGCCCTTGCCACTACAAACATTGTCCACCACGAGCGCCTGAAGGCCAAAGGCCAACGATTCCCTGAAGGGAGCTAGTTTAACATTTCATCATATTATATGATGAGGATCATCATGTCAACACAGTAAATAGGATTTGAATGTACATCGTCCGAAGGTAGGTGAATTCACCAATTCAGCAAGTATTGTTGGACATCATTATAAAATACGCTGGCTTGTTGTAAATAAATATATTTAAAGCTTCACTTTGTGGTTGAGGACTATGATATATTTTCCATCCGTTCCTCATTTAGAGAGACTATTATCATATTTTTTTAGTACTTTATAGGGGTTCATTTTCTTCCTCTAAATTTATTGTAAACTTCTCAAATAGAAAAGATATGTCATTAACATCCATTTTCAATAAGAAGATTGATATATATGGAGCAATATAAATGAGAGATGGCACATATGGAAGGAGAGTCTTTGTGGCCGTTGGATTTCAATGATTCGAAAGATTTGGTCATATTGATGTGATCCTTCACACTCACGAGGCAATTCTAGTGATGAAATTGATAACAAGTTTGAATTTGATCCTCCATGGAGCGATATCTCCTTAAGGTTCAAAGAAGAGTTAGAACACTCCTCTTCTTGTTGAATGAGTGCAAATATATGTAATATCCCTCAAAAATTCACGTCGTTTTATACATGAAAAAAATTAGCAAAAGGGAAGGGGACACTTTGTTAGGCCGCCTCATATATTTCTCTTGCAATGGATGATTCATTGAAAAGCGGAGGATGCATTTCTTCTTCTTACCAATAAACGATGCTTCATGTGCAATACTTATAGAATTCTCTATATCTAAGAGCTTTTGTGCCATGAATGGGAGAGGTGAATAAATTCTTTTTTTTTTCTTAAACACTCTTTACGTTTGAAGTATTTCAACGACGATGCACCACAGTGCGCTCTGCTTCTTGAGATCTCCCGACGATATCTTTGGAGTAGAAAACCAAGATCCTAGGGCTGCACATGGCACTCCGCACATAGGCTATAGAATACGCAGACAAACATAGTACACAGGGAGCACGAACACACACTTCTTTGGTGTTACAAATGCAGTCAAACTTACAGTCTATGATTGGCAAAGCCACTATATGTTTTATTAAAGAACATATACAAAGAAGTGTCCGGTGGCCATTTGGCCTTTCACATGGACACTAAAGGTAATAATCTCCCACTAAAGGCCAATATGGCCAAAGTAATTGTGGGAGAAAAATAAAGAATGATAAAAAATACTTGAGTGTAAGTATACAAACTATACCTACCACTTGGTGGGCATGTTACACAGTATACAAGTGACTGTGTAAGATCATGAATCAAGTAACCCCCATCAAGTGACGATAGTGTTGAAAGCTATCCTATGGTAGAGCTTTAGTCAAAGCATCTGCAGCATTATCTCGAGTGTGAACCTTCTCAAGAATAATGTGCGCAGTGGCTAAGCAATCTCTAATGAAGTGATACCTCACCTCAATGTGCTTGGTCTTTGCATGATAGACTAGATTCCTAGCCAAAGCAATGGCACTCTGATTATCACTGAGCAAACGAGGTACATGCTGAGGTAAACCCATATCACAAGCAAGATGAGAAAGCCACAATGCTTCCTTACATGCCTCAGTTGCTGCAATATACTATGCTTCTGTGGTGGAAATAGTTGTACATTCTTGAAGACGAGATCTCCAAGAGATAGCACCTCTAGCAAAATGAAAAATATACCCTGATGTAGACTTACGATTGTCTACACAACTAGCATAGTCAGAATTTGTGTAACCAATAATGGATGCGTTCCCTCTACCTAAGCATAGAAACTTGTCCTTAGTGCCACTCAGATATCTCAAAATCATCTTGACCGCTTCCCGATGTTTCTTGCCAGGATTAGACATATATCTTCTCACAACTCCCACTGCAAATGCAATGTCTAGTCTCATAGCTACCATAGCATACATGAGACTACCAACATCAGACCGATAGGGAATTTCGATCATGAATTCCTTTTCCTCATCTGATTTGGGGAAATCATCCTTGCTCAATTTCACATATGTGGGTAAAGTTGTACTCAATGTCTTTCCACCTTGCATATTGAATATGTGAAGTACTTGGGATATGTACCCACTTTGAGACACGTATATGCATCTTTTACTCCTATAACGAGTAATGTGCATGCCAAGAATATGTTTGGCATCCCCCAAATCCTTCAAATGTCTGACCCAACTTCTTTTTGAGAATTGACAAGTCATAAGAGGACTTCCCAACAATCAACAAATCATCGACATAAAGTATCAAGCATATCAAACTGCCATCTAAGCATCTCTTTGTGTAGAGACAATGATCCTCATTGCTTCGAGAATAGCCTTGAGACTTCATAAAAGCATCAAAATTTTGGTACCATTGTCTAGGGGACTGTTTAAGTCCATACAAGCTCTTCTTGGGCCTACAAACTAGACTTTCCTTGCCAGGAACTACATATAGATCTCATATGTAAGATCTCCATGCAAGAAAGCAGTTTTCATATCCATTTGGACTAGCTCTAAGTCCTCCATTGCAATGAATCTAAGGACCATGCACAATGTAGTCGACTATCTTGACCACTGGAGAGAAGATTTCCTTGAAATCAACACCATGTTGTTGCAAAAAACCCTTTGCAACAAGTTGTGCTTTATACTTTGGAGAAGCACTATCTGATGTGAATTTCAGCTTATATACCCATTTACATGGTAAAGCTTTCCTACCCTTTGGCAAAGGTACTAAATCCCAAGTACCATTCTTGTGAATAGAATCCAACTCACTCTTCATGGCACACTCCCACTTGACATGATCCTCTGTCTGCATAGCCTCTTTGTAGCAAGAAGGCTCACTGGCATCTATTAGCATAACAACTGGAACATATGTATCAAGTGGATGTGACACACATGCAGAGCGTCTCAATGGTTGTTGAACAGGAATATGTGCAGGCTAATCTGATCGGACATTCTCTTGAGCATCCCTATGTGCAGCATTTTTATGCATGATAATTGGAGGAATAGTATCCTCAAACACCACTCTTCTCACTTGAACCTCCTTAATGGGTTGTTTATGCATCTTAGAATCATTGAAAATGAGATCTCTACTTCTGATCACTAACCGTGTTTCAGGATCCCATAAGCGATATGCAAATTATCCTTCTCAATCATATCCAAGGAAAATACATTTCTTTGAATTATGGCCCACCTTTTGTATAAGATTCTTGGGTATATGAACATATGCTTCACACCCAAAAACTCCAAGATGATCATTATATGGTGGCTTCCCTGTCCATACCTCTTGTGCCACTTTCAGACCTTTGGTAGTACTAGGTGAAAGATTAATCACATGAACTGTAGTCAATACTGCTTCTACCCAAAAGCCTTGTGAGAGGTTTGCATGATGCAACATAGAAACTACTCTATCTTGAATAGTTCTATTCATCCTTTCAACTACACCATTCTGTGTTGGGGTATAAGGACCTCTAAACTCTCTAAAAATCCCTCTAGACTGATAGAAAAGGCTAAATTCATGTGAGGTATACTCACCCCCATTATTTGAACGTAAAGCCTTAAGCTTCGTTCCTTTTTCAGTCTCAACTAAAGAAAGCCATTTTATGAAATTAGGGAATACATCATCCTTCAATTTGATAGGATATACCCAAACTTTTCTAGTAGCATCATCTATGAAAGTGAAAAAGTAAAGAGAACCACCTAAGGACCTAGTGGGCATAGGACCACACACATCCGTATGAACGAGATCTAAAGGTTGAATTGAAGATTCAATGTGTGTTCTATGAACATTTTTGGTTTGCTTTCCATATTGACAATGCTCACAAAATGAAAAATCAGAGAAAGATAATACGGGTAAGTAGCCACAATGAGAATGATTTTCCATTCCACTATGAGATATATGGCCCAAACGACCATGCCAAATACAAGCCATAGGCTATTCAGTAATAGCTAACAAGTGTTCTTTTTGTGATACAAATAAAGGATAAAGTGATCCAACTTTGCCTCCTTTTGCAATAACCATATTGCCCTTTGATATATGAAAGGACTGAGCATAGAAGACCACCTTGTAACCAATGTCATCAAGATGACCAACTAACATCAAACTGCATGATAAAATTGAGTTACATGGCATACATTATGCATAGAAAATTTCAAACCATCAATGAACTAGACAACCACATCTCCAATCCCCACAATATCACACTGGTAAGAGTCTCCAAGTCTCACGATACCAAGAGACTTTGTTGCATAATTAGAGAACCATTCTCTATGTGGTGTCACATGGAAAAAAGCACCAGAATCTAACAGCCACGTGTGGGAAAGAGAATTAGCCATAAGAGCCTCAATTGGCATAGTATTCTCAAGTCTCAACACATCAGCATCATCAAAAATAGCATTAATTTCTTCAATCTTCACAATCGAAGTAGATGGTGCAGGTAATTGTTTGACATGCCTGTCAACATTCTGTCCTTTACCTTTAGCATTCTTTAATGCATAACAATCTTTCTTCATGTGTCCTTTCTTATGACAATAATGGCATTTGATATCCCTCTTCCTTGATTTACTTCTACTCTTATTCCATTGACCATTCTTTTCCTTGTTCTTGCTCCTACCTTATTGATGATTCTTTCCTTGGTAAGAATCACGAACATTATATGCTGAGTGCCAACCATAGATTTTCTACGAATCTCCTCACTCCCATGGTGATGGCAAGGTGCATAACGGAAATACTGCTTTCATTTCATTATCCATATCCATTTTCTAAGCCTGTAACTAGGAGAATATAGAGTCGAACTCATTTAGATGAGCAACGACACTATCTGTGTCCTTCATGC
Source organism: Ceratopteris richardii (assembly GCA_020310875.1). NCBI lineage: Eukaryota > Viridiplantae > Streptophyta > Polypodiopsida > Polypodiales > Pteridaceae > Ceratopteris > Ceratopteris richardii. The sequence continues at coordinate 171,286,736 of CM035424.1, read as the reverse complement.
GAAGGTCATATAATTTTCTCATCAGATACACTTTATTTGATGCCATCTCTTTTTCATATGTATTGCATTTCTTCCAAAGCTCCTCTACACTTTCACAGTCTAATACTATAAAGTAAACATTATCTGCCAGGTGCAAGTGAATGGTAGACATGGCCATTTCATCTAACTCATCCCAATCATCTTCATCCATGTCAATAGGCTTCTTTGAAATTCCATTTAATGGCTGTTTCGGATCTCAAAATGATCTTTGCCCTGCAAGTTATAGCTCCTCCTCATAGCATTGGCACTAGACCTTGATCCACCATATGTGCCTAAGACCTTTGATGCCATGATGGTAGAGAATTGAATAGAATGATAATGGAGCTAGAAGATTCCAAACACCAATGAATAAGTGTATCCAGGAGTAAATCGATCACTATATAGCTGACAAAGCCAAAAATCTGGAAAAAAATTTGCCAGAGTATCCTCTACAAAATGAGCATATGAACAATGTCAAAATATCATAAAACTACAAGTACTGACATGTTTACCTGCATAGTGAATCACTGACTCCACTACATATAATCAGTTACCCAATAGAAGCCAACTAGGCTTATTGAGCATCTATGAACAACTATCATACATCTCCTATGGCGAGGTTGGGTAAGTCTTCCACCTACATCACCAAAGAGACTCCGACATTTGGGTGCCTCTTGTTGATATATTTAGGTAGTGATGTGTATGAACACACTAGGACTGACGGGGCACTTTTTTCCCTCTTTATGAGGTTTTTTCCCCCCGACTTGTACATACACCTATTGCCCTAATGGGCTACTTATCTTTGTACATTCTCTAGTAATACATTCAGTATTGTGTTGTGCTCCAAGCTTCTTCTTCTTCCTTGTGCTGTTCGCGTGCTTCCGCACACGTCTAACTCCAACAATTGGTATCAGAGCACGTCGTCGCTTCATCTAGGGCAACGTCGACACTCCTCCGTTTTGCAATCTCATAATCGCACGAATTTTGGTGAGCATACTCAACGTGCTTTTGAGATCAAAACAGCTTCGCTGTGTGGTGCCGAAATTGCGATCTGAGCTTGTTTCGGCCTCTAAATGCACTATCGCAGCGCTTTTGTGCAGGCTATTTCATCTTTTTGTGCCAAAGGTATATACCAGTTTCTGTTCGCTAGTATAAGCGTCTCGAAGCCTCCTACAGGTCTAGCAGAATTTTTCTAGGCAGTTCTGTTCAACTTTTTGAGATACAATCAATTTTCTACATCAAGGTATTTTAGTCATGGACCATGGTTGAAAGCAGTGATGTATTCCGTATGTTGGCTGTTGAGGATAAGTTGGATGGTACCAACTACCCGTTATGGGCTTATATGATGCGACATGTGTTGGTTGCAAAAGGACTGTGGAACATTGTGCAGGGTGTCGAAAAACGTCCTATCACACCTGCAACTGTTGCAATTGCAGGTACTGAAGCTGATGCAGAAGGTATCCAAGATGGTGATATTCTGAATATTCCTATTCATGCTACGGTTTTTGCAGCACCTACTGTAGAGCAGATTCGCTGGGATGGCAGAGATGCCCAGGCATATGCATTGATAGCTTTGTCTGTCAAACGTGCCATTATTCCTCACATTCGCTCTTGCAGAATACCTAAGAATGCTTGGGATACACTTACCACATTGTACCAAGCTAGGAATGAGGCTCGTGTTGCTTACCTCCAAAAACAGTTGGAGAGTGAGCACATGAATGAAGGTGACTCTATGGACAATTTCCTAACGAAGATCAAAGACTTGAAGGAACAGTTGATTTCTGCTGATGAGGTTATACCAGATAGCTCACTTGTGCAGACCGTTCTGAATGGTCTTCCTGATTCATATAAGAGTTTTGCTTCTACTCTTTGGTTGATGATGAAAGGCAATCCAAATGCCTTATCATTTCAGGAGTTACTCTCTGTTCTATTGTAGGAAGATCAGTCTAGGCAGAACAGGTCCATTATGCAAGTTGCAGATCAAGCTTTACTTGCTAGTCAGAAGGGCAAAGGAAAATGGAGTTCTTCAACTAGTAAGCAAAAATTTGCTAATTGTGCACATTTGAAGAAGGAAGATAAAGATGAGAAGAAATCAGAAAAGCAGAAATTGTTTTGTAAGTACTGTAAAGGCAATGATCATATCATAAAGAACTGTCCAAAACTGGTTGCTAAAGAGGCAAAGAAGAAAGAGGCTGGAATGGTTGTTGCAGAGGCCTCTACACCAAAAACAGAGTCTGCTAATCTTGTGCAGGAAGAAGAATGGGTGTTTGCCACTGTCTGCAATTTTGACCCATCTTCTCATGAGTAGTGCATGTCCGCAGTAGACTCAGATGTTTGATATTTTGATAGTGAGGCGACCAAACATATTACCTCGCAGCGCAGTTTCTTCTCTTCACTTGAGCCTGCCCCTACAGGGAATACTGTTACATGCGCCAAAAACTCCTCTTATCCTGTTATGGGAGTTGGTAAGATCATTTTGACTACTGTTGATGGTAGTTCTTTCACTTTATCAGATGCTTTATTTGTGACAGGGATCAGGAAGAACCTGATATCAGTTTTTGCATTAGCCAAGATTGGCTTGGTTGTGAAATTTGTTGATGACAGGTGTACAGTTCATGATCTGTCACATGGCGATGTGATTATTGCTTCTGGCATTTTATGTCGTGGGTTGTATAAGCTCATAGACTATGAAAGATGTGTAAATGATTTGGCATGTGCAGTAAATGATTCTCAGGCTATGTCAGATGCAAAGCTTTGGCATGCATGCTTTGGTCATCTGAATTTTGCTAGTTTGTTATGCCTGCAGAAATCTGAAATGGTGTCCTCTTTGCCCAAACTTAAGGCACCTTTAAAACATGTTTGTGAAGGCTATATTTTGGGCAAAATGCAGTGTTCATCCTTTCCAAAAGATGGTTCAGTTCAGGCTACTTAGAAATTGCAGCTTATACATAGTGATGTCTGTGGTCCTATGCAGACACCTTCTTTTGGGAATTGTCTTTACTTCGTGACTTTCATTGATGATTTTTCTAGGCATGCATGGGTATACCCATTGAAGGCAAAGTCCGAAGTGTTCATGTGCTTCAAACAATTTTTGGTTTTGGCTAAAAATCTATCAGCATGTAAAATGGGCACCCTCCGTTTTGATCAAGGGGGGGAATATATGTCTTCTGATTTTAATGCATTTCTGGCTGAACGTGGGATAAAACACCAGTGTATAGTGCCGTATACACCTCAATAGAATGGATTTGCTAAACGAAAGAACAGGTCACTCATGGAGATGGCGAGGTGTATGGTCAAGAGTCAGGCTTTACCACATAGTTTCTGGCTTGAGGCTGTCATGTGTGTAGCATATGTACTGAACAGGTGTCCCACTAAAGCGCTGTAGTTTATCACTCCATATGAGGCTTGGCATGATCGCAAGCCATCTGTTGCTCATCTGCATGTTTTTGGTTGTTTGGCATATGCATTAGTGCCTGAACAACATCGTAGAAAATTGGATGATAAAGCAGTAAAATGTATTTTTGTTGGGTACAGTTTTGAAAGTAAAGGCTATTGTCTGTATCATCCACAGACTAAACGCATTCTGGTTAGCCATGATGTTGTTTTTGTGGAAGATGCTATTCAGCCATTGCTTTCATGTACTAAGGAGACATATGTTAGCTCCAAAGACCTGTATGATATTTTGCTGCCTTTTTTACAGGTGGATAGTCTAGTGCTGGTCCCAATGAGGCAACTTCTCAACCTTTGTAGGTTTCATGTGATGATGCAGATCATTCCATTTCTTATGCATATTTACATGATGCACTAGTTGATGAGAGAGCTGATATTGAGTAGGCAAAAACCATGCCAAAATGGCTGGTGCAAACTTTGCGTGACAGCAAATTAGATGCACCTCTGTCATATCGTACTCGTTCAGGCTCTCATAGTGCCTCTTTTGCATCAGATTGTTATGCTATGACTGCATCTAGTCTCTGTGATGAGAATGAGCCTGTTTTGTTTGATGAAGCACATAATTCAAAAAATTGGATGGCTGCTATGCAATCTGAATATGATGCTATAATGAAGAATGGTACTTGGTCTTTGTGTGACTTGCCTCCTGGCAAGAAGGCCATGGGCACTAAGTGGGTTTACAAGCTGAAGCGTAAATCGGATGGTACAGTTGACAGGTATAAGGCTAGGCTTGTTGCAAAGGGTTACACAAAGGAAAGAGGCATTGATTTTGATGAGACCTTTGCACCTACATGCCATATGACTACTGTTCGGAGCATCTGTGCACTTGCAGCTCATCATGGTTGGAATGTACATTAGTTGGACATTAAAACAACATTTATGAATGGTGACTTGCATGAATAAGTGTATGTTTTTCAGCCCCATGGCTTTGTGCAGAAAGGGCATGAAAACCAGGTGTGCAGGTTAAAGAAGGTATTATATGGTTTAAAGCAAGCACCACGTGCTTGGTATGAGAAGATACATGCCTATCTGATTGCACATGGTTTTGTGAACAGTCCAACTGAAAGCACCTTATATGTTAAGCGTGCTAATGATGTGCTTTTGATCATTGTTGTCTATGTTGACGACATGCTGCTCACTGGTCCTATTGCGAAGCATATTGCTGATTTTAAGGCTGATTTGCATGCCTCATTTGAGATGTCTGATTTGGGGCATTTGCATCACTATTTGGGCATCCAATTTATGCAAGTTGATGGTGGAATGGCTTTGTGTCAAACGAAATATATTGACACATTATTGCAGCATTTTGGCCTTGAAGACTGTAAGCCTATTGCCACTCCTATGGAGACAGGTTTACAATTGAGTCTTCATGATGCTGGAGATGCATTTGATGTTGTTCTCTATCAGCAGGCTATTGGACGCTTGATTTACTTATGCATTATTCGGCCAGATATTCAGTTTGTTGTCTCATAGATGAGCAGGTTTATGCATTGCCCAGGAGTCAAGCATTGGAAAGCAGTTAAGCGCATCTTTCCCTATTTTAGTGGTGCTCGACTACTTGGGTTGTTTTATCCCAAGGGGGGATCACTAGCGCCAGATTTGCATGTTTTTTCTGACTCTGATTGGGTTGGTTGCTATGACACTCGTGTGTCCACTAGTGGCTTTTGCTTCATGCTTGGTAGCTCATGTATATCTTGGTTGAGCAAGAAGCAGCCTACTGTGGCCACTTCCAGTTGTGAGGCTGAGTATAGGACATCTTTCACAACGACTGTTGAGTGTGCGTGGCTAAGACGCCTTATGGCTGATTTGGGTGTTGGTCAGACTTCTGCCACCACCATCTTCATTGACAGTTAGAGCGCATTGGCAGATGCGAGGAACCCTGTGTTCCATGCTTGCAAAAAGCACATTGAGGTGCATTATCACTATGTCAGGGAGAGGTTCTCTGTTATGGAGATCAGCTTGGCATATGTGCCCACATAGGAGAACATTGCAGACCTTTTCCCGAAGGCTCTGTCTAGGGAGAAGTTTGAAGCTTTCCGCAAAGCTTTGGGCTTACTTCCTTTTGTGGAGTGATTTCCACATAGCTTGGCACTTCCTTATACATGAGTGCCAGCTCCTTGATCACCGCATCACTCCCAAGGGGGATTTGTTGATATATTTAGATAGTGATGTGTGTGAACACACTAGGACCGTTGGGGCACTTTTTTCCCTCTTTAGGAGGTTTTTTCCCCCGGCTTGTATATACGCCTATTGCCCTAATGGGCTACTTATCTTTCTACATTCTCTAGTAATACATTCACTATTGTGTGTTTTGCTCCAAGCTTCTTCTTCTTCCTTGTGTTGTTCATGTGCTTGTGCAGATGTCTAACTCCAACATCTCCCAGTTAAGAAAACCTTAGCACGACCCTCTTTATCAAATGTAAAAGGCTTTATGCAAAAAACATAACCGCTATATCAATGACCACATGGATGTACATAAGCAATATCCACAGAAGTATACATGGTGTGTATGTGCTCAATATCTGCAGTAAAAGGACACTAAAAGCCTGAATGCACAGCCCAAAAACTAGCCAACAGCACCTGCAAGTGTCTGCCAACTCTGATGTTTCAGGCCCAAAAACCTGCATAAATTTGCAGTGGCTGCTCCCACCAAAACTGAGAGCCTTTCGAAAAACATGTAGTTTAACTATTCATATATGCTAATATGCCCAAATTCCTTTTGGTAGTTAGTCAAATCTACCTAAGTGACCTGCTAGCGATACACACATTCTTCTTGATGTTCTTGGACCTGTGTGAAGAGAACTATGTGTGAACGTAGTCGAAAATGGCTCCAAAAAACACCCCAAAAATGCTTCAAAAACAGGCTTTGAAAGCAAAGAATGAAGCTTTTAGGGCCAAAACATGTTCAAGGTAATGCTGACCTTAGTCTTTCCCCTTCTTCAAACACCACAAGAGTGTAGCTTAGTGGCAAGATATTGCCATGATTAAGTGAGCTCCAGGGGGAACACTACTGGGATGGGTGACCTCCCAGGAAGTACCAAGAACCTCTATCTTCATTGATCATTGAGGTCCTCCCTCGGGTGCAGTCAATGGCACCAATGGTGACTTCGGTGACTCGGATGAAAAGGTATGCCAAGATCTATGCCTTGGTCACCACCTTAGTCATAATCCTTGGAGAAAGCCTTGGGTGGGTGGGTAGGTGCTCGCTTCACTCACACAAAAGGAACAAATCTTTTGCATCAAAATGCTATGATACCAATGAATTATTTCAATGGTGATGCACCACAGTGCACTCTACTTCTTGAGAGCTCCACGACGATATCCTCAGAGTAGAAAACCAAGCTCCTAGGACCACACATGGTACTCCGCACATAGGGTGCAGAATATGCAAAAAAACATAGTAAACAGGGAGCACGAACACAGACTTCATAGGTGTTACAAATGCAGTCGAATTCACAGTCTATGATTGACCAGGACACTGTATGTTTTATTAAATACAAAGAAGTGTCCGCTGGTCATTTGGCCTTTCACATGGACATTAACGGTAACAACATCAAGGAGTGGCAATATATTGAGCTTTGAAGAATCTATCAAAGGAGAACAAACATTAGCTTCTCTAAGGGAGAGTTATACGAAGATGGTTCATTGATCCCATTATTAGCATTGATTTATCCAAGATTTGATAATCCATTTGAGAACCCACGAGAATAGTTCCAAGTCAACAACTATCTTGAAAATCCTCCCATCTTTGTTTAAAAAGACTTAAAAACCCATAGTATTGTAATTCTCCCTATGCCTTGTATAAGGTTTTAAGTCATTTAAAAAGCTATCTAACGCAATAATCTTCATTGTGAATAAAACAATTGGCATTTTACACAAAGAATCTAAGGGTTATTGATAGTATTCCACAAGAAGAATAATTCCCTAAATATTCTCCATCCCTTGATATCCTCCATCAAAGCCTTCTCCTTAACAAGACATGAGTTTCTATCAAAGAAAAAAAGGAGTGAATGGGCAACCTTGTATAATCGATCATTTGAGCTTAATTTCACATTAATGTGGAGACCATACAAACAAATTGTCTTTAGAGGAACAAGTTGATGAAATCCCAATGAAACCAATAATATGGACTCTTTTGCATCCTCCATACTTTCCCATAAATCATAGCCACTCTTTTCCTAGGGATTTTTAGTGTTTTTAAACTATGTATGCTTGATTTTTTTTAAGAGCCTCCATTAAAATGGGTTTTTACTAACGAAAAGCCTAAGTCTTAAAAGACAAAAAAGGTATAGAATGAGAGAATTACAAATCACATTCATAAACATGTCCTCCCTTTCACAAGGAATCCACTTATTTTCAAGTTATCACCTCGTATTTGATTATAGCATGAAGAAATGGAGGGACATTTTTGCGGTTATTGAATCTTCTAAATAGGATCTCTATATTTTTTATTTAATGAGTTCCTTGGAGTGTTCGTTTAGATGATACCTATTGGGACTCCATTTAAGAGTTCTATTTTTACATAAAGAAATAAAATTTTGATAAAAAAGAGAAAAGATACAAGCAAGCAAAATAGCTACAAAGAAGGTTTATTAACCTATCATCTCTTTAATGAAGTATCCATTTCCTTTTTAGGTTATCTCCTTGTATTACAAAGATCAATAAATGTATGAATGACGGATCATTTTAATAGTTTTTGGCTCCTTTACTTAGCAAAGTGGGAAAGCTTTTGATGGAAGAGTGCTTGGGGAGGTTTCCAAAGTTGAACATACATCTATGTTTACAAATATTCCACAACACGTCACTTTTGATAGTATTCCACATGGTCATTGAGCAATCCACCTTCTCGTCCAAGGGAGCATGTCTCCATTAATTGTATTTTCAACAAAACAAAATTTGTGTTTCCTCGACAAAGAACCTTGTGTTTTATGTAAAAAGATAAATGACCCGTTAGGGTTATAGGTGTATATACAAGTTAGGGGAAAAACCCTCCCAAACAGGTTTTTTTCCCCTAGCTTGTATATACACCTATAAAAAGTTCCCTAGCAGTGCTAAGTGTGTTCACACATGTGTTGGAACTGAAGGACTCACAAGGCAAGGAAGCTTACGAAGGGAGTCAGAGAGAAGAGAAAGCACAAGCAGACAGGGTAGTCAACGACGATCTGGCAAGTAGGCCAATATTTTTTCAGGACACTAAAGCATATCAAAGAGGTGGACACACAAGGAGAAGGAGCAAGTAGGGAGCTCGAAGATATGTATGTCAAATCGTTAGAAGAAATCCCTACAACAATAGTGATTTTTATCACTAAAAGCCATTGTAGATACCATTTCATATTTTTGTAGCTCCATTTTGTGCAAGCCAAGGAGTCCTTGAGCTTGAGGAGCATTCGAAGTAGCTACCTACCAATTTTCATCATTTTTAGATTTCGTTTGAGTCTTCAAATAGGCCCTAGAACCTAATTTTTAACTAGGCCAGACACTAGGTCTGGACACGGCCAAAACCTAGTCAAAACTATAAATAGAGCTAGAGAGCTCATTTTTCAGGTTAGCTTGTAATTGATCTAAACTGGTATGAGCACTTTTGAAGTAATCTAAAAGAACTCCATTGTCTCTCTCTTTGTCTTACCTTGAGTGCGCGTGTGTGTGTATGTGTGTGCATGTTAGTGTGCTTTTCACTCACGCACTTGTGCCTTCGCTTGCTTGAGGTCATCATACCATCCTCACGTCTTCCCGGATTGACATTAAAGGAGGTGCTACTCATCACTGAGCTACACCAAATTTTGGCGCCGTTGCTGGGGATCGAGCTTTGAGGACGAGCGTGTGATGGTAAGACATAGATTTGAGACGCTGGCGTTGTAGGTAATTTCTTCACTCTTCTTATTTTTCTCTTTCTTACCTCACCCCATCATCATCCTCACCATATCCGATCTCCATCTTCATCATCGCAAAAATTTTCAGTTTTTTATCATATCACCTTCTCCACCTCATTTCCCTCATTCCACTTGTGAGAGAGAGCGAGAGAGCGATATTGTGTGCATTGTTTTTGCATGTTTCGTGAGCTTTCTTGCAGGTACTTGCTGCATCATCATCTCCAGCACTCCGCGCAGGTACGAAACATAACGGAACTGTCTCTGTGTTGCCGAAGTCTGTCAATCGCGATCGACAGAAAAAACGCCCATTTGGTAAAACAAAGTGCACCACTATAATCTACATGATGAGCACATTCCAAATCACTAAAAACAGTTAAAAAATTCAGTGTTCCTCTGTCAATCGCGATTGATACAGTCGATCGCGACTGACACCCACGACCGACAACTTCTGTCAATCGCGACCGACAGAGACGACCGACTGACCCTGTCAATCGCGATTAACACCGTCGATCGCGATCGACAGCCACAACCGATACCTCTGTCAGTCGCGATTGACACCGTCGATCGCGACCGACTGAATTTTGGCGATCGATTGAATCTCACGTGTTGCCACGTGTCCATCGCGACGGACACAGCCCCGATCAACTAAATTTACGGCAAAAATCGCGGAACACGTGTCGATCGCGATTGACACCATCGATCGCGATTGACAGGACCGACACCTCTATCAATCGCGATTGACAGGCTTTTCGGCCAAAAAATTAGGGTTTTTTAATACCAAGTTTTTGGGGAATTTTCGGCATACCTATCGAACAATTAGTGAATTTGTGAGTTCCTTACAGGAGTGTCTTGAGAAAAATCATGTGTATCAAATATCATACCTAAGGGGAACGAAACCAAGGGGTCTCTAGAATTGTTTGCAATAAAGACAGGGGACATAATTGATATCCAAATTGCATGCACAAATGTGATGTGTCTGTCATTTGAGTTTAAGTCTCGAGCTAATTTTGGGACTTTCACAGGTCCACTGAGAGCATTCGAGAGCATCCAAGGCAAGGGTTTCCTTGCAAGCTTGAGAAGCGGATTCTTGAGCATCATAAAGCAAGGGATCAACAAGTAAGGTTGGAATACTCTCAACACCCTCTGTCAATTCCTAGCTCAGGCTAAGTACGAATAGTGCTAGAAGTAAACCAGGGCGACGATAGGCAGTATTCAAGTTGAAGACTACTTAAAAACTCAAGTTCAAGCTAGAAACATAACCTCTGTACTGTCGACAACATAAAGGAAAAGTACCTAACGTGGAACGATCAACCTAAAAGTACGGAAAAACACTCAATTGCTCCTGACGACGTGATATCAGACAATAATATAAACACGATAATGAACATAAAAAGGAATCAAGTAATTGATACAAAAGAACTCAGCAACGAGGTTGTACTTGGGCAAAATAGGGGCTACTTAAATAGGCATATGAACCTTAGATCAGGACGACATCTAGTAAGGGATAGACAAAGTCTTCGGTCTTCGGAGGCTAGCGTCAATCACACTGCTAGGTCTTGGGCCCAGCAGTTGAGCCACCACTCGTATTATCCCAGCTCTGAGACTAGTGAATCAGAGATGTCTCAAGGTATGGAGAGACCTACGGGGAGTTCAGGTGTGCCATACTTGTATAGGGTGGAAGGCCCCTACAAGACTCAGTTGTTTGTAGTGGAACAAGCTCTCCATTCAGAAAAGTTACGTATACCACATCCAGAGGTTCCCGGGCCGGTAGATTGGGATGCTCTACTCACGGACTTGGCCAAAGGGTTCAGAATTGCAGAACATCACTTAGCACAAGACGTTGTAGAATACTACATCCAACGACCCACCCAACAAGGGTCTGTCAGGGACGACAGACGCGAGAGAGGGGGGGGTGTTGGAACTGAAGGACTCACAAGGCAAGGAATCTTACGAAGGGAGTCAGAGAGAAGAGAAAGCACAAGCAAACAGGGTAGTCAACGACGATCTGGCACGTAGGCCAATATTTTTTCAGGACACTAAAGCATATCGAAGAGGTGGACACACAAGGAGAAGGAGCAAGTAGGGAGCTCGAAGATATGTATGTCAAATCGTTAGAAGAAATCCCTACAACAATAGTGATTTTTATCACTAAAAGCCATTGTAGATACCATTTCATATTTTTGTAGCTCCATTTTGTGCAAGCCAAGGAGTCCTTGAGCTTGAGGAGCATTCGAAGTAGCTACCTACCAATTTTCATCATTTTTAGATTTCGTTTGAGTCTTCAAATAGGCCCTAGAACCTACTTTTTAACTAGGCTAGACACTAGGTCTGGACACGGCCAAAACCTAGTAAAAAACTATAAATAGAGCTAGAGAGCTCATTTTTCAGGTTAGCTTGTAATTGATCTAAACTGGTATGAGCACTTTTGAAGTAATCTAAAAGAACTCCATTGTCTCTCTCTTTGTCTTACCTTGAGTGCGCGCGTGTGTGTATGTGTGTGCATGTTAGTGTGCTTTTCACTCACGCACTTGTGCCTTCGCTTGCTCGAGGTCATCATACCATCCTCACGTCTTCCCGGATTGACATTAAAGGAGGTGCTACTCATCACTGAGCTACAACATGCCACTACCAAAATATATCAACAAATACCCCTTGGGAGTGATGCAGTCAACAAGGAGAAAGCACTCATATATAAGAAAGTGCTAAGCTATGTGAAAAGAGATCAATCCACAAAACGAAGTAAGCCCAAAGATTTGCAAAAAGCTTCAAACTTCTCCCTTGGCAGATCCTTTGTGAAAAGGTCTGCGATATTATCCTCTATGGGCACATAAGGAAAACTAATCCCTCCAGCAGAGAACCTCTCCCTAACACAATGATAATGCACCTCAATGTGATTTGTGCAAGCATGAAATAGAGGGTTCCTTGCAACTCCTAATGCACTCTGATTGTCAATGAAGATGGTGGTGGTAGAAGACTGACGAACACCCAAATTAGCCAAAAGGCATTTGAGTCACACACGCTCAATAGTCATTGAGAAAGCTACACGATACTCAGCCTCACAACTATAAGTGGCCACAATAGGCTTCTTCTTACTCAACCAAGATATGCATGAGCTACCAAGCATGAAGCAAAAACTACTAGTGGACATACAAGTGCCATAGCAACCAGCCAAGTCTGAGTCATGAAAAGCATGTAAATATGGCGGTAATGATTCCCCTTGAGATAAAACAATCCAATTCATTGGGTACCACTCAAGTAGAAAAAGATGTTCTTAATGACCTACCAATGCTTGACACTTGGGCAATGCATAAATCTTCATATTCTAATTGCATACCATCCATCCAATTTTTTGAATTATGTGCTTCATAAAAAAAACAAGCTCATTCTCATTACAAAGACTAGATACAACCATTGCATAACAATCTGATGCAAAGGAAGCACAATAAGAGCCTAAAAAAATATGATATGATAGAGATTCATCTAATTTTCTATCCCTCAAAGTTTGCACTAGTCATTCAGGCATAGTTTTAGCCTGTTCCGTGTCATTCGTCTCATCAACAAGTGCATCATGTAAATCTACATTAGAAATGGAATGATTTTCCTCATCATGTGGAGCCTGTAAAGGCTCACAAATTGCCTCATTTGGACTAGCACTTGAATATCCACCCATAAAAAGAGGCAGCAAAGTGTCATACACATCTTTACAAATAACTAAAGTCTCCTTGATACATGAAAGTAATGGCTAAATTGCATCTTCCACAAAAAACAACATCATGGCTAGCCAAAATGTGTTTACTCTATGGATGATACATATGATAGCATTTTCTTTCAAAATTGTACTCAAGAAGAATACATTTCACTGCTTTATTATCCAATTTCCTTCGTTGTTATTCAGATACCAATGCATATGCCACAAAACCAAAGACACATAGATGAGCAATAGATGGCTTGTAGCCATGCCAAGCGTCATATGGAGTAATTGATTGTACTCCTTCGGTGGGACACTTTTTAAGTACATATGTTGCACACACAACAGCCTCAAGCCATAAGCTATGTGATAAAGTGTGACTTTTGACCACACACCTTGCCATCTCCATGAGAGACTTGTTATATCCTTTAGAAACTCCATTTTTCTGAGGTTTATATGGCACTATATACTAATGTTTTATCCCATGCTCAACCAAACATGCATTCAAATCAAACATCATGTATTCCCCCCTAGATCAGAATTGAGGGTGCCCACTTTACATGTTGACATATTTTCAACCAAAACCAAAAACTATTTGAAGCACATAAACACTTTTGAATTTGCTTTCAATGGATACACCCATGCATGCCTAGAGAATCATCAATAAAATTCACAAAGTAAAGGTAGTTTCCAAAAGAAGGTGTCTGCATAAGACCATAGACATCACTATGAAGAAGCTACAATTTATGAGTAGCTCGAAATGAACCATCTTTTGGGAAGGAGCAATGCTTCATTTTGCCCAAAATATAGCTTTATAGACATGTTTACAAGGGGCCTCAAGTTTGGGCAGAGAGGACACCATTTCAGATTTTTGTAGGTGTAGCAAACTAGAAAAATTCAGATGACCAAAGCATGCATGCCAAAGATTTGCATCTTAGATAGCCTAAGAATTTTGAACTGCACATGCTCAATCATTCATAGATTTTGCTTAGTCTTTGAGCTTATATAGCCCACAACATAAAATTCCAGAAGCAATAGTAACATTTCCATTTGAGAGATCATGAACTCTACATCTTTCATCAACAAAATTGACAACCAAGCCAATATTGGATAATATTGAAATTGACAACATATTTTTCTTGAAAGAACTACCATCAGCAGTGGTCAAAATTATCTTATTAGCTCTCATTATAGGATAAGAGGAGTTGTTAGCACATGTGACAATACTCCCTGTAGGGGTAGGCTCAAGTGAACTGAAGAAACTATGTTCCGAGGTAATATGTTTGGTTGCCACACTATCAAATTACCAAATATCTAAGTCTACTACAATCATACACTACTCATGAGAAGATGGTTCATAGCTACAAATAGTAGTAAATTCCCATTCTTTATTCTGAGCAAGATTAGCAGACTTTGTTTTAGGTGTAGAGGCCTCTGCAACTACCATTCGAACCTCTTTCTTCTTCGCCTCTTTTGCAGCCAGATTAGAACAACTCTTTATGACATGATCATTTGCCATATAGTATTTGCAAAAGTGTTTCTTCTCATCTTTGTCTTCCTTCTTTGACTTTGCAGCATTAGCAAAATTCTGCTTACTAGTAGATGAGCTCCATTTTCCTTTGCCCTTTTGACTAGTTAAGAAAGCTTGATTTGCAAAACACATGATTGACATGTTCTACGTGGATTGATCTTCTTGCAACAAAGTAGACACTAAATCCTCAAATGTTAAGGCATTTGGATTGCCTTTCATCATTAAAAAAGAGTATAAGCAAAACGCTTATATTATGGAAGACCATTAAGGATAGTTTGCACAAGTTAACTATCTGGCAAGACTTCATCAGTAGAAATCAACTGCTCCTTTAAATCTTTGATCTTTGTCAAGAAACTTTCCATAGAATCTCCTTCATTCATATGCTCACTCTCCAATTGTTTTCAAAGGTAAGCAACACGAGAATCATTCCTTGCTTAGTATAAAGTGGTAAGTGTATCCCAAGCATCCTTTGTTGTTTTGCAGGAGAGAATGTGAGGGATAATGGCACGTTTGATAGAAAAATCTACCAAAGCATGTGCCTGAGCATCTATTATATCCAATGAAGTTGCTTTGCAGTAGGTGTAGCAAGAACCAAAGCACAAATAGGAATTTGAAGATTATCATCTTCTACGCCATCTACATCAACTTCAATAACTATATTTGCATGTGTAATAGGACCTTTTTCAACACCCTACACAATATTCCACAACCCTTTTGCTACCAATACATGATGCATCATATATGCCCACAGTGGGTACTTAGTACCATCCAACCTATCATCAAACACCAACATATGGAACACATCATTGCTTTCAACCATGACCAATGACTTAATACCCTAATACAAAAAAAAAGATTGTAACTCAAAAAGTTGAACAAAAGCACCCTATCAAGATCTACTAAACCTGTAGTAGATTTTGAGATGCTTGTATTGGCAAACTGAAACCTGTATAGTTTGGTCCAAAAGGATGAAATTGCCTACACAATCACTATAATAGTGCATTTGAAGGTAAAACGAGCTCAATGCCACATAACAAAGCTATTTTGAACTGCTAATCGCCTCGAGTGTGCTCACCAATTTTCATGCGATTCCGAGACTATGATTGGAGGGGTGTTGATGAAACCTTCAATGAAATGGCCACCTACTCTGATACCAATTGTTGGAGTTTGAGGTCTGTGGTAACACATGAACGACACAAGGAAGAAGAAGAAGAATCTTGGAGAACAACACAACACTAAATGTATTATCAAGTGAATGCACAAAGATAAGTGACCCATTAGGGTTATAGATGTATATACAAGCCGAGGGAAAAGGACCTCCTAAAGAGGGAAAAAACTTCCTCGATGGTCGTAAGTGTGTTCACACACATGAATACTGGAATATATCAACAATTTTAAATGCTTTGACATTGGTTCAAACTCCTAAATGGATAATTTTTCATAAGAGGATCATTTTCTTCCTTTCTAGTAGGGGGTATGTAGGACTCTCTCAAGGATTCTCTAAGAAAAGACTTGAGTAATATATGTGTAACTCTCCTCCCATCCTTTATATCCACTTATACCCAAAATGGTAATGCTTTGGAATACTTTAGTGTCAACATGTGGCCATCATGCAACACTCACTCCCATTACTCATTAGTTACCTTAGGATATCACCCTAGCTAGGGACCTTGGCTAACCTTAGCCCTTATCCCACACACACATGAGATGGTCCCTTTATAGATTGAAGTCTAGCATTTTCTCCCCCTTCTAAACAATTGTCCTCAATAATCAATGAGGCGAATTCCTTGCAAACCAGAGCTTCTGATTCCCAAGTAGAATCTATATGCAATAATCTTCTCAGAGTTAATAGATACTCTTGGATGACATGGTTCTTCAACAATTTTTGTTTCCTATCTGGTTTCCCATATGGAGAATGATCTATGTTGTCACTTTCTTGCAAAGAATTGATGCCTTCTATTAGATTATCCTCCTTAGAAATATACTTCCTAAGTTTACTAACATAAAACACTACATGACTCTACAATCTAGAGGAAACTCTAATCAGTATGCAAAATCATGAGGATTTTTTAATATATTCCACGGTTCATAAAACCTTGGTGAAATCTTAGTGCACTTTCCTATGGGTAGTGAAGTTGATCTTGCTAGCGCTTGAAGAAAAGACTTGAATAATGTGTCTATAACTCATCTCCCATATCCTTTATATCCACTTGTATCCAAAATAGTAATGCTCTAGAATGCTCTAATTTCAACATGTGGCCATCATGCAATAACTCATTAGGTACCTTAAGGTATCCCCTGAGCTAGGGACTTTAACTAAACGTAGTCCTTCTCCCAGACACATGAGATGGTCTCTCTAGACCAATATCTACTACTCTCTAAGGTAAAGTATTTACAAACTAGATTTTTTGATTCCCAAGTAGAATATGTAAGCTGTAATCCTATCCAAGCTACTAGACACTCCTGGATGACACAATTTCTCAACTATTTCTACCTCCTATCGAGTATCCTATGTGCATAATGATCCATGCTTTCATTTTCCTACAAAGAAATAATTACTTCTATTAGATTATCCTCCCTAACAATACACTTCCTAAGTTTATTGACATGAAACATTGGATGGACTCTACAATTTGGAGGAAGCTCTAATTGATACAATAAGATTTTTAACTATCTTCTAAGGTCCACAAAACATTGGTGCACTTTCTTGTGGATAATGAAGTTGATCTTGATGGCACTCTTAAGAAAAAAACATATCTCTTTCTTCAAATACTCTCATAGATATCAACCGCTTACCACATCTTGACTTTAACTAATTTCAACTTTGCTTCGAAGTTTGCTAGGAACTCCATAGCACTAAGATATTTCTTTAGCATTCCTATGGTACTAGGAGCAGTGGGATTCATTCCATAATTCATATCAAAAGGAGAAATCCTAGTCACATTATGAGGTCTAATGTTATATGCAACTCTACTAATGGAAGATAACTATCCTTATTTGTATGTCTTTCATAGACATAGGCCCTCAGCATGTTCTCTGGTATCTAGTTGACGCTCTTGGTTTGACCATCTATTTGTAGATGGTCATCACTACTCATTTTTAATGACACTTTAAGCTTGTCAAAGACAAAATTCTAAAAGTTTCCTATAAATCTAACATCCCTATTTGAAAATATGGATGGAAATAACCCATATAGTCTGAAGACATGCTAGATAGTAGCTCCGCTACTTATGTAATTTCTAGCATGTCTTGCATGGGTTTAAACTAAGTCATCTTGTTCAATCTATCTACAACTACTAGAATAACATCTTGCTTCCTTTGGGTATGTAATAACTCCAATATGAATTCCATGGATATATTATCCGAGTTGTGCTCTAAAATCTATAGAGGGTGTAAAAGGCCTAGTATCTTCACCCTTTCTGTCTTGTTGAAATGACACAGAAAACACTTCCAAACATATTTGTGGACATCTTTGGCTAATCTAGACCACCAAAGTGTTTTCCTAGCTAGTTGTATGGTCTTGCCAATGCCATGATGCCCTACACAAGGAAGATCATGGCTATCATGCATGAATTTACTTCTCAAATCCTCAGAATTTGGTACACAAATCTTTCCTTAATTCATTCTCCACTAAGAAATTGGAATATGGAATTGGCTTGTTTGCTTTACTAGGGGAAGAAGCAGATGGAAATACCTCATCTCCTATAATATAGTAATCACTAATGGATTGAATAATTTGTAACAAGTGTGGATATTCCACCTATGCTTCCGTTTTCTAGAACTATAAACCTCATTCACTACATTATTAGAGATAATACATTAGCTACTATATTCTCTTTGCCTCTTCTATGTAGGATTTCCATATGAAACTCTTACATGAGCTCATCCCAATAAGCTTACTTGCCTCAATGATTTGTGTGACTATAGAAATACTTAAGCATATGGTGATATGTGTCTACCTTAAAACTTGCAACATAAAGATAGTGTCCCCATAGTATAAGAGCATGCACCACCACATACAACTCTTGTTCGGGCACTTTCCAGTTGTGTTGTGCACCACTCAATTTCTTGCTTCCAAAAGCTATAAGCCTATCATCTTGGCTCTAAAATGGACCTATGGTTATGACACTAACATTTGTCTCCAACTCAAATGGTTTCTCTAGATCCATCACTTTGAGTATTGAATCCTCTAAAATAGTTTGTTTTAGAGTGTCAAAACTATCCTCTTGTTCTTAGTTCCATGCAAATGGAAGTTTGCCTTGAAGCAAATTTGTCATAGGTGTTTCTATCGACAAATACGATGAAATGAATTTTCAATAATAATAAAAAATTGTTAAAAATGAACAAATCTTTCCATCATCATGAAGAGTTGGCCATTCTAAGATAACTGAGACTTTCTTGGGATCCATCTTGATCCCATCAACCAAAACTATATGCCATAGATACTCTATCTCTAGAAGTAATAACTAAGTTTTTTTTAGGATTTACAAACAATTGGTTTTCTTTTAGTTTATTCAGTACTTATCTTAAACGACTTTCATGCTCATGCACATAGTTATTCTACACAAACAAATCCTCCACAAAATCCACAACAAACTTTTCACTGAAAGGACATAAAATCTCATTCAGTAACATCATAAAAGTGGAAGGTGAATTAGTAATACCAAATGGCATAACCAAATACTTATAATGAACAAATGAGGTCCTAAAAGCAGTCTTATATACACCATGCTCTCTAACTCTAATATGATGGTAGCCACTCTCTCTATATATTTTCATAAATATAACTTCTTCACCTAGAACATCAAGTAGATCATCTATTATGGACATGTGATATTTATGCTTGATGGTAAGCTTATTGAGTGCATCATAATCTATGCACATCCGATAAGACCCATCTTTCTTCTTTATGAAAGTAATATGTCCTACAAAGGGCGAATAGCTGGGTCTAATAAGCCCTTTCTCCAAATACTCATCCATGAAATTGTGAACTTCATTCTCCTCATGCATAATATGCAAAATTAGGAACATAAGTCCCTATAACCATCCTTTTGACTAATGAAAACCCATGTATTAAGTTCCCTAGACCTCTCATCCACTGGCACAAAATTATTATACTATAAGATTTTAAGTGTTCCCATATGGTGGGCTCTCTCTTGTCATGCTCTATATTATGCTACCACTCGTGGACAACATCCATGAGCTTATATATAACCTACTCAAATATACTCCAATCATCCATGATATGGCATAAGTGGAAACAATGTTCTCACTTATTGAGTCACTCCTCAATAGTGTATATAGTGGAGGCACTTGTAGAGCCACAATTACATGGTGGCTTAAGATCCATAAGCTGCCACCTAGCCTCTCTTGTCAAGATGCCTTCACTAGAGGCTTTTGGAGTGCGGTGCTCACCTAGAGCTCCTAACTCTATCCATAAGGTCCCAACATCAAGTATGATTTCTTCTTTCTTAGAACTACATACACACTTTAAAATGGTATGAAGTGTATTTTCTAAGTGTGAGATCCTTTAACTCATGGTCTCTATGGATCTAAGAAGTGCTCAATCATGTGTGTGTCCTCTTGGTGCAGGGAGGACAGTCCTGAATCGATATCTACAAAGATGTGAGCTCTTCTCTTTTTAGGCTTTGATTTGTTTTATGTTTTTTTTTGGAAGTTTATAAGTGTGTGTATATGCAACATAATGATATTAAAAGTGGCACTTGGAAAATAACTAGTCACTAGCTTTTGCAAAAGAGAACAAAGAAATGAAAGCATGCACTTTGGTATGCTCTCTATTATGATTCAAAAAAGCATGCAAAAAAAATTTGAAAGTTTTAACAACATTTTGGTAATATTTTGATAGTCTAACAAAAAACCAAAGTGCATGCTATGCACTTTAGCGATGTAAGTGTGCTTGCGGACATAATTTGTCACCAAAAACCATAGGATACTACACACCCTGATCAAAATACTATGTGGCACAAAATATAACAATAAACTTAGGGCACTACACACCCTTTTCTTTCTTCTCCTCACTGTGCATGCATCAAGAAGCATCCTACCAACCTACTTTGCAACTTAAACAAAAGTGAAAAGTTTACACACATGTTTTCAAGCATTCATGCATGTATAAAAACTAAATGCCTACTCCAAGTTAATTAGTACATGAAAAGAAGAGTTAGTTAATTAATACATGAAAAGAAGAGTTAGTTAATTAATACATGAAAAGAAGATTTAGTTAATTAATACATGAAAAGAAGAGTTATAGAAGCAAATATTGATAAGAAAACTTATCCCAAGATGAGGCAATCCATGTTTAGAGGTACAAAGGCTAGAAATTCCCATAAAGTACTTTTTGAATGCTCTAAAGTTGAAAAAATCACCTACTTATCTTTGATTGACTCTAAAATACTTTTTGAATGCTCTAAAGTCGAAAAAATCACCTACTTATTTTTGATTGACTCCCAGGAAACTCTTTGTGCATGGATAGTCGAATTCAAAGCTCTACATGGTGGACTTGTAGAGGCCAAAATCCAAATTCAAGGTATTTCTTTGATAGCTCTCAAAGAGAGGAATCCAAAACAAATGAAAGTACTTAATTGGACTAGTAGAGGAGTTATGGCCAAAATAGTGAGAAGGGTGGTGTAAACTAGCTCCTTAGAGAGGGGTAGATGAAGAAATCGAGCTCCCAAAGGGGATAATGAGCTCCTTGACTACATAAGGATGTTGTACTTTGGAGAGACCTCTACAAGTCTACATAAGGAGGGCCTCTTTCCCACTTGACCCTTGTCGCTAGTGATGTAGTCCACAAAGAATGACCGAAGGCTTTTAAGATTTCTCGAAGGGAGCTGATCATTAATAATAATACTAATAATAATAATAATAATAATAATTATTATTATTATTATAATAATATTTTAGGGAAGTTTGATAATTGAGATTTACTCTTTTAGATTAGCTTGAGTTAATTGAAAGTACAATGAAAGAGGGGCATAACACCCATGGGACTCTTGAATCCCACAAAACAAGGGTTAGATGCCTAACAACTACTAGGATAGGAAGATTGACTAAGATAAACACTGAGATGAGATGGCCTTGAGGCAATATGAGATGACTCGTTTGAACTAGATAGTGCGAAGGTCCAACGATTACCCAAAGGGGTTGGTTTGATAGCTCACCAATCAAGAGGTGATAAGTATCCTTCCTGTGGCCTTGAGGCAATATGAGATGACTCATTTGAACTAGATAGCGAGAAGGTCCAACGATTACCCAAAGGGGTTGGTTTGATAGCTCACCAATCAAGAGGTGATAAGTATCCTTCCTATTGTCCCAAGCCGCTTGTCCAGGTGGTTGGGCCTCTTGCCTCTTGAGGCGGGGACGAGAGTTCAACCCCCACTGGCACCATGTAACGGACATGCTTAACATGGAAAGTTGTATCTTGTGGCTGATGTGCCACTGTTTGTCCTGCCCCTCGGTAGTTGTGACTGCGGTTCAACCCAGCTATGTAAACCCCTGCTCTTGTGGGATAAGGGGGGTCCCATGGGTACTATGCCCTTCCTTGTAGAGTTGCAATTTCAAAGTTAAAGCCTAGGGGAGTAGGCCTTGGCTGAACCTCCATTAAAAAAAAAAAAAGTACTCTTCCTATTCTGCAAAGGTTGAAGCCGGGCATCCCTGCCCCCAACTAAAAAAGATACTCCATTTATTACCAACTTTAAATCCTAATATCCGACTAACCAAAAAGAAGAGAGTACCGCCTATTTTCTTCTTGAAATTTATTGCTAACCGACCGCATTGGGACCTGAATATTGTTCAGCAAACATTAAATTTGATTTGAATTGCAGACTCTGTTATCATGAACCATGCTAAATCACCAAGCATGTTATTAGATGATGTAGGATGCTCACAAGCTCCATCCGACGCAGCGTAATCATAAGGCATGTACCTGTACTCGTAGTTCCATCCCAAGACAGCAAGCATCCCTGATTTCAGCACCGTTAGCATAGGACTAAATTACTGATTATCGGTCTTTCAGAAAGCATGGCAATGTTGAAAGTTGCGCTTTTGTTCCTCTCAGTTTTTGCTATTCATGTGGCTCCAGCTAATGCTGTGCGCGTGGTGCTCTCGCATGAAGAATGCTTCTACGAGACTGTCGAGTACGATGGAGATTTAATTCATGTTTCTTTTGTGGTCATCAGAGCAGAACATTATTGGAACTATGAATATCCTGCGGGTATTGATCTCACGGTATGCGTTTTGTCACGTATCAAGTCCGATTCCTAACATTAGAGCGACGCACATATTGCCTTTAAACATGTTTGAACATCAATTCCGGCTCTGCCAAGGCAGCGGGTCTTGTATACCGGAGATTCTAGAGTTTCCATGTCGATTGAGTCGAAGGTCGGATGGAAGAGGTAGCATATCTCATCCAGCGATGACGGAAAACTCAACTCAATTTATCCATTTTTTCCGAGCGTTTAATAAAGCGAAACCTGGTTTTATTTTATATCCCAAAGCTTGATATTTTTAAAATTTCTCTTCAGAGAATTAAATGCTCATTTAGGTTTGATTGGAATCGTTGGGAAGAGATTTGGCATAGATGGGAAACCGAAGGTAGATAAACGTTGTGGTTACAAGAATTAGGGAAGGTAGCTCGATTGAATGATTTAGAACAAAATTTAGAGACAGAACCAATCAAGATAATGCGTGATGAGAAGATTAACTGGTCTTTCACATATACGATTCTTTATTAATTAATGGGAAAAGCTACAGACACAAAAGGCAAGCTCCTTAAAAACTTAAGGAGACGTCTCTTGTTGATGGGGTTCTATGTGAAAGGGTAGAAGTTTTTACATGTAGAATACAACCCCCTAGTTTAAGTAATGTAAATTCTCCATGAAAGAAATATTGATTCCCACATAGTGTTTGGAAGTCGTATGTCTTAATTTGGGAATTGACATAATCACATTTTGTACTTCTACCCTAGGAAAAATCAAAGAGTCTTTGCCAAATTTTGTAGAAGAAGAATCAAAGAGTCTGCATCAAATTTCTTGGAAAAACTTAAAGAAGCATGGATCTTTTTCTTAGGAATGTTCTATGCTTGTTTCAATTTTATTTATTTTGGATATGAATTTCCCATGTTGGGAAACATGTTGCAGTCTACAGATCTGCGTTATATTCCCCCCCTTCAAACCATCTCCTATATTCGAGTCACCCTTTACCTATATTATGGTTTAGAAAGGAACTTAAATCAACAAGAACAAGCTTGATGAGAGCATCAATGTAAAAAACAGAAACAAAAACTTAAAAAAACTAATAACAAGCATACCATCCACATATATTACGAAGATTATTCGGCCGCCATCTGCAGATTGTTTTGTGTACAAGCAATGGTCAGATTCCCTTCTCTTAAAACCATGTGAGGGAATGAATGAATCAAACTTTTTGTACCATTATTTGGGTGCTTGCTTCAGCCCATATAAGCTTCTCTTTAGCTTGGGCACATGATCCTTGTCATGCTCTTGGAATCCTTTTGGTTGTTGCATGTAGATCTCTTCCTCGATATCTCCATGGAGGAAAGCCATTTTTACATCTATTTAATCCTGCTCAAGATCGTGTTTGGCTACAACTGCAACCAACATGCATAAAGTAGTCATCTTTACCGTAGGCAAGAAGATTTTTTGAAAAGCTATTCCTTCCTTTTGTGTATATAGCTACTATTCTTGCTTTATGCTTCAATTTGCCATCCACATTCTTAACCCACTTGTTTGGAATTGATTTCTTATCAGTGGGTGAAGGTATTAAATTCCAAGTTTGGTTTTTT
>CM035424.1:171024856-171242356 GCA_020310875.1 Ceratopteris richardii | reverse complement strand
GGAATTTATGAACGCTTGTGGTTTGTGTAAATTTCCCTGCAAAACATGTATAAAAACAGGTGTATCTACACGGGAGCCATGTTTGGCACTTCAATAAATGTGTAATTAATAATCTTGTTTTGATCCTTTATGTGCAGATCATATCAATCCTTTGATGACTCAAATTGCAAAGCTTCAAGAGGCTGTATACTCTGTACACTTTGAGCAGCACTGGCTGTATGCTCAAACTGAACAGCAAGCCATTCGTAAGTGTGCATTATTTACCTTTCCTTTCTGGGTTGTGTATTGCATGTCTCATTTTCTGATTTCTAAATAATTTTCTTTCAGTGAATAATAATTTGAGTAGGAGGTTGGTCCACAGAGCAGTTCTTGAAGCTGTAGCTCTTGTTGCTGTCAGTGTGCTGCAAGTTTATCTGCTTCGTCGGCTATTTGATAGGAAGCTGAACCTTTCAAGGGTCTAATGTTTGGTACAAATTACCCACCCTACCTTGGGATGCATAATCTTATCAATCAATATTTTTGCAAAATGCAGAGCTATACATAGTAAAGAATATTTGAAGCAGTAACATTCTTAGATGCTGCCTTTGGCACGTCTTTGCTTGCACATGAGTCAGTTTAAACACTAGAAATTAAGGTTTATCATTGTTGATTCATGATGCCATGGAGGCAATACACACTTTGATTGCTTGACCTATCATGTGCAATATACATGATAGGAGTAGGATTGCTTGCTGTGAATTGGTTTTAATATTCATATTCACATGACATTCAGTTGTGTAAATCCAGATATTATGGATTTCTAATTCAACCCTGGATCAGTCAGCCCAGGATGCTCAACTATGTTAATGTTTTGAATGTTACATATATGTTTCTTCAAGGACTTGTATTGTCGAACTATATGTCGTTGATTTTCAAAATATCTTGAATATCTTACGATTTAAATCCCTTGGAGCATCCCCCCCCCCCCCCCCCCAAACAAAAAAAAAAGAAAAAAAAGAAAGTGTTTTCTTTAAAAAATTCTTCATTTTGTCATTGTGTTTTGATAAATAAATGGACCCATTTAAATACAGGTAGATAAAATGCTTGCATTATTGAGTTAAATAATGATAGCTGACCTAATTAAGTAGATAGATTCTTTTGTAGATAGATAGATAGTAAACCATAGATTTGGAAACAAAAAGAAAAAAAGGAAAAAATAGATAAAAATCCTATTTTTGTTTTTTTCTCTTTCTGTTTTTCCAGAATAATCTTCATTTGGTTATTGTATTCTCGCATTCCATAATGATTGTATTCTTTCATGCTCTCTATCCGAATGAGCATGAACACGGTGTTAGTGGGATCACACTTGGTTAAAGACGTCCATATTTACTTTGTCATTACATGTGGGGCCTATGCTTTGAAGACGGCTGGCTAATTAGGCAGACAGATGGATGGCACTTGTGTGAACTGTGATGGAACTTAATAATCAGGTCACATGTATGAATGTGGGCGTCACTTGAAAAATTGCTGCAGTCCCATGAAAATTCTGGTGTCAACTATTTGCACCTGTGTGCCCCCATTTAGACATTCAGTGATCTTTGTAATCCAAGGAGATAAACTAAAAAGAAATGGGTCCCCAATGAGGGGCACGACAGGTTTACTAACCTTCTTTATATGTCCTCTTAGCTTTCCTATGCATTTTTATTTTTTTATTAAGATCGAGCCTTTTTATGAAAGAAAAAAATTGTTGTTAACTATTTGCATGTATGCTTTACCATATGGTACCTAATCTGAAATATCACTTCCTTTTTATAAATGTGTCATTGGAGTTGAGAAAAATCTTGCATGCGAAGGAATGTGGAACTTCAAAGACAATCTTAGGGTAGTTGTATGTCGAAGACATACACCTATACACAGCATCCATTGATAAAAGATGGAATATGCATAACACCACATCAATATTCATACAACAAACAGAATGTCGAGAAGATACATAACATGTTTTTTCCTTTCCTCATTTAGCATGATTAAAGATAGAGTTTGTAATGAAGTTCATAGATTGGGAAGTTTCATAAATATATATTCACTCAAAGTGCTGTGTTTCTAGCTTGTCGGTTAAACCAAAGCAAAGGATTCTAAACCTATAAAAAGTAAAGCAAAGTAAAGGATTCTAAAGCAAAGCAAAGGATTTGATGATCTTTGTAATCCAAGAAGAAAAACTAGAAAGAAATGGGTCCCCAATGAGGGTGATGACAGGTTTACTAACCTTCTTTACAGGTCCTCTTAGCTTTCCTACGCATTTTTCTTTTGGATTAAGATTGAGCCTTTTTATGAAAGCAAAAAATTATTGTTAACTATTTGCCTGTATGCTTTACCATATAGTACCTAATCTGAAATACCACTTCCTGCTTATAAATGTGACATTGGAGTTGAGAAAAATCTTGCATGCGAAGGAATGTGGAACTTCAAAGACAATCTTAGGGTAGTTGTATGTCGAAGACACACACCTATACACAGCATCCACTGATAAAGATGGAATATGCATAACACAACATCAATATGCATACAACATACAGAATGTTGAGAAGATACATAACATGGTTTTCCCATTCCTCTTTTAGCATGATTAAAGATAGAGTTAGTAATGAAGTTCATAGATTAAGTTTCATAAATATATATTCACTCAAAACCCTGTGTTTCTAGCTTGTCAGTTAAACCAAAGCAAAGGATTCTAAACCTATAAAAAGTTCCGTTTGCATCCTCATCATTATGTGTGTGGACGGTATCTTTTAAAACCAGAACAAGGTGGGCCCAGGATGCTCAGATATGTTTTTCGCCCAAAAATCTTACATTTTGCTTTGCAAAACGAAGAGTTAGAATAGCAGGAATAGCTTTTAGGTGGCATTGTGGAAGCTTGTAGACTTGATAGATGAGTGCTTTTAATGTTCGAGTATGGCTTTTTTTTCAAGGACATGTAACTATCAAACTGAATTTTCTGGCATGAGCGATGATCTGGGATTTTCTTTCCTTGCGACAATGTTGTTGCTGGAAGTTTTTTTAATCTGAATCAGCATGAACATGATCCTATTGGGATCATACTTGGCCAAATACCTCCATGTCAAATTTTTCATTACATGTAGGGACCATGCGTTGAAGACTACTGACTAATTAGGCCACACAGATGGGTGGCACTTGAATGTATGCTATGAGCACAATGATCAGGTCACATGTATGCTGAGTCCCATGAAAATTTGCTATTAACTATTTGCATATGTGCACGTTCCCATGTAGTACTTGATTTCAAATGCCACTTCGGGCTTATGAATGCGTCATTGGATTTGGGAAGAATATTGCAAAGAATACATTGTGGAATTTTAAGGACACTTGTAGGACAGGTTTGTGTCAAGGCATTACATCTATACACAACATCCATTGATACAGATTGAATATGCATACCACCACATCATCAAGGCACATACAATACATATAAGGTTGAGAATGTATGTGACATGGTTTCTCCCTTCGTCATTTAGCATAATTAGTGATAGAGTTCTTAATGAAGGTGCTAGATAGGCAGTCTAAGAAGATATCTTTACTCATAGTTGTGTTTTCTAATTTATCAGTTCAATCAAAGCAAACGATTCTTAATTGATACGAAGTTCAGTTAAGCATTCTCACCATTGTGTGTATGGACCACAAAAGAATACTTGTATTTGTAGACCTTGAATCAAATATGTCAAGAGAAAGCAGATAAGGAAGAGAGCTTTCACACACTCTCAAATACAAAGAGAGGAACACACATAGATTGAGGCAAGGAAGAATGATTTTCTTCTTCTTCTATTACGTAAAGAAAATATACAAGAATGACCCAATACAACAATACAACCAGTACAATATATAAAGAACAATACATAAGGAAATACTTAGTGTCCACGAATGAATGAACTCGTAAAAAACAAATGTGCCATCAATCTCAGTAGATAAATCTAGTATAGACTCAATACAGTATCCCTAACATATATTGGCATAAGCACTATACATGTCAGAGAAACGAAAAGTGATACGTGTCATTCTCGATCATCACATTTATCTCAACAAAATATTGAACAATAAACAAGCTTAATACGAACATCTTGTGGTATGTGTGTAGTCCTCAAAGAGAGATTTCATATCTTCTTATAACCACAACAAGATGGACTATATTCAAGAAGGGTTATATTTGGGCATTGAAACATGGGTTTAATGTCCGCCAAGGATGCTACTCCAAAAAACTGCTATGCTTCATGCTTTTTTCAAACATGTTTGATTTTGTAAAGCAATCAATCTTTGAGGTTAATGGTAGTTCCCACCTTTTCTTGTAACATAATCCAATATTTGTAGATTCTTTAAGCTTGGTGTAAATCATGGCATGTGAAGAGCCCACTAGTTTTTAGTACCAAGCAATGTTTAGTACTTGCCACTAGTGTTAGTATTCGTAGGAAAACTAATAGAAGTGAGAATCGGTTTTGCAATCAGATCCATTTTCTTTAATAGATTGCACTAAACTTGTGCATTTTGCACACTAGAAATATATGAAGTTCATATCTTTGTCTTACTAGTATTTTCAAGATCTTAGATCCTTGATTAAAGAAACATTTAGAAGTTGAATCAAGGTTATGAGGGATATGGTTATTGAAAAGTGTCCAAAATGGACACTGTCAAGAGGGTTCCCAATCAAACTTTTCCTACAATTCCAATTGAGCATGGTGGCCAATCTATTCTTGGGTTTAAGAATAAGAATTGCAATAGCATATTGCATGCTTTGAGAATAAGACCAACAGTAGGATATTGCATCTTGAGATGGAAATATGAGAGAATTCTTTTCAAGTGCCCAAGTGTGAAGCCTTGCAATATGTAGTGATATTGTTTCCATCAAGCATCATATAACTTTGCAATAGATATGGTTATATACATGCAGTGTAGGGGATGAATGTTCCCTAGTTCAACATTACCCTTCTTTTGAAGTGCATGAATCCAAGGGCAAGAGATTGAAGATTTGTAGAGTTCTTTCACCATAAAGAGCCACTAAATATGCCATGGAAGGTTTGTTCTAATCAATTAAAGTCATAGAGTGCATGATATAGGGGAAGAAAATACTTTCAATAATGTTGTCTACATTGAATGACCAATTGTTGGATTTCCATTTGGAAAAATTGGGAGCTTTGTTCAGAGTACATGCATTTTACATAATAGAAGCTTGAGCCCCTAACAATTTAACCAAGATGTTGTAAAACATATCCTAATGACCCAACCAAGGCACTCAAAAAAATCACAATCAATATTAATGAGTATGCTCTTAAAACACATAAGTGGAGTGTTCAACATATTAAGAGCATCAATGCAAGTTTGTAGACTGTGAGCAATGCCTTCAAGCAAGAGAAGCATGTTGTTGCCAAAATTTATTTCTCACTGAGTCTCCCATGTCTCAAATTACTTAAAAATGTTCGATCTTGAGATTGAATATTAGGTGATAGAAGAATGGGTGAAAGACTTTTGGAGGCCTCGAAAAATCATTATTGAAATAAATGTAAATGATGAGAGCACCATCTTTATAAATAAAGATAGATCCATCTCTCCAGAGAAGAATAATCAACTATGTCATTTTGGATCCAAGGCTAGTCTCAATCACTAGTCCAATATACAACCAATTGAAAATCTCAAAAGATTTTGTAAATTATACTTGAAGCACGTTAGAGTTTTAATTCATACTTAGATCTTATTGGACGTGACCATCCCCAAGAAGATGCTTTGATGATACAAATTCCTCTACGAAGATCAATTGAGAAGCATGAATATGGTTATTTGTAAAAAAGCATTTGGTGAAGATCAATTGAGAAACATGAATGTGATAGCAAGGGCTTTTGGTGAAGATCTCATAAAGATTTTCATAAGTGTTTGGTACCCAACTATGTAGTGCAAGCATTATTCTTTGAGATCACATAGTGACCCCCTTTTTGATATTAAATGACATTGGGCTAGTTGAATTGCTTCTATGACATACTTCCAAAGTGATTTCTTTAACTTGCTCTCAACAATGAAAAATCATTTCTCCTCTTGTAAAAATCAAAGAGAACCTTATCCATATTAAATAGGTGTCTATTCTAAAAATTCATATTTTCTAAACTTTGATGTGTTGAGAAGCATAGACTAATCTGTTTGTTACATGCTTGAAAAATTATGGAGGATCAAATAAAATAAGGAAAAAGGGACTATAACAATGCAATGAAATAAACTTGTCAAATAAATGAAAAACCTACATATAGATCATGAGAATGCTAGATGAGATTCATGGAACTAGATATCTATTAGAAGGATTTGAAAGCATGCTCTTTCGTGATTATAAAGAGCGAAAGAGTAGCACTTATTATATAGAAAATGAGTCTCCTTTAATTGACCTTGGATGTGGAATTTATCTTGCATGGGAATATACAAGGATCATGAGAAAAGAAAAGAATGTGGATCTAGTGGGAGGTTAGGCTAGCTACAATGAGAACACACATACACACACACACACACACACACACACATAGTTGACCGGATCTTTCTTGATGCATGTACGCAGAGATAGTATAGAAACGAAATCTCACAAAAGCATAAACATAATAGATAGAGACAAGAGACTGGACACAAGATTGGACACAATCTCCCACCACATACTCTGATGGATGAGTCTATCAGAGTATGTGTATTTATAGGTATTTCTCATAAGTTTTTGTAAAAATGGTAGATCGCTTAGAAAGCGACGATTTTGTAAATAAAGCGGATCTTTTCAATAATATCTTTCAACTATATTCAAAAATATCTAACTAATTCCATTTGCATTCACACCCTCATGATTCTTCACCTACTATATCAAAACACAAATCACATAAAAAATCTCAAGACATTAAAATCCATATAACATTCCATTATTTCATAAAGTATAACAAACCTCCCACTTGACAAGCAACTAACCTCAGTTGATAATAATAAATTAGACATAGATGGCCAGTCACATGTCCCATCACTGAACAATCATAAGCATGTTCCATGTAAAAACACATGCATGGAAATGGAAAACTAGAATTTAATGTGATCGTGAATGATATGCAAAAATCAAGTGATCATAATGTGGAGTTAACGATGTCTTATGAATCCAATGAGATTCTTCAAGTGAGTGATTTTCATATTTAACTAAATATCCATGATATTGCTTACTAGTGCACGTAGTAGTAACATCATAATCAATTATTTTCTCTGGAATCAAAATTTCAGCATCCTCTTCTAGTAAAGGAGGATAATCTAGAATAGGAATGAATGGTAAAGTTCCTTTAAAGGCTTTCAATAAACTAAATCATTAATTTTTTGAATAATATGAAAAGGTCAATAATAACCTGGTGCAAGTTTAACCTTAGGATGTTGCGAAATATTTTTCAAAGGTCTTTTAATTATTCTTAACCATACAGTCATTTTCATAAAACTGCTTAGCTACTCGTTTCTTATTAACATTACACATGTAACATTCTTGAATCTTTTTAATGTGGTCATGAACCTCATGAAGTGTAGAAATAGGATCTTGTGCAATAGAATCAGCCATAGGGATATCATTTTGAGTGATAGACATGGAAGTGGGAAGCCTTTTATCATTCACAATTTCATACGGTGCATGTCCAACAGTGGTATCTGCTGTGTTATTATATGCAAACAGTAGTAAAGGAATTTTCTCATCCCAATTACTTGGATTATCTAAAGAATAACAAGGTAATAAACAAAAAATAGTACTATTTGTAGCTTTAGTTTGCCCATTACTTTCAGGATGAAATGCTGAGCTAAAGTCTATTTCGGAACCTAAGTTTTGAAATAATGCAACCCAAAAGTGATTACAAAAACAAACATCTTGATATGATAGAATAAATTTTGGAAAACCATGATACAAAAAAATACATTTAATAAATAACTTAGCAGCTTGAGGTGTAGAAAGAGTCTTTTTACAAGGAATAAAATACGATTGTTTATTAACATTATCAACAATTGTCCAAATCATATCATTATGAGATGAAGTTGTAGGAAGACCAATAATAAAATCCATAGAAATTTGTTCCCATGGTCCATTGGATATGGGAAGTGGCATTAATAATCCAAATGCTTTACCATGATGTCGTTTCACAAGTTGACATAAAATGCAATGGGAAATATACCGTGCAATATCCTTTTCCATATTTGGCTAAAAGAAAAATTCTTCATATGTAGAAAT
Source organism: Ceratopteris richardii (assembly GCA_020310875.1). Lineage (NCBI taxonomy): Eukaryota > Viridiplantae > Streptophyta > Polypodiopsida > Polypodiales > Pteridaceae > Ceratopteris > Ceratopteris richardii. The sequence goes on along the minus strand of CM035424.1, from coordinate 171,234,105 downwards.
AGTACTTTGTATGACCCTATGACCCATATATGGTGGTTCATGCATCTCTTCATAACAAATTCTTTAAAAGCTTGTGTGATGCATAGATTGTATTGGAAATACAAAAATCCATTATGAAAAGTGTAGTGGTCCTCACTAAATGTTGTAGAATTATTGAAAGCATTCCATGTGAAAAATAGAAATATTATTGATTGAAACAATATTTGTTTGTGGGGATGGGAAGCGACTAAGGGCTTCAGCTATGACATTCACTTTTCCGGATTGATATTGAATCATAGGCTAAAAATTTTGTATGAATGAAGCCCATTTAATGTGTCTTTCAAAAATCAATGGTTGATTTATTAAATGTTTAATATCCTATTGGTATGTTTTGATTAGAACTTCAAAACCCATAAGTTAATGTTTCCAAATTTTTAAAGCATCCACAACAACTAAAAGTTCCTTATCATATGTACTATAATTCTTTTCATAAGGTTTAAGTTTCCTACTTTCAAATGCAATAGGATGGTCATTTTGCATTAATACAACACCTATATCTAAACCACTAGCATCTGTAACTACATGGAAAGGTTGTGTGAAATCTAGTAATTGCAGAACATGTGCATGAGAAAGTGCATGTTTGAGTTTTGCAAAAGGTTGTTGTGCTAATCCCCATGCAAATTTTATCTTTTTCTTCAATAATAATGTGAGTGGAAGCGCGAAATAAGAAAAGCCTTTTACAAAATTTCTATAAAAACTAGCTAACCCTAGAAAAGAGCGTACATCATTCACAGATTGAGGTACATGCCATTCTTCAATTACTTTAATTTTCTTTGGATCTACATGAACACATTGATTAGAAACAACATGTCTTAAATACTCTAATTCTTTTTGGAAAAAATAACTCTTTTCAAGATTGGCATAAAGTTTGTTTTTGTGTAACAAATTAAAAACAATTGCTAAATGATTTTCATGGTCATTGTCATTCTCACTATAGATAAGTATATCATCAAAGAAAACAAGAACAAAATCTTTGTAATAAAAAAATGTTATTCATCATATATGCAAATATAGTAGGTGCATTAGTGAGTCTAAAAGGCATTACCATGAATTCAAAGTGACGAGTATGAGTTTGAAAGGCAGTCTTATAAATTTCATTTTGTGTCATTCGTATCTGATGATACCCAGATTTAAGATCAATTTTGCTAAAGACACCTGTTCCACGAAGTTTGTCTAACAAATCATCTATCCTAGGAATAGGATATCTATTTTTAATTATGATCTTATTGAGTGCTCTATAGTCAATGCACATCCTATGTCTTGTTCTTCTTTTCCACTAAGAGAGCATGTGCTCCAAAGGGAGAAGGACTAGGTCTTATAAGTCCTTTGTGGAGTAGATCCTTAGCTTGATTAGCTATTTCTTTTTGATGTAAAGGTCCATGCCTATAAGGTGCTTTATGGGGAGGAGAACTACCAGGAATTAAGTCTATTCTATGGTCAAGAGATCCCCTAGAAGGTGGTAGTTTATAAGGAAAATCAACCATAAATCAATCCTTATAAGAAGCCATAAATGATTTATGTGCATTAGGAAGTGTACGTGTGTAATCAACTATGTTATTGAAAAAAACAATACATGAGTTGTAGCCTTTCCTAAATGCATATTTGACTTGAGTATGAATAATTAATGGAAATGGTTGGAAGTAATGCATTACAGACAAAAAAATGTCTTAATTGTTAAACTTAAAATTATTTGTGTGTGTATGATAATCAATGCATGGATTATAATGACGATGAAAAGACATACCAAGTATAACATCATAGGACTGCAAAGGAGTAATTAAGAATGTGTGTTCATCTATGAATGAACCTATACAAATATGAACGTTATGCACTTCACTTGTAACATTATATCTATTTCCTTGAAATGCACCCTTAACTTTATACATAGAATGGATTGGGTTTAATTAGAGATCTTGCACTAGTGTGTAAGAAATAAAATCATGAGAACTACCATCCATGTAAAATATTAACAACTCTACCATTAATAGTATCTTGCATGCAAAGTAAAGAATGAATAGAAATTTCATTACCCAAGGTACTTAGGTCCTTTTCCAATGCTTCTTTGGTCCAATCATGTTGAGTGTCTTCATGAACCACCTCCATGTTGTGTACTTGAGCTTCGACAGATTTCATATCATTAGTTCACAACCTACATTTAGCTTTAGTATGAACAAACTTACCACAATGGCAAAAAGTGATATGGGGCGTCTTTTATTGAGCATCCATCATCAGAGTGTGAAGGGTTGAAGGTTTTGTAGGTTGTAAAGGGGTTGTCTTGGGTACTGGTGAGAAATTGGATTGACGACGGCACTGAAAAGTAGGTGGCTGCTGAAAAGTAGGGGAAGAGAAAGTAGTAAATGGATTCTTGAAAGGAAACTTGGGCTTGATTGGTTGTTGTCGTTGACACATTTGTTGTAAGTGAATGGACTTGGTGATGGATTGAAACTCCTTCACAACATCATGTGCAAAAGAAATAGCTTCATAGAGGGTCATGGGACATAGTGTGTTGAGCTTGACTTGGGTTCCCATCTCCAAACCATCTTCATATTTCCGTTGGAAGGTATCTTCAAGAATTGTTTCAAGCGAACGAGCAAGTAGTCATTACCAAAAACATTCAGTGTGGGTAGACACATCTCCTTCTTTCCATCCAAAAGTTATCCATGATCCATGAGCATGTAAGTGGAACAAGGGAGGAAGGAAGGAATCCTTGATCTTTCTTGAAATGCGATCCATGTGGTGGGGTGGTAGATGCTATGCCACAAGGCCTTGCCCACCAAATAATTAGTAACAAATTTCACCTTTTCAATTTCAGAATATGATTCATCCAAATAAAAGTCATCAAATTGGGATAGCCATAAAAGAACACATTGGCCATCCTTTCACCCATCAAATTGAGAAAATTGGAAATTTTTGGCACCAATCTTGGAGTACGTGCCTTCTTCTTGAGTGGTGATAACAATCTTCACCACCCTAAATAGGTTATTTTCATCACTTTGCATTTGTTAAATAAAATAAATAAATAATTGAGCATGTTAAATAAATAAATAAATAAATAAGGGAAAAAACAGTGTGAGAAGTTATGTTAAATGTGAACTAAAAGAAATAAACTATCAATAAATTAAAATAGGCTAGTGGATAAAGCATATCTCTTGTGTGAGGTTGTGGGTTCAAATCCCATACATGCTAAATAAGGAACTAAGTGAGCTAACTAGAGAAATAAGTAGGCCAACAAGGGAAATAATGAATCTCTTATTTCCACTCATAAGTTAGAATTGGTTTGCGCATAGCCAACAACTACCAACGGAACCAAAGGGAACCAAAGTGAACCAAGAGAACCATGGGTGCGAGAGAAGCCAAAGATGCCAAAGTTATGCCATAGTTCTATGCCTTAGTCGATACCTTATAGATAGAGACAAGACGCTAGACACAAGATTGGGTACAATCTTCGCCTACATACTCTAATGGATGAGTATATCAGAGTATGTGTTTTTATAGGTATTTCTCATTACGTCTTGAATAGAAGATACATGAGGGCATTGCTTTGAAAAGCATGCATTTACAAAAATCTACTTTATTTACAAAATTGTTGCTTTCTAAGCGATGTACTATTTTTAGAAAAATGTTGCTTTCTAAAGCAATCTATTATTTTTACAAAAAATATCTAAAATACTATCTTTTAGCTTTCTTCAAAAATATCTGAATAAGTCCACATGAGTTCACACCCTCATGATTCTTCACCTGCTAAATCAAAACACAAATCACATTAAAAACCTCAAGACATTAAAATCCATATAACATTCCATTATTCCATAAAGTATAACACACACATGATCTCTCTCTCTCTCTCTCTCTCTCTCTCTCTTTCTCTCTATCTCTCTCTCACACCCTTACACACACACAAACATAATCTCTCTCTCTCTCTTTCTCTCTCTCTCTCTCTCTCTCTCTTTCTCTCTCTCACACATACACACACACACATACATACACAACCATCCATCATCCATCCATGCATCCATCCATCCATACATACATACACACACATACATACATACATAGATACATACATACATACATACATACATACATACATACATACATACATACATACATATATTTATTATTGAAAGATATAGGTATATTATGTTTGACTCAACATTGATTCTTACTTCAAAATAGTATATGTATGTGTGTGTATGAGTATATAGTATATACGAAGTTTCATCCGATAGTATGTGTATGCATATGAGTGTATAATTGTGAATGAAAAATCTATTGTGATTGGCTGACTCAATATTGATTCTTACTTCACAATAGTATGTGTAAATGTATGTGCATATGATTGGGAATTTAGAATCTACTGTGATTGTCTGATTCAACATTGATTCTTACTTCACATTAGTATGTATAAGTGTATGTGCATATGATTGAGAATTTAAAATCCATTGTGATTGTTTGACTCAACATTGATTCTTACTTCACAATAGTATGTGTAAGTGTATGTGCATATGATTAGGAATTTTAAATCTATTGTGATTGTTTGACTCAACATTGATTCCTATTTCATAATAGTATGTGTAATTGTATGTGCATATGATTAGGAATTTAAAATCTATTGTGATTGTTTGACTCAGCAATGATTTTTACTTCACAATAGTATGTGTAATTGTATATGGATGTATGATTAAGAATTAAAGTCTATCATAATTGTTTGACTCAACATTGATTGTATATTTTATTTGATGTTGATTTATGTTGTTTTTTTGTAGATATAGTCTTCATAAAACAATTTTCAAGCACTATGTGGAAGGGAAAATAATGGTCATATGTGATTGTTCATCAAGAGGGTAAAACAGTGTCCACAATACAATGCAAATGTTGTGGACATAAATATGTAGGAAATGCAACTCAAATAAAAGAGCATCTTTTTAGTATAGGTAATAATGTGGCAGGATGCTCTAATCTAGATAGTGATATATGGACACATTTTGCAAATTATGCAAATAAATGTAAATCTTTAGTTATCACATCAAAAATATTCAAAAGCATGAGTAGTTCACAACACTTTAGAAGTAGCCCAAGTGTAGAGCAAGAACAAGTAGATGCATCAATGACAGTAGAGGATCATCAGGATATTTCTACTCAAGTTTCTCAAACTATTTTTGAGAATAACCAAGATACATGTACTCCATTTTCTCCAACAACATCAAAAAATAGTGGACTTGGTGAATGTAGTAAAAATGATGGATCTAATACTGTGTCACCCTGATTTGTCCATACTAAATCACAAAATACTATACCTATAGCTTTTGAAAAGCAAGATTGTCTCGAGAGTTCATCTTAAATGGGCTCAAGAATTCTCCACATGTGGGATTCCTTTCAATGTTATTCATAATCCAATTTTCAAAGATGCTTTGATGTCAACTACACGAAAAGGATTCACCATGCCACATTATAATAAAATGCAAACAGAGTATATAGATAAAGTGAAAGAAAGTACTGAAGCTATTTTAAAGAAAATAGTACTTGATTATGTACCCATGTATGGATGAATAATAGCATTGGATGGATGGATAAGTTATCAAAAGGAACCATTGATTAATATCATGGTTATATGTCCAAAAGGAAGCATGTTTTTAGAAGTTGTTTATACTTCTCTTAAAGAGAAAAGTTTGTCTGTTCTTGTAAAGGTATATGAACATGCTATATCGCGCGTGAGTGGTCCGAAGAATGTGACTGCGATAGTGATGGATAGTGCCTCTAATTTTCGAAGTGATGGAATTACAATTCAAAACAAGTATGAAGGCATTACTTGGGTTCCATGTGCAGCTCATAAATTAAATGTATTATTGAAAGATATAGGTAGATTATCTTTCATTAAACAAAGCTCGTTAGATGCAAATAGGTCAAATTTATCAGAGAGCATCAATTTTCATACTCTCTCTTTTGATCAAATTCTCCCGATAAAGCACTTCATATTTTTTGTGCCACACAATTTGCAACTACCTATACTGTTGTTAGTGGATTATTGGAAGTTAATCCAGCTCTTATAGAAATGATTGCTGATCGAAGATGGGAGGCATTGTGAAGAGATGGATTTGTAGTTGAAGAAGATGAAATGGTGCTGCAAAAACTTTGCACTACACCAGCCAAATGGACTCCAGAGATATGTGGTGGGCCTTTTTAGCTTTCCAAAGGATGTATTAGAAACCCTATGTACCTTGGAAGATCACTCTCAAAAAGCTGAATCAAAACAGATAAGTTGGAGTAGATTCAAGAGCAAAAAACTTGCTATTTATGTTCATACACCTGTCCAAAGTTTTGAACAATTCTCTGGCCACAGCAGCAATTAAATTAATTCCTTTTGGGGAAGTCTTACTAACTTATTATGATAACAATAAAGATTTATTTCAACAAAAATGATGTACTACACAAGGAGAAAGATGTTTAGCAAGTGCTAGCATGACCCCGATTTTCCTGGGCTGAACAGTACTCAGACCTATGAGCACAAAAATGACAATATCTCAAGATTCAAGACTCCAATTCTTATGAAATTTTGTACACATATACTAGACAATATGATGATTCTGAAAAGCTTTAAATCATGGAAAATGTTGAAGTGCGCACTGAGAAACAGCTCTGACAAAATGACTATTTTGAGAGAGTGTTGAGAGAGAAGTAGAAAATGAGGTGACATAGTTGACTTCAAATGATCATAGCTCACTATTGAAACATCCAATTTTAATGAAAATTTGTGAGCATTTAGTAGACTTATAGAGCTAACTTTACTAGGTTAAATCACTAAAAATTATGCACCAAGCTTAGAGTCTCTGCAATCTGGCTGAGAAAGCTGAGAGATATGGCAGTGAACAGTACACTTCACAAGAACATGAAAATATGAACTCAAATGATCATGAAAATGAAAGTATATTGATTGTAAAATACAATGGACTTACTGATACATATGTGTGCCTTGAAAAAACCACACCTTGATATGGCATAAAGCTCAGATCATGGAGGGCTTTTTTCCACGACTAAAACTGCCATGTATTTATAGTTGATCTTGGGAGCCTAACTTCCTACAATCACTCTCCAATATATTAGTGATTGATTTGATTCTCCAACTACCTTCAATCATGAATTCGTGGCTTTTCTTTCCCTTTTTGATCAAGTGGACTCAACCACTTTAGATGATTTCACTTTTACATCAAGTAAAGACTTCAAAAGTTACAAGAGGTAGTTCACAAGTGAACTTTACATTGTCTTCACTTTAAGGCTTCTTCTATCACTTTGTGAGACTCAAGCCAATACTTAGGCTTGTCATATACTTGCTCCAGCAGCTCCCCCTCAAGCCAAGTATGCTTGAGGTCTTCAATCTTCCAAGATTACCTACAAACCAATCATGGCTTTGAATTTGCAAAGCTTTGTACCATCCAATGCTTTGGTTAGAATATCTGCACATTGTTGATGAGTGGACACATATGATATTTGAATCTCCTTGCTCACAATCTTCTCTCTTATATAGTGATAATGAAATTCAATATGTTTAGTCCTTGCATGAAAAATTGGATTAGCAGCTAAGTGAATAGAACTCATATTGTCACAAAAAATAGTTGGAGTCCCAAATTCCAATCCAAGATCTCTGAATAGTGTCTTCATCCACATAGCTTCTTGAGTAGCTATAGCAAGACCTCTGTATTCAACTTTAGTAGAAGAGAGAGAAATTGTGGGTTGCTTCTTGGATGACCATGAAACAAGTTTTGAACCTGCAAAGATAAGATAACCTGAGGTGCTCCTTGTGTCTTCCTTGGAGCCAGCCCAATCTGCATGAGAGAAAAATTTCAAACTTAAATAAGATACATAAGGGTAATATAGCCCCTCATTCATGGTCCCTTTGAGATATCTAAGTATCCTCTTGGCAACCTCCATGTGAGGTTTCCTAGGTGTATGCACAAATTGACTTAGCACACTCACACTATAACATATATCAACCCTTGTCAATGTGGCATAGTTCAAACTACCCACAAGGCTTTGATAACCTGTCACATCTTCTATAATTTCACCTTCATGTGAGCTCAATTTATGATTAACCTCCATTGGAGTATCTGCAATCATGCAAACTTGCATCTTGAATTTTGCCAACATGTCTTTAATGTACTTTCTTTGAGTAAGAAACAAACCATGATCTTTGTAGACAACTTCCAATCCTAAGAAGTAGGTAAGTGAACCCAAATCACTTATCTTGAATTCTTCTCTCATCTGTTCTTTGATTCTCATGCCATCTCTATCATTTCCTGTAAGTATAATATCATCTACATACACACACAAATAGATGACTTCAGAATTACTCATTTTTATGAATAGTGATGGATCTGCCTTGCTAGGTTGAAATCCTTTTTCTTGCAAGAATGAGACAAGCATGTGATTCCAAGCCCTTGGGGCTTGTTTGAGTCAATATAAAGCTTTATTAAGTTTACACACATAATCAGGATATATGTGATTCTCAAAACCAGGTGGTTGTGCCATATATACCTCTTCTCTTATCCATCCATTAAGAAATGCATTTTTTACATCCAATTGAAGTATCTTCCAATTCTTGGAAGAGGCAATACTAAGCAAAACCCTAATAGTAGGCATCTTTGCCACAGGAGAGAAGGTCTCCTCATAATCAATTCCCTGAGTTTGTGCAAAGCCTTTTGCCACAAGCCTTGCCTTATACGTGTTAATGGAGCCATCTGAGTTCTTCTTCATTTTGTAGATCCACCTTGAGTCTATCACTTTCATTGATGGAGACTAGGGAACCAATTCCCAAGTGTTATTCTCCTCAAGACCTTCAATTTCTTCTTCCATTGCATGCCGCCATTCTGATTTCTTCTTTGCTTCCTCAAATGTTGAAGGTTCCTCTTGATTTATGTCTTGTGCTAGATAGATTGAATGTTTACTAGTGACTAGAGAACTATCAAACCCATACCTTTCTGGATTTCTTTTCTCCCTCATGGACCTTCTTAGGCCATGATGTGATGATTCTGCCTCTTATCCAAGTTCCTGCATTTTTACTTTACCTTTAGACTTCCACATTTTATTTTTTCATACTGAGTTGCTTAATCATCTTCTGAGGTATCCTTCTCTTCAACTTTAGAAGAATTATCCTTAACAAGTTTTGGAAAATCTTCTTCCAGATCATAAGGTAGGTTGACCTTTCTACATGAATCTTCATACCAAGAACTATGCTCATCAAATACTACATCTCTACTCACCAAGAATCCTTTGGTTGTTGGGTTGTATAATCTGTAGCCCTTTTGATTGTTGTCATATCCAATGAATACACACCTTACTGCTTTGGGATCCATCTTGCCTCTAACCTCTGAAGGAGCATGAGCAAAAGCAACACATCCAAAAATCTTACAATGATCCAAGCTTGGTCTTCTTCCATTCCAAACCTCATATGGTGTCATGCCATCAAGTGATTTTGAAGGTAACCTCTTAATCAAATAAGTGGTTGTGGATACAGCCTCAGCCCATAAGTAATTAGGTAAGTGCTTTTCATTTAGCATAGACCTTGCAGCTTCAACAATTGTCCTATTCCTTCTTTCTGCCACTCCATTTTGCTCAGGAGTGTACCTTGTAGTAATCTCTCTTTTGATTCCTCTTTCTTGAAGAAAGGATTCAAATTCATGGGAGAAGTACTCTCCCCCTCCATCTGACCTTAGCTTTTTTAATTCCTTACCTATTTGATTCTCCACAAGAGCCAAATATCTTTTGAAGCATGAAAATAATTCATCTTTGTATTTCATAAAGTATAATATAGTCCACCTACTGCAATCATCAATGAAGGAGACATAATACCTTGATCTAGATATTGAAGCATCCTTGCTAGGTCCCCATACATCTGTATGAACCAACTACAAGAGATCTCCATGCATATATCCTTTCTTCATGAATGGTAACCTGTGAGACTTTCCAAATTGACATGCACTACACTTATAAATCATGTGTTGTTTTGATAAGTTAGGGAGTCCAAGTACACTTTGGTCCCTGCAAATTTGCTTTAATGATCTTTCACCAATATGTGCTAACCTTTTGTGCCATACTTCCAATTCTGTAAGTGTCTGACTAACATAATTAAAGAGAGCAATGTTTCTAGTGTCTTGTAATTCAAATGTGAACAATCTACCTATCTTTTCACCTTTTGCAATTCTCTTGAATCCTTGACTTGGATCTTCAACAAATGCTCTTGCTTTTGTGAACCTAACTTGCAACCCTTTCTCTACTATCTACCCAACACTTATCAAATTCTTTGTAATGGTAGGGACATAGAGTACCTATTGATGTTTCCATCAAGTGCCTCATCTTGTATCATCTCCTATTTGTACCTCATTCTTGTTCCTTGGATCTTCTAAATCTGATAGGAGGGCCACATTTCTTGCCACATGATTGGAACAACCTAAATCTATGTAGAAAACATGCTCATCAAATTTACCTTGTGGCATGGCCATATTCATGATTAGCAATGAGTCCTCTTGATTTGAGTCTTCTGTGTAGTTATTGAAGTCTCTTCTTCCTCTATTGCCTCCTTGATAGTTTGAATGGTTGTAATTGTTGTGGTTGCCATGGTAATTGTTGAACCTTCCTCTTGAGTAGCCATAACTTCCTCTATTGTAGCCTTTGCCTCTTTGATTCTTGGAATTCCTAAAGCAATTTTCAATTATATGATTAGTTAATCCACAAATAGAGCATGAATTAGAGTCTTGGGATCTCCCCCTGCCTTGTCTTCCTCCTTTGCCTCTAACTCTACCATGTCTTCCTCTACCTGCATAATTAGCTTGATATGTACCTGCTTCATCATCCACTTTCTTTCCTCTTCCTTTGTTTTCTTTGGACTTGCTTTTATCAGTATACAAAACTGAAGATTGATTACCTTTGGAGCTTTCCCCATTCTTGATAAGCTTGGCCTCTTCAGTAAGTAATTGTCCTATGAGTGTGTTGAAATCTGGTACATGCATATCCATGTATAGATCCATAGCTATGGTGAATGCTTCCCACTTGTCATTTGCCTTCAAGCCATTGATGACCTGCCTTAAAATTTGTTCTTCATCTATTACCTCTCCAATGCTTCCCAACTGATTTGCTATGTCCTTGAGCTTTATGACAAAATCAGTGACATTTTGTTTGGGAGCTTTCTTGAGAGTTGTGAAGTCTAGCCATAGTTGATGCTTCCTGGCCTTTGTACTTGAAGAGAAGAAGGCTTCAAGTGCATTCCACACTTCTTGAAATGTTTTACAACTTCTAATGTGAGGCAAAAAAAAATCTAAGATAGAGTTGAGGAGATAAGACCTTGCAAGTGCATCCTTGGAGCACCATGTGCTCAATCTTTCTTGCTCTTCTTGTGTTGGTTGACCTTTATTCCTAAAACTTGGCATAACTTCATCTCCAGCTATATAACCATACAAATTCTTTCCTTGAAGATAAGCTTCCATCCTTAATGACCAGGTTGAGTAGTTACCTCTATCCAATTTGTCAGTTGATGAAGGAAATCCATCTACCATGTTGTCCAACCTTGCTCTGATACCGTCGTGAAGAGATGGATTTGTAGTTGAAGAAGATGAAATGGTGCTACAAAAACTTTGCACTACACTAGCCAAATGGACTCTAGAGATATGTGGTGGGCCCTTTTATCTTTCCAAAGGATGTGTTAGATACCCTATGTACCTTGGAAGATCACTCTCAAAAAGGTGAATCAAGACAGATAAGTTGGAGTTGATTCAAGAGCAAAAATTTTTTTATTTATGTTCATACACCTGTCCAAAGTTTTGAACAATTCTCTGGCCACAGTAGCAATTAACTTAATTACTTTTAGGGAACTCTTACTAGCTTAGTAATCTAACAATCAAGAGTTACTTGAGCAAAAATGATGGAGTAAACAAGGATAAAAATGTTTAGCAAGTGGTAGCATGACCCCGATTTTTACGTGTTGAACAGTACTCAGATCCATGAGCAGAAAATGAAAATATCTCAAGATTCAGGAATCCACTGCTTATAAAAATTGGGCATATACTAGACAGTATGATGATTCTAACAAGCTTTGAATCATGGAAAATGGTGGAGTACACACTGAGAAACAGCTCTGACAAACTGACTCTTTTGAGAGAGTGCTGACAAAGAAGTAGGAAATGAGGTAATATAGTTGACTTCAAATGTTCATAGATCACTATTGAAACATCTAATTGCAATGAAAATTTGTGAGCACTTAGTAGAATTAGAAATCTAACTTTACCAAGTTGAATCACTGAAAATGATGCACCAAGCTTAGAGAAATCATCTTTGCAATTTGACTGAGAAAACTGAGAGATATGGCAGTGAATAGTACACTTCATAAGAACATGAAAATATGAACTCAAATGATCATGAAAATGAAAGTATATTGATTGTAAAATACAATGGACTTACTGATACATATGTGTGCCTTGAAACCACACCTTGATATGGCATAAAGCTCAGCTCATGGAGGCCTTTTTTCCATGACTAAAACTGCCATGTATTTATAGTTGATCTTGGGAGCCTAACTTCCTACAATCACTCTCCAATCTATGAGTTATTGATTTGATTCTCCAAATACCTTCAATCATGAATTTGTGGCTTTTCTTTCCCTTTTTGATCAAGTGGACTCAACGACTTTAGATGCTTTGACTTTTACATCAAGTAAAGACTTCAAAAGTTACAAGAGGTAGTTCACAAGTGAACTTTACATTGTCTTCACTTTAAGGCTTTTTCTATCACTTTGTGAGACTCATGCCAATACTTAGGCTTGTCATAGACTTGCTCCAATAGGCATGGCTAGAGAAGTATCCTTCTTATCAAGTTGCGGCATCTAAGTGTACTTCTCTAATACAATCACAAAATTTTTGGCGTAGTCTTAAAAAAATTCTTGGTATCACTAAACCTTTTGTGGAACTTTTACGAATGCTTGATACTGATAACTTTGTGATTGGAAAATTTTATTGGATTATGTCAGAATCTATTCAAAAAGTAAAAGACTTGAATCAATTTTTGTTATGAGAAAAAACACATATTGTATCATTAGCAAAGAAGAGATGGACACAAATACATACTCATTTGCATGGAACATCATTCATTTTGGATCTAGGATTTCAACTCAATGGTCAAGTATCAAACAAAGAAATCATGGAAAACTTCAAAACCACATGTCCGTTATTACTTCCAGATAGAGATGGTCGAGATGCATTCCACCAAAGAGTAGCTTATGTAAATTGAGAAGGATCTTTTGGAGATCTATGGTACATTGAAGCGATTCAAAATCATCCACCTCCTATTTGGTGGAAAGAGTATGGAGGTGAAGCAGTGGAGTTGCAACATATAGCTATGAGAGTGCTTTCAGTAGCAACATCAAGTGGTAGTTGTGAACATAATTGGAGTGCATATGATTTTCTTCATTCAAAATGAAAAAATCACTTAAGTGTATCACATGCTAATGATTTGGTATATGTGTTTTGTAATATGCATTTGTTACATGCTCCAACCTCTATAGTAGCACAACAAACTTTTGGAGAATTTCAAACTCATGAAAGTTTAACAAATGATTCATGGAGTGATCATGTTGTAGATGTAGATCACAATGATGGTTCACACATGGAAGAAATAGATGACATTGTACCTATCATAGATGATGATATTCGAAATGAAGAAACTAATGTAGTTTAAATACTTTGATAAGATTCAATTACAAAATCAATGGCTTTACAATAGTCATGTCTTTGATTACAAAAAAATTTTGTCTATTCAGTGTTTTCTTGATTCAATAATTCATCAGTAGTAAACCGATCAAAAGATGATGATGCCTCTGAGAGTCTTCCATATTTGCTCTCATATGCATCCACTGAAATTTGTAAATTTTTCACTTGACTTTCTAGATCATCAATCCTCTTTTGTTGATCATCTATTGTTCTTAGTAATGCAGGAATTATTAATCCTTCATTGTATAATTCTGCTCCTTGTGATGATAAATCATGTATAAGGTTATGTTCTTCAAATAGCAAAATGTAGGGTTGCTTTCGAGGAGGAGGGCCTTCATTTCCTTGATTACGAAATTCTGATCGATTTTGAGGACAACCTAAGTCGATGCCTGTATTCTTCAGATGATCATCCCAATCTACACGCCAATGAAGAATATCTTGTTACAAAAAAAATTTGAATGAAATATAGTTCTATTTGATTTATTTGGTAATGATATCTCAACTTGCACAAAGCGTCGAAGTAGAATTTTTGCTAATCCTTTATGTTGTAAGTCAGAAAGCTTTAAGGGTGTCGTTTCTTTTGCCCTTCCTGTAACCCAAAAAATAACATCACAAACAAAATAATTTGGACATAGCTTTTTTACTTCTTTCATTGATAATGGTTCTCCTTCTAATCCGTCTAGCTCTAAATCTTGGTGGAATAAAAATGCTAATGCTGATTATGTAAATTGAGCATTTTTCTCAGACAAAATACTTTGAGATTCAACACGATCAAGGTCATTATTCACATCTGGTATTCTGGCCATGTTTTACTTTCAAATCTATAAAACAAAAACACGAATTTTACCTCAAAAGAATCCATAATATTTAGTCCATATAACTCAAATGAATCCACTTCATTTAATCCACATAATTCAAATAAATCCACATATTACAAATGAATCCACTTAACTCAAATAATACCACTTCATTTACTCCACATAATTCAATGAATCCACAACATTTAATTCACATATGTTAAATGAATCCATAACATTTAATCCACATAACTCAAATGATACCACTTCATTTAATCTACATAATTCAAATAAATCTACATCATTTAATCCACATATTACAAATGAATACACTTAATTTAAACCACTTAACTTAAATGATACCACTTCATTTAATCTACATAATTCAAATGAATCCACAACATTTAATCCACATAACTCTAATGATACCACTTCATTTAATCCACATAATTCAAATAAATCCACATCATTTGATCCACATATTAATATTGATTACACTTCATTTCATCCGCTTAACTCAAATGATATCACTTCATTTAATCCGCATAATTCAAATGAATCCACAACATTTACTCCACAATGCAAATGAATCTATGTGAGAATACTCTAAGTAGTTCATGTGTGTCTACTCTTTATGATACATCTTTGTTAGAAGCTAATTCTAAAGCATATTTAAACTTGTAAATCCCATTCTTATCAATGGGATAACTATTAAAATCTATATATTTCAAGAGTTGTAACAGGAGTATCAAAATTGTAAATGTTTCCTAAATCTTATTAAAAGGTGGAGGACTAGTGGCTATACATTCGGGTCCAATCCACTAGTGCTTTCGAATCCACCCATTTCTAGTTGATATTTCTAAATTAGGTAGCTTCAAAAAACATTTTTTTGTTGGTAAATATGTTGCTCTACCAAAATCGCATAAGCTGATATAAGCATGTTGATCTTCAAAATGAAACAAGATGTTGCCTAGATGGAGATTTTTATGGGATATATTACAAGTGTGTAAAAATTATATTGTTTGTAATAATCCATTTATTAGCTTCCAAATGTTTGTCTTCACAGTTGTTATGTCTCCTTCTGTGTCTTTCATACCTCTGCTTTGTGGTATGTTTAGGTACTCCTTCTTCATTCTTTCCAGCCACATGTCCAATGTACCACCATTCCAAAATTTGAAAATACGGCACGGGATTTTGCTATGGTGCCTAGTTAATCCAAGTGGACCAATAATTACACTGTGCATAATAGATAAAACTATGGCTTCATTCATGGTTTCATTCTCTCATGTTTGTATGTGAGCACCATGTAATTTGAATAACTTGGCAACAAATACTTTATTGATGAATCTCGGGTGGGATATTTTGACTTTGTGGATCATTCCATATTGTCCTCCCCCCATGAGAGCTGCATCTTCAAAAAGAATAGAGGAATATGGGAGTAAACAAAGATTGTTTGATGTTTGATCTCCCATATTCACATATGTATCTCTTGTATTTGGATCTATCGACGATCTCACAAGGTGTTCAATCATGTCTGATTTCAATCGCTTTCCTCTCTTCATTGTTTGATTATGTAAATCAATAAATTTAATTTTATCGATGAATTTGGGCATTGTGGTAGTATCCAATGCCAATGACTTTGCTACTTTGATGATCTATCCAAAGATATGGGTAAGCTCTTTTGACATTTGCTTATCTAATACCTGTGCTCCACCTGACACATTGCCAAATTTATCTTCAATATTAATATATGTTGTTCTAGATAATTGCATAATGAAATATCTCTAATTACATGTGTCCATGGCTAGAGTGATTTGATCGTCTCTCATTCCATACATGTAGGAGCACACAAATTCTTCCAAAAAAAATTTCTCGTGCTTGCTTATTTTACCTGCCATCTGTGCAAAATTAAAAATTAGACTATCAGAATAGATATTAAAACTTTAAACACAAATCTAATTCATAAAGATAGTAATAAAAAATATGTCTCATAAATAAAATGATAGATACTCAAATACATTTTAAGTACATATATAAATAGATACATTAGTAAGTGTATGGATAAATAAATCAATAGTATGTGTACACAAATGATAGACATATGAATAGTTAAATAAGTAGATTTATAATTAAATAGAAGTGTAGTTATAATCTTGAAGTGAATCTATGTAACGACTAAGAATGTAAGAGTCAAAGAATCAGACATTCATAATAGGTCATATACATTCACTATACTATGTATGAGTCTTGTCACATGACTGTATATAACTATTGTGACAGTAAGAGTCAAAGAATCAAACAATCACAATAAGCTTCTATACACCTTGTGACCTACACTAAGTATTCTCATCGGAATCTAAACAAATATTGTGAGAGTAAGAGTCAAAGAATTAGACAATCATAGTAGTCCCTATACTATTGAGAGAGTAGGAATCGAGCTGGCGATTCAAACAATCTCAATAGATCTATTGATGAGTCCTATACTACTGTGAGAGTAAGAATCGATGTAGCAAGTCAGAAAATCACAGTAGCACTTTATTTTTAAATTTTTTTCATCGATGTATACAATTAAGAAACGCTTTCATGAGTCGAACATGTATACAATTTATGATTAAAAGACATAAAACTAATTATACAAATAAAAACCAGGCATGATACAATGAACAAAACAATAAAAGAAAAAATAAATAAAAATTAAATCAATACCTCAATGATACGATGAAGGAAGCTCTCTATGAAAGAAATGGTAGGCTTAGAGCTCTCTAGAGTAAGTATCAAGCACGTGCGGAATTAATTTTTGTTGGAATATGCAAGTCCACATCATCTCTTCAAAGTATTATTATAGGTTGAACTCTTTATTAAAGTTCATTATATTCTTAGAGTGTTTTACTATGTTTTCCACATCAGCCATAGTCATGAATAAAGCATATTTGAAGTCAATGCCAAGTTGGAAAAGTGTTCCTATAATTTAGGAAAAATTTCAGGACAGCAACACAGCTTTTCTGAAGGCAGTTTTGCACGGATCATATCTCACTAACCGTGCATCCTTTTTGGTTGATTCAAAATCTGAAATATTTTCCATAATATCAGGTATCAGCTCACCAAAAATCTCTTGCAAATTCATCTCCAAACTCAAGTTATGCTGGCTGCAAGTTGGTAGGTAGAGAATTGGCAGATTCCTGAAAATGGCCAGTAGGCCAACTTTGGAAGCTTGTATCTTGAGCTACGTGCGTCATCTCAAAATGGTTTCTTCAGCAAAGTTGTTCCCCATATCATGGAGAATCTCCATCAAACTCCCACGCATTAGAGAGTTATGCCTAATTAAACAGAGGCTTCTGAGCATTTTTGACAGACAGACAGAGGGCTGGAGTTGAGAGACAATCGACTCATTTTTTGTAGTTGTGGAGTGCATCCTAGGGGTTGAAGTGGAGTGGTGTATACCACACACTCTTGACCATTATACATTGGCTTCATGTGTATCATTGAGCTCATTTGATAGTGTTATCAACTTTGTTCTTTTCAAGTAGTTTGAGCTTGAGTTAGCTTCTACTACTGAACTTTGTATTCTTGTTGATTTAAGGATTGCTCACTTATTTGTCTCTCATATCTCATCTCATATATTCTTTGAGAGTGTGTTTAAGCTCAGCTCCTTATTTTTTCATGGTATCAGAGCACCTAGGTTAGAAGTGCCTAGTGTGAGCATATTTGAGTAAAGGGAAGAGTCTCGATTCAACTTGTTGCAGTTGAAGATGGCACCAAGTCTCCACAACCTACACTTAGAAGGAGTTGAGAAGCTCAATGGCAACAACTATGCTACATGGAAGGTAAAGATGGAGTCCTTACTTTTCTTTCAAGATTGTTGGGATTTAATTTCGATGGACAGACCGACTGGAAGTGAAGAAGAATTGTCCAAATGGGATAAGAAGGCCATGTTTGCAGTTCATATGATAAGGTTGAGTGTCAAAGATGACATTCTCAGCCATCTCCTTGATGTGAAGACTCCCAAGAAGGCATGGGAGACATTGAAGAATATCTATGAGTCTAGGAGCACGTCGAGGCAAGTGGCATTGAGGGCTGAACTTACAAATTGTACGAGGAAGCAAGGAGAGGATGCTTCAAGCTTCATCAAGAGAGTCAAGGATCTACATCAACAACTAGTGGCTGTTGGAGATAAGATGTCTGACAACGAGCTCTCTACAATCATCATCCATGGATTGCGAGATGGATATGAAGGCTTAGTTCAAGGCCTCATCATCTTGAGGGAGAAGCCATATCTTGAGGAGATGGAACAAATTTTCAGAGATGAAGATCAAAGGCAGGCTGCAATGAAGTCAATACATGATGGAGGAAAGGCATCAATATCAAATGACAAAGCACTCTTCTCATCAAGGGGAAGAGGAAGATTCAACACACAAAGAGGAAGAGGGTGGCATCAGCCCACTCACAACCAAGATCGACAAGATCATGAAGGTAATCAATCTTTCCAAGAAAGAGGACATCCTTCCTCAAGAGGTAGAGGAAGAGGAGAAGATAGAGGTAGATATTACTCTATCCAATGTTACAATTGCTCTAGGTACGGTCATTTTGCTAAAGATTGCAGGAGTAATCAAGATAATGGGAGAGGAAGATAAGCCCACTACACGGATGGAGAAGGTGGAAATGAGTCCACTCATTTTGAAGAAGATTCTTCACTTGTATCATTAGAAGAGATAGCAGCCCATACACAGGATCCCAAAGAGGAACCTGGTGGATCGATAGCGGAGCAAGTTCTCATATGACTTCTCATGCTCAATACTTTTCTAATATTGATGATTCTCATAATGGTACTATCTTTACAGTAGATAGTACTCCAAATTCCATTGTAGGGAAAGGTGACATACCCATTCAATTGGGAACGGGAGAGAAAAAGACACTCGACAATGTTCTCTTGGTACCATCGCTTACCAAGAATCTACTTTCAGTTGGAGCTATGACTGAGAAGGGACTCAAAATAGAGTTCGAAGGCCAGCAATGCCTCATTAAAGATCCAAAGAATTCCTACAAACTGGTTGCTAGAGGAAGAAAGCAAGGAAAGCTTTTCAAGTTAGAAGGAGAAGTCTCAGCATTTGCAGCAATGGGAAATGACAAAGCAATCCCCATTATGCCTACCGAGTTATGGCACAAGAGGTATGGTCACTTGAACTTCAATAGTATGTGTATGCTGAAGGAGAAAGACATGGTCATTGGAATTCCAGCCTTACAAAGGATTGGAAAAGTGTGTGAAGCGTGCTGCCTTGGAAAGCATGCTAGGAGTAAGTTCTCAAAGATCAGCTCAAGGGCACGTGATATACTTGATGTGGTGCATGATGATGTATATGATTTAGCCCACACTCCCTCACTTGGAGGGAATATTTATTTTGTTACCTTCACGGATGATTTCTCTAGATATACTTGGGTTTATTTTATGAAGTCCAAGGCTGATGTATTTCAGATTTTCAAACACTTTCATGAAAAGGTGGAAAAGATGACAGGATGAAGACTAAAGACTCTACAGTCTGACAATGGAGGAGAATTCTTATTGAAGGATTTCAGCCATTATCTACTTGAGAATGGCATTCGAAGGCAAATTACTTGCAGCTGTAGACGTAACTGATCAGCATGGATCGCTTGTTCGACTGCGAATAGATGTAGCAAATGTGTGGGTCTGGGAATGAAAATTTCAGAATGATATTCCTAGAATCCCGTAGAGAACATTTCCTCAAATGTCTGCTTGAAGCATGCGGGTAAGTACTTTATTCGTGCATGCCAGGCAAAGATTATAGTAACCGAGGGAGTCTGGCTCATGTCGTAGACTAAATCCTTGTTACCTTGAGAGAATCCAGGGGCAGAGATGTATGGAGCCTGTACATTCCGAAAGGTTTTGAAGACAATGGTCATGAGCTCGAATATCTTCATACACATTTTCGCTGCTATGTCGGGTACATTATTTAGACGTGTAGACCAGTGCCGAATTGTTGATATCATGTAGGCTACGGTTGGGGTCCCTCGAGGTGGAGCAAGATATGGATAGTTAACCCAAGCCAAGCATTCTTTATTGTTGCGTACCTTGATTGCAAATGCTTGCCAGGATCTGCGACGTACCACTGGGCAATAGCATGGATTATACTTGATATATAGTGGCATGGTTGCCTAGGTGCTCATCATCTCTGGGTAATCGGTTAGTAGACGTGCACGCCAATTAGGTTGGAAGATCAAGCCAGCACGTGCATCTGTCGGTAAATCCCCTAGCTCAAATTGAGTGGCGAATGTGGGCTCCTTCCCTGTATGTCTTTTGACTTCTGCATTATAATCATGTAGCAAGACAAAATAAGGCATGTATTGCGACTCTGATGTTGTGATTAACCGTTGATGGGATAGGTTTTGAAAGTAAGAAGACCGAAGAACAATTTCTTCCAGATTTGTGAGAGATTGCATTTGCATGGCCACACAATCATCATGTGTCTTACCCACTTTCTCGACCCTTTTGAACCAATCTGGAACTTGAATTTCTAAAGTGTCTTGTCCTTCCTCTGTAGTTCGACCACCGGGTGTCGGCATCGGCTCATATGGCTCTTCATAGCTGTCATCGACGGGGATTTCCACCACTGTTTCAGGTTCTGGTTCTTCAGTTGGCGAGGGTGGCCTTTCATATGGTAAGAGACGTGCTTGGAGTTCGGTCACCTGTTTCCGAAGGGTCTCTAATTCTTCTGGAGAGTGTTGCAAGACTACCGGCTCCTGTTGAGCTTTGGGGGCACTGGCTATCTGTTTCTTTAGGTCTGCACATTCAGTCTCTAACTTTTCATATGACTCCAAGAAATTTGCATGCTCCTCCAGTAAGATGCGAATGTCTTCCGATGGTACAGCTCTATACTTGGTAGGGCTAATGGTTGCTTCTGCAGTTCCTTCCATAGCCGCTTCAAAGTTGTCTTGGTTTTGTTGTTGAAGCCTCTTGTTCTCTTCTAGTGCTGCTGCCATATGCTTCCTTAATAGCCCAAGGTTGCGTCTGAGTGTAGCATTAGATATCATTTGCGCTTGGAGCACTGTTTCTAATTCCTTGACTGCTTGGTCATCTACTGTTGATGTCTTTGATTCCAATTTGGAGTGAGCCTGCTGTAAGGTGGTATGCTCGGTTAGGAGCATTTGGTAATCAGCTTCAAGAGTGGTGACTCTAGCTTGCAACCGTTGAGATTCTGCCTGGAGGGCCGTAGTGCGTTCTTCCAATTGATGGTATTCTTGTTGTAGTTGATGTGCACACTGAAGTAATGTGTTGAACGTGCTATTTACATTATGAGATGCAAGGGGAAAAGTTTGAAATGCAAGGGAGGTGGGATTGGGTAGGGGGGTAGTGAATGCTGTGTGTGCCAATGATGTGAGTGGTGAGGTGGGGGGTAAGGGAGGGGGAGATGGTGGAATCGTGGGGAGAGGTGCTGTGGTTGGTGAAATGTCCATTGGGTCAGACAAGGAGGTGTGTACAGGGGCTACCATGTAGGTGGGTATGGTAGGTGAAGTGAGTGTGGTGTTCGTGTAAATTGATGTCGTTGCTAACATCGGGGAAATGTGCCTCTGAAACATTGGAGAGCGGATGAACTGCTCCACAAAGGACGGGTATTGGGGTGGTGAGGTCAGGTTGAAAGAGGTGTAGGGGCTAGATGGGAAGTGAGGGTCATGGAATGGAGGTACCCGTAGTGGGGAATAGGCTGGAAAACACAGGGTGCCTTCAGTGGGTGCTGGGTTTCCAACCACACTTGGAATTATGGGATGGCCAGTTATGGGTTCGGAGGATAGAAGGGGTGAAGTGTACAAGGGATTGGTGACGAAGGAGAAGAGGGTGTCTTGTGAGGTGGGTTCTCGAAAGGAGAATGATGTGAATGAGGATGGGTTATAAGTGAAGCTAGAGGTGATGACTGTCGTTTCTTCCATGGTGGGAGGTGGTGGTGGGGGTGGAGAAGGTGGTGATGGAGGATGCTGGGGGGAGATGGGTGATGTCTGAACGAAAGTTTCAGCAGAGAGGTCAGTGGTGGTGGTGGGGGTAGCTGTGGTTTCAATGGGTACTTCTTGTTCTGTGACGGGTATCCTGATAGTCTTACCTGCCCGTGGTAATGTGTCAACTCTGCGTTTGTCATACCTCACGGACTGACGGACTGCAGTGTGGACAGCCTCCGGAACTCCTAAAGATTCTGACACTAATTTGAGGGTGTCAATGAATTGTTGGTCCACCCCCTCATCTGATAGCATTTCTTGCATCAAAGCTTGACCTGATATAAGAGAGAGTTGATGCCTTTCTTGTACTGCTTTGATTGTGTCGTATAACCTTTGTAGTTGAGCTGTATATGCTGGTGCACCTACAAGTTCTGGCACTTCTTGTTGCTCATCTTGATGCTCTTGATCATAATCCTCCTCATCTTCCTCCTGTTCTTCATCTCCATCATCCTCTTCATCCACTTCAACTGTGGTGACAGGTGCTTGGGAGGTTGTGGCCTGCGTTTGCACGTTCTCCACTTGTTGTGCCTCTTCTGCCTCCAGCTCTACATCTTGTAATAATTGTTCGAAATCTTCATTAGTGAGTTCTTCCAAAGGTGCACCACTGGGAAATTCAAGATCGGTTGGGATAGGAGGGAATATCAAGGTGGAACCATCGGTGCTGCGTCTTGGAAGTCAGAGTGTGAATGGTCAGACTCTTCGGGGTGGAGGGGTGACATCTGGTGTTAGGGTGGCTCCACGTGGTTGAGCACATGGGACTTGGACAGTGCCTCTCATCTTCTTAGAAGGGGGTCCAGTGGATGTCCTGCCTCTAAACTGCTCTACACGATTCCACATTAGGGCCCGTTGAATAGGGATGTCATAAGCCAAACACCTATAAATGATTCTCGTTAGAGCACAACAACCATATAAAACCTGTTTCCACGGCCATCGTTTGTGAGCTAGGTGTATCTGATCAACTATCCAGTGGGGTAAGTTGATGGTGAGGCTCTGTGTCTTTGCCAGATATAAACTAAACCAAATCTTTTTGGGCGGCATGGTGAATCTATCTTGTGCAGGAAAGGCAAAGTGTTGCATGCACATGCGAAGGTGTATTGCAATATTAGGCGTCATGGACACCATGTCCTTGAGTTTGGTGAGGCTTCGATTCTTCATGTAATCCGGTACTAGGGTTTCCTTCTCTGTAGGAATATGCATTCCGCGCATATCTAGAGCCTCTCTCACCAAGTTGTTTGATAGCCTGAACCTCTTGAGCTCATTCCCCTTTGTCAGAGATGGAATCACAAATGAGCTTGCACCTTTTGGGTTCTGGTTTGGAGTCAAGGTGTTGATGAGATAGTAGCATCGCATGAAGTCAGGCTTTGGGAGCCGTGCACTGAAATATGCATTCAATCCTGCCTTTTCCCATATCGAACGTAGACCTTCTGCATTTTGTAATTTCTCGAATTCTCTTGTAAAGAAATGGTATCTGCCTTGCTTCCCATTGAAGTCCAACTCTGATTCCCATAGGTACGTTCCCTCACCCAGGGGTCCTGCCACTTCAGTAAACTAGTGGGAAGTCTTTCCTACGGGCATGGTGTGGCCACGCGGCGGGTCCGCAATAGGTATGATTTTGATGGCCCGCAATTCTTCTGGCCTTTCATTTGTCTCAGGCAAAACGAGTAAACTGTCTAAGTCCACCACTTGCTGGCTTGTTTCTGTTTGAGAGCTAGTTCCTGCTACCTCAGCCATGTTGAAAACTTCGCAGCTGGTTCTGTGAGAATATATGAATAAATGTTATCATTGCAATGGACACAAAAATGACACGGTGTCCCCTGTTACAACATTAACCTAAGGTTCGGGAGAGGTTAGGGGTTAATAAGTGCTCGGTGCTTGTGTGTGTAGTTAGGAATTGGGTAGACTTACGAGCTAAGCGGAATGATGTGATGTGAGAGTGAAGTGGTTAGTAGGTGGACATGGATTTACAATTGGGGTCCGGGGGTTTGTTACAAGTCTTAGGCTGCCAAATGCAGTGGATGGGTTTTTCTCTTGGTTTCGTAGAGAATCTCGAGAGCTTTATAGGTGTGTCAGCTTGAAAATGAGGCCTTTTAAGGACCCATTTACAAGTGATTCTGTTCGTGCTCATGGGCCTTGGTGTGTTTCTGAGTGTTGAAAACGAGTGGATGTCGGCTGTGCGAGTGAATGGATCATGCTGTATAGGGTGTGTTCTTGGTGTAGCTATTTGAGCCCGCAAACAAGCCTTAGGCACCCAAATTTGTCTTGATTGTGGGCTGGCCTTCATCGACTTCCTGGGCACCCAAATAGACTTCACGTTAGCAGAGGAACTTCTGAAAGACTTCTTATTAGTGTCGTGTTGTTGGTTACTAATAAGAGGCTTTGCCCGTGTGGTTGGATTGAGTGCAACCGGGTGTTCGCCTTTCCGCACCCATACTTGTTTCACTAGCTGAGACATTTTGCTGCACAGGTACTTTTGATCTCCGACATAGGTAGTACTCTGCTTCTTCTGCCTTTGATCCACCTTTGGTTGCTGCCTCCCTCTGGCCTTTTGAAAAGAAGGGAGTTCCGTTGCCTCCCTGACTCCTTTTTTGCAACCATCATTCCTCTGCAACACATAGTTTTGGACAAGAACAGCATGGTCATCTTCATGTGTACTCCTGGAAGGACCAGGAGTGTGTGCCTTTCCTAGTTCCTTGAGTGCTCCATTATCTAACTCTATTGTAATCTGACTATGATTGAACCATACCTGAAGAAGTCCACTTCTTAGGTTTAAGTTGACTGCTTGGTCATAGATCCAGTCTTGACCCAAGACAAGGGGTTCAGTGAGGTCCTCATCTTGACACACTAGTACTTTAACTGTCATTGCCTCATCATGAATATAGAGGGGAAGTTCCACCTCGCCCATGCAAGGGGTTTCCACGCCTCCCAATCCTATGAGATATGCTTCCACAGAATTGACAGTTAATTGCAACTCTTGACAGTGAGACAATTTAACAGCACTAGTGGCTGCACCTGAGTCAATCAAGGCTCTTACAGTCCTTGCACTCTTTCCTTGCCCAATATCTAAGGTTATGAAAGGACGTCGATCAGTTATCCTATGTGAGCTAACACCTGAAACTTCACACATAGCCACGTCATATCCTTGATCTGCATATGCATCTTGCCTAGGGTGCTCTCTACCTTGTCTTCTTGATTTCATTCTCCGTATGCGCTCTAGGGCTTCTGCTTGAGCTTCTTCTCGAATTCGTTTTTCCTCCTCTTTACGTTGCTTAGCAGTATTGAGTCGACTCAGCATTTCCTCCGTGAGGGGTTCCTGATACAACTTGACTCTGCATCCGCTAATATAGTTTGGGAGAACATCACCCTCTAAAGTGGCTAGTTGTACTGCTCCACTCGTGGAGATCCTATTGATGATCATAGGTCCGTAGCCCCTCTTTTCTAGCTTCCTTGCGTGTTGTTTCAATGTGTAGACTAAAACTAGATCTCCTGCTTTCAAGCCCTTATCCTTCACATGGGCATCAAAGTATGCCTTCTGTCTCTTCTTAGCTGCATATATCCCTGCAGCTGCTCTCAGTCTTGTTTCTCCTAATCGTTCAAGGTCAAAAAGTCTAGAGGAGAGTTCATGACCCGTCCATTCGTGCTCTTGTGCTACTTTCAATGTAGGTATTAAGAAGTCCAAAGGTAGCACGGCGTTTTGGCCGAACACCATCTGAAAGGGGGTGGCTTGGAGTACCGTCTTGTAGGCGACTCGGTATGCCCAAACAGCATGGTGTAGCTGTTTGTCCCAATCAGAGCGTTTAGTGTTCACTAATTTTGTCAGTACATTGCATAAGATCTTGTTGGTGCTTTCGGCTTGTCCATTAGCTTGAGGGTGATAGGGGGCAGACTTCTTATGAACTACCAAGAATTCTTGGAGGAGATTTTCAATCACTTCGTTCAAAAAGTGAGTGCCTCTATCACTTACTAGCTCTATAGGTAGCCCATATCTTGTGAATACATTCTCAAACAAGAATTTAGCAGTTGTCTGAGCATCGTTCTTTGTCGTAGCTTTTACCTCCACCCACTTGGTGAGATAATCCGTGGCCACAATGATATACTCAACATGGGAACCCTTAGCTGGGGGATTGATAGGACCTACAAAGTCTATTCCCCACTTAGAGAATGCACGTCCACCCATCATAGGTTTCAGTGGCATCTCATCCTTGCGTATAGGATACTGAGTTCGCTGACAGACATCACACCGTTTCACATAGGTATGTGCATCCATGTGAAGAGTCGGCCACCAGAAGCCCGCAATACTAATTGCCTTGATCACCCGATCTGGTCCAAAGTGTCCTCCTACTACACCTTGGTGAGCAATTTCCAAGATCTTGAGATATTCACTTTCATGGACACATAGTCTCAAGTAACCATCTTTACCACATTTGTATAGATTATCGCCAATGAGAGAGTAATCCTAGGCTTCTTGTTCTAAACTCCTTTTCCTAGCCAGAGTCATGTCTGGGGGGAATGTTTTCGTCCTCAGGAAGGATACTAGAGGTTCACTCCAATCCGGCACTATGAACACTTGATAAAGAGTGGCATGTTCCACAGGTGGTTTAGTGCGACAGATTGGGCATTCTTTGCACAACCTTTGGACATCCGCTTCCATAGTTGGCCAATGCACTTCGAGTCTCCTTAGTGTCTGTAGGGTTCGTTGTTTTGAGTAGTGTTGCTCTAATGCACCTACATGTGCTAATTGCAACCACTTTGCATACTCGTCCTCTTCTACACAACAAGCCAAGATCCCTTGATCTGTGTGCTTGTACATACTTCCAGCCATGATGTGGTACTTTTGGGCTTTTACTACCTCTCTATTATGTGTGGCTATTACTGGGTGGTTAGGTCCATATGTTAACACTGGTACCAATGGCTTAGCCCACTGCGGTACCACTTCCAAGTTAAACAAGTAAGCATCAGGAAGGTCATCTGACACTCCTTGTGGGGCTTCTCCCGATGTAAGCCTAGAGAGATGATCTGCTCTCAAATGAGTCCTCCCTTTTCTCACCACTACCTCAAAATCATATTCCATTAGTAAGAGAAACCATCTTACTAATCTTCCTGTATTGCATGGCTTGTTCACGAGATATAACAATGCTTGGTGGTCGGTAAAAAATTTAAACTTATTTGCAAGCAAATAATGTCTAAACTTTTTAACCGCATACACCATGCCTAAGCCTTCTCTCTCAGTAGTGGTGTAATTTCGTTCAGCTGCATTCAATTGTCTACTAGCGTAGGCAATTGGAAGATCCATATTACCTTCACCAGTAGGTTGCGCGAGTACACACCCAATAGCAAAATTGGATGCATCCACATGAACATGGAATGGCTTGTTCCAATCTGGTGTGGTCAAGATTGGTGCTGAACATAATCTTCGTTTAAGCTCATTGAAGGAATTCTCACATTCCTCAGTCCACTCAAAGTTTGTCAGAAGTCCGTACATGGGCCTTGCAATGACAGCATACATGTGAATGAACCGGTGGTAGTAACCACAATGCCCCATGAAGGCTTGTACTTCCTTGACATTCTTTGGCCTAGGTAGTTCTGCGATGGCTCTCACTTTCTCTTCATCAGTGGATATGCCGTTCTTTGACACTATGTGTCCTAGAATCTTGCCTTGCCTAACCATGAAAACGCACTTTTCTGGGTTTAGGCAGACTTGATATTCTCTACATTTGTCAAAGATTTGTCTGAGTTCAGGAATATGAGTTTGTCTAATGTTGGAATGAGCACAAAGATCATCAACATAGACTTCCAAGTTCTTCCTCAGGAACTCTTTAAATACGTGGCACATCAGCCTCTGGAAGGTAGCTGGTGCGTTGGTAAGCCCAAATGGCATTACTCTAAAGGCAAAAATGCCCCATTCCGTGGCAAAAGCCGTCTTATGCTGATCTTCTAGAGCTATGGCCACTTGAGTGTAACCCGAAAATCCATCAAGGAAGCTATACACTTCCTTGCCTGCCACTCTTTCTAGGAGATGTTCTGTGATGGGAAGCGGATAGTTATCTCGAATTGTGGCTGCATTGACCTTCTTCAAGTTAATGCATACGCGCAGCTTTCCATTTTTCTTGGGCACCACTACGATGGGGGATACCCACTCAGTGTGCTCAATTTCATAGATAAATCCCGCTTCAACCAGTCTATCTATCTCCTCTTTGATCTTGGCAGCGTAATTATCGTTATATGTATAGGGCTTTTGCTTAGAGGGTTTAGCATCTGAAGTCATGGGGATAGTGTGTGAGCATATGTCAGGGTCAACACCTTTCAAATCCTTGTAACTCCAAGCGAATCATCTCTGTATTCTCTTAGCAAGGCTATTAACGCATGCTCTTCTTCCTTTGTTAGGTCATGGCCTATGTACATGCATCTCTCCTCTCCTTCTTCTAGGGCCACTACTATTTTCTTGGTGGTTTCTTTGTTATCATAGGCCTCTCCTAATTGTGCCTCTCGTTTAGGCATTCTTATCATGACTCTCCTGTCGTCTATCTCATACTTCTTAAAATTTTCTGGGACCTCAAACAAAGATTCTTCCTCTTCCGGTGAGACTTCTTTCTTCCTTAGTTTCTTTCCTTCTTCCTTCGGGGTCACATGTGTTGCTAATCTTACATCATTTGTAAGCTCTCCATGCCTCTGGGGTTGAAATTCTACTTCATGGAA
Source organism: Ceratopteris richardii (assembly GCA_020310875.1). Lineage (NCBI taxonomy): Eukaryota > Viridiplantae > Streptophyta > Polypodiopsida > Polypodiales > Pteridaceae > Ceratopteris > Ceratopteris richardii. Next base: position 171,204,830 of record CM035424.1, on the reverse strand, counting down.
GTATTCTTCATCTGATGCAAAAGGTGGGTCCATAATGATTGACTCTAGATCGGAGTCACTTGCTTCCTCAAATGCATCAGGGCTAGGTTCACACTCTTCTAACACTTCCTCTCCCATAATAGGCTCTATGGAGAAGACTGAAATGTCATAGCCATCCTCATCACAGTGGGGTGTCCATTGTTCTTCATTGATGGCTACATCCATTGTTGCTAGGATTTCTGCCCAGCCGTGAGGTTCAAATTCCTCATCAGGAAAGACTACAGGTGCATAGGCTGGGTCTTGAATTGATCTATGGTTTTCTTTTGCACCTATCTCCCTGGCTTTTTCTCTCTTCTCTTCTTCTACTGCTACCTTACACATCCATAAGTGAGTGTCTTCATGCATCCATGAGGATCCTGACCCTATGGAGTGCACCGATTCTGTATCATCTTTGGCTCTATGGATGGGATTCCATTGGATGGGAGGGACATCTCTATGAGAGTAATCTTTGAGATTCACATTGGTTGTAACACCTAAGTGTTGCAAATACAAGGAGTTGGTTCCCCAGTCCTGTACCACTTGCAACTGTTGCATAAATGGTCTTCCCAAAATCATCTCATAGGCATGATTTTTGCTGAAGTCACATATAGCAAATGTATGCTCAAACTCGACACCACAGGTGGTGAGAGTTATTCCTTCTAGCAATCCTAAGGGTCTCTCAATATGACCATCGGCCATCTGCAATTTCATTCTCGTTGGCCTGAGTGCTGGCTTGCCCCAACGCTTCCATAGGGAAGTGGTGGCAATTGCAACTCCTGCACCTGAGTCCAAAATTGCCTTGGTGGTGTAATCCTGGTAGGTAATGGGAAGGTAGGTGTTCCCTTCTTCACCTTCACACATATCTCCTATCTTATCCAAGGGTATCTCTGGCACCGTCCTATGTGATCCTACCTGGGACTGAGGTTTCACTATCGCTGGTACTTGTTTGGCGACATGTTTCCATAATTCAGGTCTAACCTTGAGTAGCTCTTCTAACTTGAGATTGCACTGCACTTTAGTGTTTTTCACTACCTCTGTGTTCCTAGGTAAGACTGAGTCCTAATTTCGTACCATGACCGTGGGTGCTCTCATACAAGTAGACTTAGCTTCCCATGGGCCTGTGAAGTGGGGTAATTCTTGTAGAGAGTTAGACTCAAAGTCTAGTCTGTCCTGAGAGTGGGTGCTCTCCTGCTCCTCATAAATGGATGGGATGTCTTGTGGGAATTGGTCGCGTGCATCATCCACAAGTTCAATAGGAGGAGGGACTTCACTCTCTTTAGCCCATTTGTCTTCTTGAATCTCGCGTAGGAATTCTGGTGTGAACCGATTCATAGAAGATGATGTGTCTGGCTCCATAGAGTTAGGCACATAGGCTTCAGGCACATAGGCTTCCTGAGCAGGAATGCTTAATCTTTCACTTGCCTTGTCCTTGCGTTGAGAGGCGGGTTCCTTTTCTGATTGTGCAATCAGCTTCTCTATTCTTTCTAACAGTCCATCAAAGTGCAACTGTGTCTTCGCTGAACTAGAGATGTTAAATAGGCGACTGGCCTCAAACATGGTCTGAGCCAATTCCACCATCTTAGCACAAATTTTGGTTCGTTCTAACTCTAGTTCTGCTCTAGGGTAACACTTTTCATGATCAGTTACATTTGGCCCTTCTTGGATTCTGGCCTGATATGCTTTAAGCATCATATTAAGGTCTTCGGGAGTGGGATCAGCTAATACTGATCCTGCTTGGGGTGGTGGGTGGGTTACGTGGGGTGTATTAGCGGCTGGAGGGATGGAGGGTGATGGGGATGGTAGCGGTGGGAATGTGTGAGAGTGCGGTTGGGATGTGATCTCTATGATTTTGGCCTTGGTTTCTCACAGACTTTCCTCAAGTTCACTCATCTTCTTTGCCCATTGCCTTTTCATACGTTCACGGCTATCTCTCCAAGCTCTTGTCCTCTTCTTTGTCATGCTCTCTGTTTCACTAACATCTGGGCTCTTCTCCTGGTCTACACCTTGGTTTTGCTGCAATGCTTGAGCTCTAGTGATCACTTGCACGGGTGTAGTGGAAGTGACACTTCCTGTGGAATCTACCACTAACCCAATAACATTAATAGGAGTAATTTTTGGCATATTACTAGGATTCCTAGGGCAGTCTCGTAAGAGATGTTCCTTTCCACAGTCTTGGCAAAAACCCTGGATCGTTACTGACTGGGGTTGTGTCGGTGGAGGCACAGGGCAATCACGAATGAGATGATCTCCTTGACATCTGTAGCATGGTCCTCTAGGGAATGGAGGTCTTACGTGCCTAGATTGAGGCCTAGGATTGGGGTTTGTATACATGAGGTTTGTGTGATCTGACTCCCAACTAGGTTCACTCGGTTCTTCACTATAGTAGGACTCTCCATGTTCAGGAGATTGCATGTAGTAAGCATGGGGACTATCGACATGTGTAGAATCAAAGCTATGGTCACTGGGGCCACTTTCAGAAAGCAGTGGTGTTACAGGGACTATAGCTCTATTCAGGTTTTCTTCTGCTGCTGCATATTTTACTGGGATCACATTAGCTGGGGCAGGGGGTTGTTGTGCTAACACAGGCTGAGGTCTTTGTTGGTTTTGGTATGGTTGCTGATAAGGTTGCTGTGGCCTGCCATATGGCTGTGGAGGGTACTGGTTCTGGTATCTTCCCTGCGGTGGATAGGGTTGAGGGTAAGTTTGCCTAACTGTTTGCTTATTGTAGGGGCAATCTTGTGCGGTGTGATTGGTGTACCTCCGTTCTATGGTGCAGTACTGGCTACTAGGATTTACTTGGGGCTGAGCCATAATGGGACATACGTTCGCCATGTGGTCGCCACCACAAGTATAGCACCTTTTCACAGGGGCAAACCTTGGGATTTGTTTGCTAGTTACACCTAATTTCTGAGCTACTTTCTCTGCAAGTTCCTCGATTGATGTGGATTGCGTGAAAGAGAGGTTAGAGGCACTATCCGAATCTTTGTATATCTTGGAAAGCTCTAACTCCTCCCCTAGGTTATCCTCGATGTCAATGCACATGCGCACACACTCTTCTATGGTCCTAGGGTCCTTCAAGTACACATAAGATCTCAATTTAGTACTTAGCAATCCATCCAGGAATAAAGCCACTTGCTTAGCTGGTGTGGGTAGCTCCGAAACAGGGCATCTTTCTAAGTATTGCCTAAATCTTCTTCCTGCAAGTCTCACGGTTTCTTGAGGGGTTTGCTTGAAGCTGTGAATCAGCGAGGAGGTATTATGCCTTATGCCACTCTTAGAGAATTCAATAATGAAAGCCTCTAAGAGTTGGTCTATGCTCCTGAACTGCCTCTCATTTAGTGGCTGAAACCATGTCAGGGAAGTGTTCCTAAGGGTCAGACCAAAGGCATTGTACTGCATGAATAGATCCTCCACTTGTTCAGCTCTCAGGACTTGCCTAAACTCAGCCACATGATCGTATGGATCTCCAGTGCCATCGAAGTAGTTCTTCATGGACTTAACTAGCTGAGTCGGTCTCAAAGTCCTTGTGTGCTCTCTAGGTCGTGGTAGAGGGAACTCATCCTCATTTCTTTGATTCCTCTGAGCTCTAAGTATCTCAGGTTCTACTCTATTTGTTTCCGTCCTCGTTCTTTCTCTGCCCACTGGGTTGGCAAAGCTTACTTCTGGTCTATCTCTACTTCTCTCTCTTTGCATTCCATGAGCTTGGGATGTTCGAGCTCCAGGGTGACCATAGGATACATTCGATCTTGGTTGGGGGAAAACGAATTCACCCTTCCAAGTGTAAGCATGCCTATCATTTTCTGTCACCACAAAGATCCTCTCCGAAGCGTGATCTAAGTAGGTCACTCTACCTGGGCTATCAGGATCCTTAAACTCATATATCATGATTGTTCCTATATCAATTGGCCGATCAGGTTTGTACCTCCAAAAGGCTTCGTCAGTCTCTCGATTGAGGAGCAAATCTATGCTCTTATTATCCTAGGGAATCCACTCCGGTGTGATAATCCTAGTGAGAACCGATTTACCTCGAGGGGTTCTAGGTTCTGCCCCCATGTTTCCTTGCTCCAGGTCACCTAAGTCTGCTTCGGGGATCACATTTCCAAATTCGTCCGTCCTATCTGGGTGACTGGTGACTACGTATATGGTTCCTTCTTTGTCCAAGTATGCCCCATTTTCAAACTTGACAGCTGGGTGCTCTAATCCAATGGATTGATCAGGATTCTTAATCTGTACCACAGATCTTCCTAGGCCGTCCTCATAGATGCTGGCACCTAATCGGTTGGTCCTAAGGTATTCCAACTGCGTTTTGTAAGGGCCTTCTACCCTCTGCAAGTATGGCACTCCTGAACTTCCTGTAGGTCTCTCCATACCTTGAGACATCTCGGATTCACTAGTCTCAGAACTTGGGTAGTATGAGTGGTGGCACAACTGCTGGGCCCACGACCTAGCAGTGTGGTTGACACTAGCCTCTGAAGACCTAAGGCTTTGTCTATCCCTTACTAGATGTCGCCCTGATCTAAGGTTCATAAGCCTAGTTGAATAGCCCAATTTTGCCCAAGTACAACCTCGTTGCAGAGTCCTTTTGTACCAGTTACTTGATTCTTTTTAGTTGATTCCTGTATTAAAATTCTTGTCTGATATCACGTCGCAAGGTATATTTGAGTGTAGTTCCGTACTTACAGTTGATCGTTCCACGTTAAGTTCTTTTCCTTTAAAGTTCTCGACAGTACGAAGATTATGTTCTTAGCTTGAACTTGAAAGTTTAGGTATTCTTCAACTTGATAATTGCCTATCGTCGCCCTGACTTACTCCTACCTCTAGTCGTTCTTAGCCTAAGCTAGGAATTGACAGAGGGGGTTGAAAGTTTCCAACCTTTTGTTTCCTGCTTGGTTGCCCTTGAATGCCCAGGAAGTGTGTTCCCAAGCTTGCACTTACACTTGCTTAGAACGCCTTTCGATGCTCTCAATAGATATGTAGAGTTCCAAAGTTAGCTTTAAGATTTAAATTCCAAAGACAGAACCAATGATTCTTATTCCTGTAGCACAAATACTAAATTGCATAGTGAATTTTAGGAAAAACAATTCTTAAGACCCCTGACTTTGATCCCCTTGAGTATGGTCAACTTCAAAATACCCTAGCTGAAAATCAACGCATTATCTTTATAAAGCTTTCCAACAAGCCCTAGAGCTCAAAGAATGGATTTCGTATGAAAAAGTTGTGACCGTTCAGGGTTCTAGGGTTAAGACAGGGTTCAAACAGGATCACTGTGCAACAGGTTTTCCCCAAGTTGTTTTCCTAAGGCCTCCTTATGTGCTCTAGAGTAAAATGTTTATGCCCAAAATTAGCCCAACTCTTCAATTTAAAAACCCTAAAAAATTGGCTAAACTTGGCTGTCAATCACGATGGACAGGGCTGTCAATCGCGATGGACAGGGCTGTCAATCGCGATGGACAGGGTATCAATCGCGATGGGCAGGGTATCAATCGCGATGGACAGGCAGGTCAGTCAATTGCGATGGACAGGGTATCAATCGCGATGGACAGGCAGGTCAGTCAATCGCGATGGACAGGGTATCAATCGCGATGGACTGAAATTTTGCAAGATTTTCAAAAATTTTGGTGGAAATGTGGTGTGCAGGGTCTCTAGTCCACTGTGGTGCACTCAGATTTACCAAAAGGTGAAAATTTCTGTCAATCGCGATCGACAAGAGTCGGCGACTGCGAGACAGTTCTGCACATTTCCGTACCTGCACGACGTGCTGGAGGGGATGATGATGCTGAAACCTGCAAGAAACTCCAAAAGCATGCAGAAAATAGCACACAACAGTTCGCTCTCTCGCACTCTCATCACAAGTGAAATGAGGGAAATGAGGTGGAGAAGGTGATATAATCAAAAAACTGAAATTTTCGCGATGATGGAAGTGGAGGTGGAAGATGGTGATGATGATGATGGTGATGATGGTGATGATGGTGGTAAGGTAAGAAAGAGAAAAATAGGAAAAGTAAAGAAATTACCTACGATGCCAACGTCTCCAATCTACGTCTTACCATCACACGCTCGTCCTCAAAGCTCGATCCCCGGCAACGGCGCCAAAATTTGGTGTAGCTCAGTGATGAGTAGCACCTCCTTTAATGTCAATCCGGGAAGACGTGAGGATGGTATGAAGACCTCGAGCAAGTGGAGGCACAAGTGCGTGAGTGAGAAGCACACAAGCATGCACACACATACACACACACGCGCACACACGGCAAGACAAAGAGTGAGAAGCAATGGAGTTCTTAGATTACTTTCAAAAAGCTCTTACAAGTTCATTTCAATTACAAGCTAACCTCAAAAATGAGCTCTCTAGCTCTTTTTATAGTTTTTGACTAGGTTTTGGCCCTGTCCAGACCTAGTGTCCGGCCTAGTTAAAAATTAGGTTCCAGGGCCAATTTGAGGGCTTAAACGGAGTCTAAAAAATACGAAAATTGATATGTAGGTACTTCTACGGCTCCTTAAGCTCAAGGACTCCTTGGCTTGCACAAAATGGAGCTACAAAAATATGAAATGGTATTTACAATGATTGTTAGTGATAAGAATCACTGTTATAAAGATGTTGGTTTGGAAAAATTTGAAGGGACTATCTGCCAGATTTGCGTCGACTGCTTTGTCTACTTACTCCTTCACCTCGCTCTGACTCTCTCCGCTGGCTTCCTTGTCTAGTCAGTCCTTGGGTGCCCATACTGCTCTCAACATCAATCAAATAAATGCAACCCAGATCAATATGATGCACTACCCATGGAACAAAACTGAGAGCCAGAATACTCCAATGTCATGTACACGAATCCTAACCCCAGGCCCCAATTGAGAGAAATGAGACCACCAACCCCTAGAGGACCATGTTTTAGATGTCAAGGCAACCATTTAATTCATGAATGTTCCCACCCACCAACTCCACGAAAAGGAAAAAACATCACAATGCAAGGTTTTTGTCCTGAGTGCGGCAAAGAACATCTCCCGGGAGATTTTCCAAGGAACCCCTCTAGTACACCCAAGGTTACACCCATTAATGTGGTAGGCTTACTGGTGGATTCAAGTTCAAGTAGCATCAACATGACTCCTATCAAGGTAGTTATTAGGGCACAAGCCTTAAAATAGGTTAAACCAAGTGAACAATCAAAGCCAAGTGAAACAGGAGAGCCTAGTAAGAGGAAAACAAGAACCTGGAAGGATACTAGGGAGAAGCTGGCCAATTGTAAGTGGTCTAGAAAGTTATCCAAATTAGAAGAAAGCTTGAGAGATGAAAAAATAAAAATTGCAAACCTTGCATCTCAAAACCCCTCGCATGCCAAAAATCCATCCACTCCACTTCATCCCACCCTACCACTCATTGTGAATAGACCACAATAAGGGTGTGTTCTGGCATATCCAACCCAAGAAGGCTTGGACATGGTGGTTAAGGCCTACCAGGCTCGACTTCAAGAAGGGCCAATAGCTGCAAACCTAGACAAGAGTTGCCCTAGAGCAGATTTAGAGATTGAACAGACAAATTTTTGCATGAAAATGGTAGAACTAGCTTACGCTATGCTCAAGACTAGTCAATCATTCAATCAGACAAATTCTATCAAACTAGGTTTGCATTTCCAGGGCTTACTATAAAGATTAGAGCAGTTGGTAAACAAGTCGCAGGTTTCTTTACCTCCATAGGCTCAAATAGTTGTTGAAAGAGAAAGCTCACCACTAATGGAAGTTTATGCTCTCGATTCCATAGATGATGGAACACCTCTTTCAAATCAAGAATACTCTAAAGAGTTCTTTCAAGAAATACAAGAAGAGAAATGGGCCAAGAAGAAGGGTAATCCCCCTCCTATTCCTGAAATTGATGATCTTCATGATCAATTTTCCCAAGACATTCCATATAACTATGGAGACCTAGCAAAGCAACAAGAAGATAAAAGATTAGATTTTGAATCTAACTCTTTACAAGAGTTTCCACAATTCATAGGCCCATGGGAATTTGAATCTCTTCATATCAGAGCTCCCACAATGCTGATAAGAAATGAGGAGTCAGTGGTTCCAAGAAACACTGAAGTCATGAAGAACACAAAAGTGCAGTGTCATCTCACCTTAGAAGAGATACTCAAAGTAAAACCTGAGCTATGGAAACATGTGGTGAATCAAGTTCTAGAACTTGGTTCCAATGTGTCAAAAATAGGCCCTAAGCAAAAATTTTGAGAGATACCTCTAGACAAAATATGAGACATAAGTGAAGGTGAAGAAGGTAACACTTATCTTCCAATCACCTACCAAGGTTACACAACCAAAGTTATCTTGGATTTAGTTTCTGGTGTTGCAATTGCAACCACCTCTTTGTGGAAGCAATGGGACAAACCTAAATTAAGACCAACTAGAATGAAACTTCAAATGGTTGTCGACCACATTGAAAGACCTTTAGGATTGCTAGATGGGATAACTTTAACCACCTGTGGTGTAGAGTTTGAGCACACCTTTGCTATATTTGACTTTGGCAAAAATAATGTCTATGAAATGATCCTAGGAAGACCCTTCCTACGACAATTGCAAATAGTACAAGATTGGGGAACCAGCTCCTTGTACTTGCAGCACTTAGGGGTCACGATGAAAGTCAATTTGAAGGATTATAGCTTTGGGGATGTACCACCCTTACAATGGAATCGTACCCACAAGGCGCAAGAAGATTCAATCTCTATGCATTCTGAAAGTTCTCCTGATCCATCATGGATGCATGAAGATACTCATTTGTGGATGTGCAAGATCAGAGAGGAAGAGGAAAGACACCTAAAAGCAAGAGAAGCACGAACCTCTCAAGGAACCAGACCGGTTAGAGACCTAGCCTACATACCGATGATCTTTCCAGATGAGGAATTTGAACCTCATGGTTGGGCATAAATCTTAGCCACCATGGACATTGGTGTCAATGAAGAACAATGGATGGCTCATTGTGATGAGGAGGGTTATGATATCTCTTTGTTCATGTGTGAACCCTTGCTTGAAGAGTGTGACTCTAGTGAGGTTATAGAAGAGAAGATAACGACGATCTAGAGTCCAATGTGATGGATAGTTGCTTTAATTTAGAGGAGCACTATCTAGAAGACATAGGAGCATTTACCCAAAAAGAAGAAGAACCTCTCACAAGCATCAAAAATATAAATTTAAAGGATGGAAGTGAATGTGGTCAAAAGAAAAAGAAAAGAAAAGTAGTGAAACAAGAAGAGGAGGAATCATTGTTCGAAGTACTAGAGAATTTCAAGAAATATGAAATTGAAGACCAAAAAATTTTGGTATGAATGCCTAAGAGAGAGGCCATCACAGGAGAAGCATATGATAATAAATAAAAGACCCAAAAAATGTGGTAACCATTGAAGAAAACGAAGAGCAATGTAAGTGCATAGGAGAAGACCTTAGTGAAGAAGAAGAATTAGAGCTTGTATCTTTATTAAGGGAATATAGGGACATGTTTGCATGGACCTATAGATACCTAAAGGGAGTAGATCCAGAAATATGCTCTTATACGATCCCCATGATGGTTGATGTCAAACCCACCAAAGAAGCCCTACACATATAATGACACTTATGCAGCCAAGATAAAAGAAGAAATTGATAGACTGATTGAAGCTTGATTTATCTATGAAATTGAGCAAACTAAATGGGTGCCCTCCATTATAGTGGTGCCCAAGAAGAATGGAAAGTTGCGAGTGTGTATTAACCTTAAAAAGTTAATGCCACTACGATAAGAGATGGCTATCCACTTCCAATCACCAAACATTTATTGGAGTGTGTTGCAGGCAAGAAAGTTTATGGTTTCTTTGATGGATTTTTAGGTTACGACCAAGTAGCCATTGCCCCAGAAGATCAACACAAAACATCCTTTGCCATAGATTGGGGAATCTTTGCATTTCATGTGATGCCATTTGCGCTGATCAATGCACCTGCAACATTCCAAAGGCTCTATGTCATGTCTTCAAAGAGTTCTTCTGAAAGAGCTTAGAAGTATATGTGGATGATTTATGTGCTCATTCCTAAGAGAGAATACACCACATCCTAGAGCTCATACAGATCTTCAACAAGTGTAGAGAATATCAATTTTTTCTAAACCTAGAAAAATGTGTGTTCATGGTATGTCAAGGTAAGATCTTAGGTCATATTGTTTCTAAGAACGGAATATCAACAAAATAGGACAAAGTAAGAGCCATAGCGGAGTTGCCAAGGCCAAAGAATGTGAAAGAGGTACAAGCCTTTATGGGCCATTGTGGATATTATCATAGGCTTATTCATATGTATTCGATCATAGCTAAACCTCTTTATGCTCTTTTGACAAATTTTGAGTAGAATGATGAATGTGAGAATTCCTTCAATGAGTTGAAGAGACATTTATGCATAGCACCAATACTGACCACCCCTTATTGGAATAGACCATTCCATGTCCGTGTAGATGCATCCAATCATGGAATAGGATGTGTGCTAGCACAACCCATAGGTGAAGGAAATCTAGATTTGCCTATAGCATATGCTAGTAGACAGCTAAATGCAGCTGAACAAAGCTATAAAACCACCAAAAGAGAAGGCCTAGGCATGGTATATGATGTTAAGAAGTTTAGACACTATTTATTGGCCAACAAGTTCAAGTTTTTCACTGATCATCAAGCTTTATTATATTTTTTCAATAAACCTTGCAATACAAGATGCTTAGTAAGATGGTTCCTCTTGCTAATGGAATACGACTTTGAAGTGGTTGTTAGGAAAGGTAGAACCCACCGCAGGGTGGATCAACTTGCTTGCATCACTTCAGGAGAGTCACCACAAGGAGTGTCTAATGAACTGCCTAATGCTTATCTTTTCAATTTAGGAGTTGTTCCTAAATGGGCAAATAAATTGGTACATGTCCTAACCTTAGGACCTGCAAATAAGAATGTGAAAACAAACCAAGATGAAATTGTAAAATAAAAAAAATTTGAAATACTAGCAAGAATTATGTACATACAAGATATAGAGGGTGTACTAGCTTGTTGTGTCATGGAGGATGAACATAATAGTTGGTTGCAACAAACCCATGAAGGATTTCTAGGAAATTACTATTCTAAACAACGAACATTGAAGAATCTGAAACGTTTAGGAGTGTATTGGCCTAGTATGGACAAATAAATACATGAGTGGATTAATAATTGTAGAATGTGCTAGGAGAGACCCCTAGTGGAGTTTTCTACCCTTTATCATGTGTCATTGATTCCAAAATGGAGTGCTCTGTTGGTAGAATTTATGAGATTGGGAACACTACCCAGTGAGGCTAGTTTAGCAAGAAAACGAAGCATGGAGTAAGAGGCTCAAGACTATGCCTTAGTAGGAGACAACCTATACAGAATAGGAAAAGATAGTTACTTAAAATTGTGCATTCATGAATTAGACTCTTTGAAAAAAGTAGAAACTACTCATAGTGGTGTTGAAGGTGGACACTTCAGACCCGACTGAGTAATTAAGGCCATTCTATTCTCAGGAATTTGGTGGCTCATTCTTCATATGGATGCACATACCTATGTGAAGAGATGTGACACATGCCAACATGCACTATATCCGACAAGAAGAGATGAGATGACTCTGAGGCCAATGATGGGAAGACGTGCTTTCTCGAAGTGGGGTATAGACTTTGTAGGTCCTATCAACCCCCTAGCTAGAAACTCCCATGTAGAGTACATTATTGTAGCCACAAGTTACCTTTCAAAGTGGGTAGAAGTAAATGCCACGACAAAGAACGATGCTTTATTCGAGAATGTGTTCACCAGATACAAGTTACCAATAGAGTTAGTAGGTGATAGAGGTACACACTTCTTGAACGAAGTCATTGAAAACCTTCTCCAAGAATTCTTGGTGATACATAAGAATTCTGCCCCCTATCATCCACAAGCTAATGGACAAGCATAGAGCACTAATAAGATCCTATGTAATGTATTTACAAAACTAGTAAATAATAAATGATCTGATTGGGATAAACAACTTCATCATGTTGTTTGGGCTTACTGAGTTGCCTACAAAACGATACTCAATGCCACCCCATTTCAGATGGTCTTCAGACAGAATGTTGTGTTACCATTAGACTTCTTGATCCCAACTTTAAAGGTAGCACAAGAGCACGAGTGGACTAGACACAAGTTGTCCTCCAGGATATTTGATCTAGAATGCTTAGGTGAGACCAGGCTACGAGCGGCTACAGGCGTCTATGCTGCAAAGAAGATGCAAAAGGCATACTTTGATGCACACATCAAGGATAAAGGATTGAAAGAGGGAGACCTAGTGTTGGTTTATACATTAAAGCAGCATGCCTATAAATTAGAAAAACGAGGATATGGATCCATGGTCATCAATAGAATTTCCACTAACAATGTGGTTCAATTGGCTACCCTAGAAGGTGACATCTTGCCAAGATATATTAGTGGATGTTGCATCAAGCTATATCAAGAACCTCTTACAGAGGATATGCTAATGAGACTCAATGCTACGAAGAAGAGAAAAGAAGAGGTGTTAAGGGTTAGAGAAGAAACACAGGTAGAGGCTCGAGAGCACATTAGGTGAATTAAGTTAAGGTGACAAGGCCTAGATGCCAATGCCCTAAGATATCACATGGCCATGTGCCAAACATCGGGTGTAATTGTTGCTCAAATAATTGACCAACGTCCCTTTGTGACCATAGAGGTAGGACAAGAAAAGAATGTAAGGAGTGTGAGAGCCTTGATTGACTCAAGTGCAGCAACTAGTGCAATTAAACTCTCACACTGCCAAGATCTATAATTGAATATCAATTCCATAGAAGCCTATCTCATAGGATTGGGAGGTGTGGAAACCCCTTGTTTGGGCGAGGTGGAGCTTCCAATCTACCTTCAAGTTGTCCCAATATCACTCAAAATGCTAGTGTGTCATCAAGATGAGGACCTTACAGAACCACTTGTCTTGGGTCAAGATTGGATCTATGACCATGCAGTCAACTTAAACCTAAGAAGTCAACTTCTTCAAGTTTGGGTACATGAATAATGTATTACATTAGAATTAGATGTTTGCATGATCACAATTCTAGGCATTACACATTCGGTTAGTTCTTCTAAGGCTAATGTTAGAGAAGAAGATGTTGCATGTGTCAAAAGCTCTATGATGTAGAAGGACTCAATCATGGAAGAACGGGTTCAAAGGCGAGTGGTCCTCTCTTCTTTTTCAAAGACTATTGCAGCCACATTAATTTAACCATAGTGGCAAGTAAAACAGTACAAGACAACCGCTATATCAAATAGACAAACTGAATTCAAGAAGAAAGTAGTACCAGGCATGAAGCAGATTTGGGTACTAAAGGGAGAGCAGTCAATAACACCATTACAGCCAAACTCGTTATCGAAGAAGCAATAGAGCCAAAGCAAAAAGTAGCAGGATGACGAAGATCTCTATCTCAAAGAGTACTTCAAATTTGGGTACCAAAGCAGTTAATGAAGGTTGACCACAATAACGTACAAATTTGGGTGCCTAAATTAGTTGCAGCTCAACAAGGGCAATTACACATGTGGGTACCCAAGGAACTCGACTTACATACACAAAACCCTAGGCTCTCTCTCATGAGAAAAGTCTCAACAAAGAAGCCAAGGAGAAGCAAGAGTCAGAATCAAGCATAGGGATCAAGCAAAGATCAACTCACCTCTTTGGCAATAGTAAGAAGACAACCATCAAGGGTATGTATTGGGAATCCAAAAGCACCAATAGCACCCATAGAACCAAAGAGCCAACCACGAGGGATACATAATTTGAGAAATCATCCAAAGATGAAGAGGCCAAAAGTGATTTATACACGGCCAAACATGATTCTAATATGAATCCCTATAAGGAGGGATGCATCATTTTGAGATCCAATGGATACCTCCAAACAAGATGGCATCAACATTTACAAGTAACACCAAAAGCCTAGACATGCAACAACCATGTGCCTTTGGCATAACCTTGGCTTTTGCAACATTCAGATCATGCATTTCCAAAGTATGCATTAATATGGATCCACATTATATGGTTGTGCATAGAAATAGTTGAGAATCCCAGGCACATGAGACACATTTCACATATGTAAACTATTTGATTGTTACTAACCGCTTTCTTCTTGTTTTTTGATACTGTGCAAAAAAAAGGAAGAAAAAAAGGAAGAAGAACAGAAAACGGAAAAAAAGATAGAAACAAGAGAAGAAAAAGAAAAAAAGGGAGAGAAAGGAAGAAGAAGAAGGGACAGGACCATGCGCATGAAGAATCTCATCAATGCACTATCAACAAGGACATCTATCAACCACAATAGACAAGCCAATGGTCAATCATTATGATGGGAGTACAACACGAAGAGAGGAATATCGACTGAACTTTCATGGTAAGAATCTCCTACTTTGGCAACACTACAACAATGATAGATTAGGAAACCTCTTCATCAACATACCCTGAGCACTCAACTCAAGACCCAATTTTTTGCACCATAGTTCTTACCATGGATTCGGGCCTCCCGGGGTGGAAGGATCTCAAACTTTTCACCCCTTTGTTCTCATCCTTTGTGGTGACTCCTAAAGGCTCAAGCCTGGTTTGTTGGTTGTGGAACAATTGGAACAAGACTAAATAGTTCCTCAGGATTAATGAATATTGGAAATGGGTAGCCGAGGTTAGACAAAATGATTCAGTCTAGTTCCTGATCAAGGGCATTAGAGGCATGGAAACTTGGAACCTCCAAAGAGCTAGGAAACTTTGGAACAAAGGCTTTCATTTGTGAAAGCACATCTGGAACCAAGATATTGGCCAATGGGTTAGATTTGAGGACATTGATCTAGTTTTAAGAGTTAACTATGAAGAATGGTGCCTGCTGTAGAACAAATTCAATGCTTGGGAGCACTTGAGGACTTGCCTCCTCATTGGTCATGACTCTCCACACCATGAGGGTTTTAGATGGCACAATAACAATAGCCTTGATAAAATTCTGAGATTGAAGAAGAATTTGGACATTCATCTCACACTTAATAGGAAATGGTGTCAAGATTGGTTGGGCTTGAGGTCGAAGAAAGAAGATAGACCTTGTTAAAGCACCATAACACCATCCTCATTGTTTGACCTTGGATCCACATATGACAAGGAACCATTTATCAATACGTAGTGAAGGCTTTTTATCAAATAAATGCTTATCCAAACAGAGAAGGAAAATATTTCATACTAGGTACAAATGAGTGCCATGTGTTGAAGACAACGCAGTCTAATGCTTAGGGCAGAAAATCATTGGGGTTGTCTTAGCAAAAAATAAAGTCTTTGGGGCATCCCAAGTCTGTCAAGATGTCTTGCATCCTCTAATATGTGGTAATAGAAAGTCAGGGAAGTATGTACAACCTTGCTTGAGCATCCCTTGCGCACCAAAGTTTGAGCTTATTTGTCTCTTCTTGTGAAGGTCCTCCTTTAGATCTTGGAATAGGCATAGCTTCATCACCCACTACAATTCCATAAAGATTTCTACCTTACAAATAAGCCTCCATTCTGATTTGCCAAGCCACATAGTTTTTTCAATCAATCTTCTCAATCATTGAGGGAAAGTCATCACCCATCTTGATCTAGCTCTAATACCACTTAAAGAACTTGGAGAAGCTTGTAGGAGGTAGAAAAGTGAGTTGCAAAGCGATGATGTTCGGTCTAACCAGTCGGCACAAGACCAGCCCTTAAGCTTATGGAGCCTCAAATAGACCTTATAGGCATGCGATAAGTCCAATAAAATGCACTATGTACTTTGGAGCATCAAGGAGAAAGAGTTGATACAAAATAGATAGGTTTGTGCATTGACTAGCTCAAAAAACTTACTATCTTTGGATGAGACAATCAAATTCAAATGATCATAGCAACCAACATTATTACAATTGAGAAAATCCTTTTTGATGAGTGATACACATAGGGTGGAGTGTATACAATGCACAAGAGTACAAGAAATAAGCAAAATATGATTTTGGAATGAACCTGACACTCAACACTGGTACCTCCTATTTTTCAGGAATGCACAGAGATAGACCTCGAGAAAAAAAACCTAAGATTTCTCCCAATTTACTAAACCAAATTCTTTGAAAATTTATATTATCTTTCCAATGAGTGTTGAATAGTCCAATTTTGAGCTCTATAGAGAGAGCAACAACATCTGCAAGCTTACTATTGTTGAAGAAGATGATGCAAAAAAATGGAGCAAGACAATTGTAAGGAATTGAACTCACAACCTCTTGGTTAGGAATGTGATGGGCTAACCACTTGCCCCAAAAGCCATGGTTGAGGATTACTTCCTAATCCTCACTCTTAGGGTGTAGTTCAACCATCTCCTATCTTTCAAGGGTGTGGTTCAACCATCTCCGACCTATCACTTTATTACATTCTTCCCCCCTTGGTCAACCATTGTCCTCAATGATCTGCTCTTGTATCCCTCTAGCTTCGATGATCAGCCCCTTGAACTCCCTAGTGTAGCTCAGTGATGAGTAGCACCTCCTTTAATGTCAATCCAGGAAGACATGAGGATGGTATGAAGACCTCGAACAAGTGATGGCACAAGTGTGCGAGTGAGAAGCACACAAACATGCACACACACACACACACAGAGCAAGACAAAGAGAGGAACAGTGGAGTTCTTTAGATTACTCAAAAAGTCTCATACAAGTTCAAATCTACAACAAGCTAGCCCCAAAAATGAGCTCTCTAGCTCTATTTATAGTTTTTTACTAGCTTTGGTCCTGTCCAGACCTAGTGTCTGGCCTAGTTAAAAATTAGGTTCTAAGACTATTTTGGAGGCTCAAATGAGCTCTGAAAATTATGAAAATTGGTGCATAAATACTACTAATACTCCTCAAGCTCGAGGACTTCTCGGCTTGTACAAAATGGAGTAGGAATAATAAAAAATGCTATTTACAATGGTGTGGAGTGACTAACATCACTATTTGGGAAATATTAATTCATGAAAAATGATAGGCCTATTTGCCAGATCTCCATTACTGCTTTGCCTACTTGTCCCTTCTCTTTGCTCTTCTCTTCACTGGCTTCCTTGTCTTGTAAGTCCTTGATTGCCCTGACCACTGCCAACACTCCCCCCTCTCTCGCATCTTTCGTCTCTGACAGACCCTTGTTGAGCGGACCATTGGATGTAGTATTCCACGACATCTGTCGCCAAGTGGTGTTCTACTAATCTCAGTCCGTTGGCCAAGTTGGTGAGTAGGGCATCCCAGTCTACTGGCCCAGGTACCTCCGGATGTGGCATGCGTAGCTTCTCTGAGTGTAGAGCCTGTTCTATAGCAAATAATTGTAATAGATGAGATGGTATGGGTATGAATATCTCTGAATGATATTCCCAGAATATGATAAACATTTCTTCAAACATTTGTTTGAAACAGGCTGGGAGATATTTGATACGAGCATGCCACGCATATACAACGTTGATGGATGGGGTGGTGCTCATATCATAGACGAGGTCTTGCTTGCCTTCGTTGAATCCTAGGGCCGAAAGGTGAGGTTCTTTGACATGTTTAAAGGTCTGGAATGTGACCATCATTAACTCAAATATTTTGAGGCACATTTGTGCCATGACGTCTGGTACATTTTTGAATCTGATTCCCCAATGTCGAATGGTTGAAATCATGTATGCGACCATGGGTGGGCCACGAGGTGGTGCCAAGTATACATAGTTTAGCCATTTTTCATATCCTTTGACTGTCAAAACTATTTTGGTGTACTCGGGCCATGATCTTCGTCGAAAGACAGGGTAGTAGCAAGGGTTATACTTGATATATAAGGGCATATTATTCCAAGTGCACACCATCTCGGGGTATGTTTTGAGTAGGCATATCCTCCATGTAGGTTGAAATATGTTGCCGTGCATTGCACTTTCAGGAATGTCATCTGGTGCAAATTGTGTTGCTGAGGTTGGTTCTTTTGTGGTGCGTTGTTTTATCTCAGCATTATATTCTACCATTAATACACAAAACGGGACATACAAATCATCTGAAGTATCAATCCATCAATGATGGGATAGGTTCTTGAAATAATATGATTTGATGACACCCTCTTCCAGTTGGGACATGGATTGAATCTGCACTGCCACTCTATCATCATGGGTTGGACCTACCTTTTCTAATCTTTGCATCCATTCTAGAGATTCAATCTCAAATGTGTCCATTCCTTTCTCAGTTTGTTTACCTCCTGGTATAGGCATGGGTACATAAGGGTCCTCAAAAGTCTTCTAGACTTCAATTTGAACTAGGTCCTCTAGCTCTAGCTCCACAAGGGGATAAGGTTGATGCTCATATTGGAGAATTCTATTTTGTATCTCTACTAGTTGTGCTCTCAGTTCTGCTACCTCTTCCGATGTGTCAGTTGTGGCTGCTGCCTCTGGTGGTGGCTCTCGTTGAGTGCTAATCGCTTCCATAATTTGTCACGCTCTATTTCTACGATAGCATATGCCTCTAGTAGGTCAGCATGTGTGTCCAGAATGATCTGCATGTTGTCAGATGGTATGGCTTTGAAACGGTCAGGATCGATTTCTGTTTGGGATCCTTCCAACGCTTCCTCGAGATTCTCTTCATTCTATCTCTGTAATCTTTTATTTTCTTCTAGCGCCACTGACATGTGTTTCCTTAATAATGCAAGGTTGCGGTGGGTTTTGAGGTTTTCCACTTGCTGGATGTGTAGCAGTTCTTCAAGGTGTTGTTGTGCCTCTGAATTTGGCTTGGGGGGATTGGCCACTAATTCGTCATGTTGTCTCTGCAAGGTATCATACTGTTGTTGTAGTAGCCTCTTGTCCTTTTCCAAGTCGATGAATCCTTCTTGTAGAGCTTCATGGGTTCTGAACAGGTGCATATGCTGAGCATCTAGATGCTGGTAATGATGTTGTAATTGAGACATACATTGATACAAAGTATTGAATACATTATTAACAGGAGTGGATGTTGGGAAGGTGTTGAATGCAGGAGGGTAGGGAAAAGGGAAAGGGAGTGTGTATGCTGTGCTAGAGAATGGTGAAGTTGGTGGTGGGGGAATGGGAGATTGTGGGAATATGGGGGGAGGGAGAGGTGCAGAAGTGGGTGATATGTCCATGAGGTCATGTGTGGATGTGATCATGGGAGTTATTGCGTACATGGGAATGGTAGGTGTGGTGATGGTCGTGAAGGTGTATAATGGTGTGTGCAATTGTGTGTAAGAGCCACCAAGAAGTGTGACGAGCGGAATGGGATTTTCAGAGACTACAGTTAGATTTATAGTGTCAGCGGTGGCATTTACAATAGGGGTGGTGTCAGGTTGTGCGGATTGTGACTGTTGACTCACAGTTTGTGCTTCACTAAGGGAAGTGGAGACGGTGGTTGTGACAGTAGCGGTGACAGTGGTGGTAGGAGGTGAGGGTGGCAGAGTTGGAGGGGAGCGTGGTAAAGGTGGTGATGGGGGTGCACTTGAGGTGTGGGCTTCGTCATTGTGTTGAATGGAGTGAGCTGTGCCAGTGGTTGTGGAGGTGGTGCCATGTGGTTTTGATACCAAAATATTTATCTTCTTCCCTGCTCTGGGGGAACGTCTCCCGTGTCGTTGCTCAAATTGTCATGAGTGTGCAAGGGCAGTGTGCACCGTCTCGGGTACTCCTAGCGCATCAGTGAGCATGTCAAGGGTAGTCGTGTATTGATCATCTACACCTTCTTCTTCTAGTATCTGGTTCATCAAGGCCTTTCCTGTTGCCAAAGATAGTCTGTGTTGTTCCTGAACCAGGTTGATAGTATCATACAGTCTTTTCAGTTGCTTCGTATAAGCTTCGGCTCTCGCAAGTTCTGGTATAATGTGTTCCTCCTGCTCTTCTTCGTCGGATGGTCCTTCTTGTTCATCATCTTGTTCTTCTCCTGCAGTCTCCTCTTCATCTTCATCTACTTCGACGACTTCTGGTTGAGTTGGATGAGGCTGATCCGTGACAGTTTGTTGCCCACTTAATTGTTCTGCTTCAACTTTCAAATTAGTTGCAATAAAGATCCTTGCTACCTCCTCATCAGATAAATCCTTCAGCGTGAAGCCATGAGGGAACTCTAAATCAGTGGGTATTGGTGGAAACACCAGATTATGCCCTTCTGCACTTTGTCGTGGTAATCTGATGGTAAAAGGTTGCACTCTCCTTTGGGGTGGTGGAGTCATTTCAGGTGTCAGGGTAGCACCCCACGCTTGTGCACATGGCATCTGAACAGCTCCCCTCATCTTTTAGAAGGAGGCCTTGCAACTGATACCCTTTACTGAAAAATCTTGCACCCTAGTCCAGATGAGCACCCTTTGAATTGGCACATCATACGTCAAGCATCGATACACAATTCTGATAAGCGCACAACATCCATAGAGCACTAACTTCTATTTCTTGTACCAACGTTGGCGTGCAAGATGGATTTGGTCAATGATCCAATGCGGCATGTTAATTGTCAGATTGAAGGTGTCTGCTAAGTGTAAACTGAACCAAATCTTCTTGGGTGGCATCGTGAACCTTTCTTGAGCAGGGAATGCAAAGTGTTGCATGCACATTCGGAGTTGAATGGCAATAGTTGGTGTCATTGCCACCATATCCTTCAGTTTAGTTAAGTTCCTATTAATCATGTTGTCCGGAATCATTGTCTCCTTCTCTATGGGGATGTGCATACCTCTCATTTCTAGAGCTTTCCTTACCAAATTGTTCGTCAATTTGAAGTGCTTCAGTTCATTTCCTCTTGTAAGAGAAGGTAGTACAAAGGTGCTATAACCCTTTTTCTCTTTACTAGGAGTGAGGATGCTAATCAAGTATGAACACCTTAGAAAATCCGGCTTGGGTAACTGAGCTTTGAAGTAATCATACAATCCAGCCTTCTTCCATATTGGTTGCAATCCTTCATTGCTTTGAAGCCTCTCAAACTCTTGTGTAAAGAAGTGATACTGGCCCCAACGTTTGTTGAACTCTATCTCAACCTCCCATAGATAGGTGCCTTCTCCAAGGGCTCCTGCCACTTCGTTGAACCAATGCGAGTTTTTGCTTACTGGCGATGTGTGCCCTTGGGGAGGATTCTGAATTGGTATGACATGTAATGCTCTCAATGCATGTGGCCTTTCCTTCAACTCCTCCTGAATAGGGAGACTTTCAATGTCTACTATCTGAGGACTGGTGCCTGCCTGGGAGCTCGTTCCTCCAGCCTCAACCATATTGAGGAAATTGGTCGTCGGTTCTGTGAGAATATACAAATGAATGTTAACATTGCAAATGGACACAAAGTGGTCCTGTGTCCTCGTTACAACATCAACATGATGAACTGTGAGGTAGTTAGTCAGTTAGTTAGTGCTCATGTGGTTGTGAGTGTGAAGTGTGGTTATCAGATGTAGGTTCCTATGTGCTGATTGGGGTAGTGGTGTGCAGTGTGGATTCAGTTAGTAAGAGGAGGTGGCTTTACAATGGGATCAGGTGGTTTATTACAAGGTTTGGATAGCCAAACACAGTGGATGGATTTCTCTCTTGATTTTGTGGAGACTCTGGAGGGCTTTATCAGACTATCTGCATTGGAGACTTTTTAGGGACCCATTTACAAGTGATTTTGCCCATGCTCATGGACGAATATGTGTTTGTGCGTGTTGAATAAGAGTGAAAATTAGCTGTTCGAGTGAGTGAATCATGTTGTAGGTGATGTGGTTTATATGTGGCTATTTGAGCCCGCAAGCAAGCCTTAGGCACCCAAATTTGTCTTGATTGTGGGTTGGCCTTCATTGACTTCTTGGGTACCCAAATAGTCTTTACTTTCGTAGAAGAATTGTTAAAAGACTTCTTATTAGTGTCCTATCGTTGATCACTAATATGAAGTTGAGCCAATGGTTGTGGCTTGACCTCAACAGGTTGCTCACCTTTCCGCACCCACACTTGTTTTAGTGGCTCAGACGCCTTGCTTCATACTTTCTTTGGTCTTTGAGCATAGGTCATCTGCTTCTTTTGCGCTTGGTACTCCTTTGGTTGCCATGTCTCTACCACTTTTGGAAAAGAAGGGAGTTCCGTTGTATCCTTGACTTCTTTGTTGAGAAAACCATCCCTCTGCATCACATAGTTTTGGACAAGAATAGCATCGTCATCTTCATGTGTACTCCTGGAAGGATCAGGAGTGTGTGCCTTTCCTAGTTCCTTGAGTGCTTCATTTTCTAACTCAAGTGTAATGCGATTCTGATTTACCCAAACCTGAAGAAGTCCACTTCTTAGGATGAGGTTGATTGCATGATCATAGATCCAGTCTTGACCCAAGACAAGAGGCTCAGTGAGGTTCTCGTCTTGACACACTAGCAGTTGAACTGTCATAAGAACATCTTGGATGCAGAGGGGAAGCTCCACCTCGCCCATGCAAGGGGTTTCCACACCTCCCAATCCTATGAGATATGCTTCTACAGGATTGACACTTAAGTTCAATTCTTGACAATAAGAAAGTTTAACAACACTAGTGGCTGCACCTGAGTCAATCAACGCCCGCACAGTTCTTGCACTATTTCCTTGTCCTATCTCTAAGGTTACAAAAGGACGTCCGTCACTTATTCAATGGGAGCTTACACCTGAGACTTCACACATAGCCATATGATATCGTGGGTCTGCATAGGCATCTATCCTAGGCGGATCTCTGCCCTGTCTTCTCAATTTCATTCTTCGGATGTGTTCCAATGCTTTTGCCTGTGCTTCTTCTCAAATTCGTTCCACTGATGTAACTTGGTAGGATGTCTCCTTCTAGAGTCGCTAGTTGAACTGCTCTACTTGTGGAGATCCTATTGATAATCATTGGTCCATAGCCTCTCTTCTCTAATTTCCGTGCATGTTGCTTCAAAGTGTAGACTAGGACTAGGTCTCCTGCTTTCAAGCCCTTATCCTTCACATGTGCGTCAAAATATGTTTTTTGTCTTTTCTTGGCTGCATAAATTCCTACTGCAGCTCTTAATCTTGTTTCACCTAGTCGTTCAAGGTCAAAGATTTTGGAGGAGAGCTCATGGCCTGTCCAATCATGCTCTTGTGCTACTTCTTGTGCTCTTGTCTAGTAATGCTCAAGAAGTCCAATGGTAGCACTGCATTTTGGACAAATACCATCTGAAAGGGTGTGGCTTGGAGTACCATTTTATAGGCAACTCGGTATGCCCAAATAGCATAGTGTAGCTGTTTGTCCCAATCAGAGCGTTTATTATTCACTAATTTGGTCAACACATTACATAGAATCTTATTTGTGCTCTCAACTTGCCCATTGGCTTATGGATGAGAGGGGGCAGACTTCTTGTGTATCACCAAGAACTCTTGAAGAAGATTTTTAATGACTTCATTCAAGAAGAGAGTGCCTCTATCACTTACGAGCTCTATAGGTAGCCTGTATCTTGTGAACACATTCTCAAATAGGAACTTAGTTGTTTTTTGAGCATCGTTCTTCGTTGTGGCTTTCACTTCTACCCACTTGGTTAGATAACCTGTGGCCACAATAATGTATTCAGCATGTGAACCCTTGGCTGGGGGATTAATAGGACCTACAAAGTCTATTCCCCACTTAGAGAATGCACATCCACCCATCATAGGTTTCAATGGCATCTCATCTTTACATATGGGGTACTAAGTTTGCTGACAAACATCACACCTCTTCACATAGGTATGTGCATCCATGTGAAGGGTTGGCCACCACAATCTTGCAAATAGGATTGCCTTAATCACATGATCTGGTCCAAAATGTCCTCTTGCTACACCCTGGTGAGTAGTTTCCAAGATCCTAAGGTATTCACTCTCATGGACACACAGTCTTAGGTAACCATCTTTACCACGTTTGTATAAAATATCTCCAATGAATGAGTAGTCTAGGGCTTCTTGTTCTAAACTTCTTTGCCTAGCCAAAGTCATATCTTGAGGGAATGTTTTCGTCCTGAGAAAGGCTACTAATGGTTCACTCCAATCTAGTATTAGAGACACTTGGTATAGTGTAGCGTGCTCCACAAGTGGCCTAATGCAATAGATTGGGCATCCCTTGCACAACGTATGGACATCTGCTTCCATAGTCGACCAATGCACTCCAAGTCTCCTTAGTGTCTGTAGGGTTCTTTGCCTCAGGTAGTGTCACTCTAATGCACATACATGTGCTAATTGCAACCACTTTGCATGCTCATCCTCTTCCACACAACAAGCTATTATTCCTTGATCTGTATGCTTGTACATACTCCCTGCCATGATATGGTACTTTTGAGCTCTCACTATCTCTTTATCTTGAGTGCTTATTACTCGGTGGTTAGGCCCATATGTCAATACTGGCACTAATGTCTTGGACCATTGAGGTACAACTTCCAAATTAAACAGGTACGCATCAGGAAGGTCATCTGATACTCCTTGTGGGGCCTCTCCAGATGTGAGTCTAGAGAGATGGTCAGCTCTCAAATGAGTTTTGCCTTTCCTCACAACCTCAAAGTCATATTCCATTAGTAAGAGAAACCATCTTACTAATCTACCTATATTGCATGGCTTGTTTACCAAGTTCAACAGTGCTTGATGATCGGTAAAAAATTTGAACTTATTTGCAAGCAAATAGTGCCTAAACTTTTTAACTGCATATACCATGCCTAATCCTTCTCGTTTGGTGGTCGTATAGTTTCGTTCAGCTGCATTCAACTGTCTACTGGCATAGGCAATCGAAAGATCCATGTTACCTTCACCTGTAGGTTGTGCAAGTACACACCCAATAGCATAATTGGATGCATCCGCATGGACATGAAAGGGCTTGTTCCAATCTGGTGTAGTCAAGATTGGTGCTGAACACAATCTTCTTTTGAGCTCGTTGAAGGACTTTTCACACTCATCCGTCCACTCAAAGTTAGTCAAAAGAGCATACAGAGGCTTTGCAATGACGACATACATATGATTGAATCGACGATAATAGCCATAATGACCCATGAAAGCCTGTACCTCCTTGACATTCTTTGGCCTAGGTAGCTCTGCAATAGCTCTCACTTTCTCCTCATCCGTGGATATGCCATTCTTTGAAACTATGTGTCCTAGAATCTTACCTTGCCTGGCCATGAAAACACACTTTTCTGGGTTCAAGCAGACTTGATATTCTCTACATTTGTCAAAGATTTGCCTAAGATCAGATATGTGTGTCGATCTAATGTTGGAATGGGCATAAATGTCATCAACATAGAATTCCAAGTTCTTCCTCAAGCATTCTTTGGATACATGACACATCAGTCTTTGAAGGGTAGTGGGTGCATTGGTAAGCCCAAATGGCATTACGCGAAAAGCAAATATGCCACATTCTGTGGCAAAAGCCATCTTATGCTGATCTTCTGGAGCAATGGCTACCTGATTGTAGCCGGAAAATCTATCAAGGAAGTTGTACACTTCCTTGGCTGCTACTCGTTCTAGTAGATGCTCGGTAATTGGAAGCGGATAGTTATCTTGAATTGTGGCTGCATTAACCTTCTTCAAGTTAATGCATACACGTAACTTTCCATTCTTCTTGGGTACCACAACAATGGGGGATACCCACTCAGTGTGCTCAATTTCATAGATGAATCCAGCTTCAACCAATCTATCTATCTCTTCCTTGATCTTAGCAGCATAATTATCATTATATGTGTAAGGCTTTTGCTTAGAGGGCTTGGCATCTGAGGTCATGGGATAGTGTGTGAGCATATGTCAGGGTCTACACCTTTCAAGTCCTTGTAGCTCCAAGCGAACACATCTCCGTATTCTCTTAGCAGAGCTATCAACTCTTGCTCTTCTTCTTTCGTCAGGTCATGTTCGATGTATGTGCATCTCTCTTCTCCTTCTTCTTTGGCTACAACTATTTTCTTGGTGGTTTCTTTCTTATCATAGGCCTCTCCTGCTTAGCCTCACGTTTAGGCATTCTTATCATGACTCTCCTATCGTCTATCTCATACTTTTTGAAATTCTCAGGGACCTCAAACAAGGATTCTTCCTCTTCTTGTGTGACTTCTCTCTTCTTCCTCTTCTTGCCCTCATCCTTAGCGGTTACTTGTGTGGTTAACCTCACATCATTTGTAAGCTCTTCATGTCTCTGAGGGTGAGTCATAGAAATATTGTTCTTCTGATGCAAAAGGTGGGTCCATGATAATCGACTCTAGATCGAAGTCACTTGCATCCTCAAATGCATCAATGCTAGGTTCACACTTGTCAATAACCGAATCACCCATGATCGGCTCTATTGTGAATATTGAAATGTCATAGCTATCCTCGTCATAGTGGGGTGTCCATTGTTCTTCATTGATGGCTACATCCATTGTTGCTAAAATTTTTGCCCAACCATGAGGTTCAAACTCTTCATCTGGGAAAACTACAGGTGCATAGGCTGGGTCTTGAATTGATCTATGATTTTCCTTCGCACCTACCTCTCTAGCTTTCTCTCTTTTCTCTTCTTCTATGGCTACTTTACACATCCATAAATGGGTGTATTCATGCATCCATGAGGATCCTGATCCTATGGAATGCATTGACTCAGTATCATCTTTGGCTCTATGGATGGGATTCCATTGGATGAGAGGGACATCTCTATGAGAGTAATCCTTGAGATTAACTTTGGTCGTGACACCTAAGTGTTGCAAGTACAAGGAATTGGTTCCCCAATCCTGTACCACTTGCAACTGCCACATAAATGGTCTTGCCAAAATCATCTCATAGGCATGATTTTCGCTAAAGTCACATACAGCAAAAGTATGCTCAAACTCCACACCACATGTGGTGAGAGTTATTCCTTCTAGCAATCCTAAGGGTCTCTCAATGTGACCATCGGCCATCTGCAATTTCATTTTTGTTGGCCTGAGTGCTGGCTTGCCCCAATGCTTCCATAGGGAAGTGGTAGCAATTGCAACTCCTCCACCTGAGTCTAGAATTGCCTTGGTTGTGTATCCTTGATGGGTAATGGGAAGATAGGTGTTTCCTTCTTCTCCTTCACTCATGTCTCCTATCTTGTCCAAGGGTATTTCCGGCATTGTTCTATGAGATCCTACCTGGGAATGAGGTTTGGCTATTTCAGGCGCATTGGCTACATGTTTCCTCAGTTCTTGCCTAACCTTGAGTAGTTCCTCTAAAGTGAGATTGCACTGCACTTTAGTGTTCTTGACGACCTCTGTGTTCCTAGGTATGATTGAGTCTTTGTTTCTTACCATGACAGTGGGTGCTCTTATACACGTAGACTTAGCTTCCCATGGCCCCGTGAAATGGGGTAGCTCCTGTAAAGAATTAGACTCAAAGTGTAATCTCTCATGGAATTGGGAACTCTCCTGCTCCTCATAAATGGAAGGAATGTCCTGTGGGAATTTATCATGCGCATCATCCACAAGTTCAATGGGAGGTGGAAGTTCACTTTCTTTAGCCCATTTCTCTTCCTGAATCTCTTGCAGGAATTTGGGTTAATACCGACTCATAGAAGAAGATGTCTCTAGTTTAGTGGAGTTAAGCACATAAGCTTCCTGGGCAGGAAGACTTATCCTTTCACCTGCCTTGTCCTTACTTTGGGAGGTGGGGTCCTTTTTCGACTATGCAATTAGCCTCTCCAATCTTTCTAGTAGTCCATCAAAGTGCAATTGTGTCCTAGGTGAACTAGAGAAGTTAAAGAGGCGACTGGCTTCAAACACGGTTTGAGCCAATTCAACCATCTTGGCACAAATTTTAGTTCGTTCTAGCTCTAGCCGGCTCTAGGGTAACATTTTTCATGATCTATTACATTTGGCCCTTCTTGGATCTTGGCCTGATATGCCTTAAGCATCATGCTTAGATCCTTGGGAGTGGGATCTGCTAAGATGGATCCTACTTGAGGGAGTGGTGGGATTGTATGAGGCGGGTTGGAAGGTGGTGGATTGGATGGAGATGGGAATGGTGGTGGTGGAGTAGTGTGAGAGTGAGTTTGAGATGTGAGTTCAATTATCTTGGCTTTCGTTTCTCTTAGACTTTCCTCGAGTTCGCTCATCTTCTTTGCCCATTGCCTTTTCATTCTTTCGCGACTATCCCTCCAAGCTCTAGTCCTTTTCTTAGTTAGGCTCTCAGTTTCGCTAACCTCGGAACTCTTTTCCTGGCCTAGACCTTGGTTTTGTTGCAAAGCTTGAGCTCTAGTGACCACTTGCACTGGTGCAGTGGAAGCCACACTCCCTGTAGGGTCTACAACTAATCCAATAACATTGATATGAGTGATTTTTGGTAAATTGTTGGTATTCTTAGGACAATCTTGCAAAAGGTGCTCTTTTCCACAATCGGGATAAAAACCTTGAATTTTTACAGATTGGGTTTGTGTAGGTGCAGGCATAGGGCAATCACGAATGAGGTGATCCCCTTGACATTGATATCACGGTCCCCTAAAAATGGGGGTCTTACCTGCCTAGGCTGAGGCCTAGAGTTGGGATTTGCGTACATGACATTTTCATACTCTGGCTCCCAACTGGGTTCACTAGGGTCTTCATAGTAATATGACTCATTATGCTCAGGCGACTGACTACATGTAGTATGCTTGTGGGCTATCAATATGAGTGGAGTCAAAACTATGATCACTTGGGTCACTTTCTGACAGTAATGGTGTTACTGGCACTATGGCTTTATTCAGATTCTCTTCTGTAGATGTGTATTTCACTGGAATCACATTGGCTGGGGTTGGAGGCTATTGAGCTAACACAGGATGAGGCCTTTGTTGGTTTTGTTAGGGTTGTTGATAAGGTTGTTGTGGTTTGCCATATGGTTGTGGTGGGTACTGGTTCTGGTATCTTCCTTGTTGAGGATATGGCTGAGGGTAATTTTGCCTAACTGCTTGCTTATTGTATGGGCAATCTTGTGCGGTGTGATTAGTGTATCTTCATTCTATGGTGCAGTACTGGCTACTAGGATTCACTTGGGGTTGAGCCATAATGGGACATACATTCACCATATGGTCACCACAACAAGTATAGCATCTTTTCACTGGGGACAACCTTGGTATTTGTTTGCTTGATACTCCTAACTTTTGAGCTACCTTCTCTGCAAGATCCTCAATAGATGTGGATGGGTTTGATTTGAGGCTAGTAGAGCTATCTGAATCTCTGTAGATTTTTGAAAGCTCTAATTCCTCCCCTAGGTTGTCCTCAATGTCGATGCACATACGTACACACTCTTCTATGGTCCTAGGGTCCTTCAAGTACACATATGATCTCAATTTGGTACTTAGAAGTCCATCCAAGAATAAAGCCACTTGTTTGGCTGGTGTGGGTAATTCAGGAACATGAAATCTCTCTAGGTATTGCCTAAACCTTCTTCCTGCAATTCTAACAGTCTATTGAGGTGTCTTCTTGAAGCTGTGAATCAGTGAGGAAGTATTATGCCTTATGCCACTCTTAGAGAATTCGATAATGAAAGCCTCTAGAAGTTGGTCTATGTTCCTGAACTATCTCTCCTATAGTGGTTGAAACCATGTAAGGGCTGTGTTCCTAAGGGAGCATTGTATTGTGTGAATAGGTCCTCAACTTGTTCAGCTCTCAAGACTTGCCTAAACTTGGCCACATGATGGGTCTCCCGTGCCATCGAAGTAATTCTTCATGGACTTAACTAGTTGGGTTGGCCTCAAAGTTCTAGTGTGTTCCCTAGGCCTTGGAAAAGGAAAATCATCCACATTCCTTTGGTTCCTTGGGTCTCTAGGTTTCTCGGTTTCTACTCTATCCGTTTTTGTTCTTGTTCTTTCTCTCCCGAGTGGGTTAGCAAAGCTCACTTCTGGCCTATCTCTACTTCTGTCCCTTTGAGCTCCATGAGCTTGGGATGTTCCAGCTCCATGGTGGCCATAAGAAACATTAGATCTTGGTTGGGGAAGAATAAATTCACCCTTCCAAGTGTAGGCATGCCTACCATGTTCTGTGACTACAAAGATCCTCTCTGAAGTATTGTCTAAATAGGTCACTTTGTCTGGGCTATCAAGATCTTTGAACTTATAGATTGTGATTGTTTCTACCTCATTCGGTTGATCGGGCTTATACCTCCAAAAGGCTTCATCGATCTCTCGGTTTAAGAGTAGATCTATGCTCTTATTGTCCTGAGGAACCCACTCTGGTGTGATAATTCTAGTGAGAACTGATTTTCCTCGAGGGGTTTTAGGCTCTCCACCTATGTTCCCTTGCTCTCGGTCACCTACGTCCATTTCTGGGAGCACATTACCAAATTCATCTGCCCAATTTGGGTAGGTGGTGACCATATACATGGTTCCTTCTTTGTCTAGGTATGCACCATTTTCAAACTTGACTGCTGGGTGTTTGAGTCCAATGGGTTGGTCAGGGTTTTTAATTTGGACCACGGCTCTTCTTAGGCCGTCCTCATAGATGCAAGCACCTAATCGGTTGGTCCTAAGGTATTCCAATTGAGCCTTATAAGGACCTTCAACCTTTTGTAAGCAAGCCATACCTGAGCTTTCTGTGGGTCACTCCATGCCTTGAGACATCTCTGATTTGCTAGTTTCAGAGCTGGGTAGTGTGAATAATTGCTCAACTGTTGGGCCCAAGACCTAGCAGTGTGATTGACACTAGCCTCTGAAGACCTAAGGCTTTGTCTATCTCTCCCTAGGTGTCGTCCTGATCGTTAAAGTTCTATTTGATACTGGATCCACACATAACGTTATTAACTCTTCCTTAGTCAAGACATTGAAGTTGAAGACTACTCCATCTACATACACCTACAGAGTAGAGTTGGCAGATGGGAAGGGATCTGAGGCCTGGGATCGACGAGTTGTCGGATTACTAGTCCAGATACAGACTTATAGAGATGAGCTAGATTTCGAGATCGCCAGGTTGGCCAGATTTGATCTCGTTCTCAGTAAACAGTGGCATGCAAGTAAGAAGCCAACTATTGATTTTCAGACTCACATATATCAATTCAATCATAATGGTCGCCGCATCATCGTCCGTGGAGAGCTTGACGTAAAGGTGTACAAACGAGCATCTACCTCTGCGATGGTAAAAGCAGAGTGTAAGTATTTGTATTTCTTATATTTTGAGCATAAAGAGTTGTTAAGTTTAGAGATTCAAACTAGTCTCGAGGCTCAGCTAGCTTCTAGAATGAAAACTGAATTCCAAAACTTGTTTCTTTCATAGTTACCTTGAGGTCTTCCGCCTCATAGAAAAGTGGAGCATAGGATTGAGCTAGTACCAGGAGCTCATCCACCGGCCAGACAGCCATATCGAATGAGTCTGCAAGAGGAGGCAAAAGTACGTCGTACCGTCAAGGAGTATCTTGACAAAGGACTCATCAGATCTAGTTATTCACCTTTTGCAGCCCCAACATTTGGTTCGCAAAAAGGATGGATCTTTTAGGATGTTTATAGACTTTAGAGCATTAAATAAAGTTACAATAAAACACAGATATCCGATGCCTCACATTGATGATATTCTGGATGCACTAGGAGGTGCTATTGTATATAGTAAAATAGACTTAAAAAGTGGTTATCATTTGAAAGTAAGAAACTTTCTCCATCTCAAAGAAACTGGCCTGTCCATGAACAAGAACTATATGCAATAGTTCATGCTTTGAAGATTTGGAGACACTATCTATATGGTGTAACTTTTAAAGTATACACAGATCATCACACATTTAAGTATTTTTGTTCCCAGCCTGATCTTCGGGGGAGACAAGCTAGATGGGCTGAGTTGATGCAAGAATTTCATATGGAAATTCTATATAGAAAAGGAAAAATGAATATAGTTGCAGATGCATTATCTCGTATTTTGCATCAGATTAGCTTCACCGTTCTTGATAGTGATTTGATCCAATTGATCAAAGATTCAGAGATTGAAGATGATTATTGTCAGTCTATAATCAACACGTTATCACAAAATGATAAAGATCAAGCATTCGAAAATTTTCAAGTGGAGCAAGGTTTGCTCAAAAGAAAGGGAAAGATTTGTGTGCCTAATTCCCAAGAAGGAAAGTTTAGAAAAGAGGTTATTTTCGAGAACCACGATGTACCTATAGTTTTAGACAGGGATCCCAGGTTCACATGAATTTTTTGGAAACACGTGTTCAATAAGCTTCAAGTTCAACTCAAGATGAGTAGTGGAGAGCATCCATAGATAGACGGTCAGACCGAAAGAGTTAATGAGATACTGGAAGATATGCTACGGGCATATGTTTCAAAAAAGCAAATAGATTGGGATAGTTTTCTCCCATTAGTTGAATTTTCTTATAATAGTTGGTAGCACAAGACTAATAGGCTCGCACCTTTTTGAGGTGATTTATGGATATATTCCACATAGTCCAACTACCATTGGGTTACCTAGGAAATCTCCGAGTGCTTCACAGTTACTGAAAGGATGAAAGCATTTGTAGATCGACATCAAACACCACAAACATTTCAAGAGGGTGATCGTGTGTTTTTATAGGTTCCACTTGGTTCATCATTGATAGTGGGTCAGAAACCCAAGTTATCTCCTAGATTTTGTGGACCTTGGACAGTAATCAAGAAGATTAGTGATGTCGCATATAAATTGCAATTGCCAGATAATTGCAAAGTTCACCTAGTTTTCCATATTAGCAAGTTGAGACCATACATTTCTCGAGATGAGAATTGTGTAGATGGTTTAGTTGCTTTAGAAAATAGAGCATCTTAGCCAGATGTTCCATTTCAGGTTCTTGATAAGAGGGAGTGGAAGTTAAGAAATTGCTCCATACCAGAGTATTTAGTAGCATGGACTAGTCGTCCACTCACAGATGCTACTTGGGAATCAGAAGCTCTGATTCGCAAACACATTCCTTCCTTGATCACTGAGGACAGTGATCTCTAGAAGGGGGAGAGAGTGTTAGATTTATTTAGACCTCCATGGTCTACCATTGGTCTACTTGCATTTGGTCGAGGACCCTAGCCGGGTCAATGACCAGAGCGCAAGGGAGCCAAGGCTCTAACACGGATCTTCGATGTTATTCCATCTCCTTAGAGTGGCCATATGAGGAGTGTTTGGACCTTAGAGAAGATTCTAAAGATGCCAAGGGCAAGGGCTATTTAAGGTTGGGAGGAGAGTGGCAGGTAGCTAATTGGGATCTTTCAGGAATGTGCTCTTTGATTTGCTTTTTCTTGAGAAAATTGCACATCTCTTAGTCTACCTATTAGATTCCCCACCCACCATTCCTTAAAGGATATTTCAAACTAATGGGCTCAACTCGTTTGCATATGTGATTTTTCTTTTGATTTTAATGATTATGAGTTGTAGCTCAACTTTACCTTTGTTTATCTCTATCTCAAGATGTAAGAGTCTAGTGTAGAGATTACCCTTTCTCACATACATGATCCTTCCAGCAACAAGGTTTCCCTAGTGTCAACCACAACATGGACCCAACACTCAGCAAGTGAGGCTCGTGAATGGAAACCAAAATTTCATATGTGCTATAGTTCATGTCAAACCAAGGGAGCAAACAAAGACTTGGATCAGCATGGAATTAAGGAGTTATTGCCTCCCCACTCTAGGTTATGTGAATCATCAAGGAAGATATCCCCTTGAGGGATCGCTAGTACTCAAAGCATTTAGAATAAGAGATAGGCACTAAATCAAGGAAATCAAGAAAGATGAAGCACCCCCAAAAAAACAGCCACCCACCAATTCTAACCTATTGATGTATGACTACATGAGGAGAGACATCCAATGTGAATTGATATCAATTCTTGCACCCTAGCACCATGGTGGTAAACTATTACATAAGCCTACGGGTTGAACCTTAGGGGTAGAATGAAAGGTTGGGAGCCGTCACATCCTACACCAGTTTTTACTCTAAGAATCGGGATATGAAAAGGAAGGATGGATATTACTTTCCACCAATTACTCAAATCCTATAAAGAGGTTATGTGGTAGGGTGGTAAGACCATTTTCATCTACGCATGTGTGTGTGTGTGTCTAGAGCTCATATTTTCTTCTTCATCATCATATAAAAGTGGTATCAGATCCAATTCAATATTGTGGGCATCACCGTGTTGGGGTAGAGAAAAGAGGCAAGGAAATAAAGATGAAAGCTCCCTCCCCATCCCCCAAATGTGTGCATGGTGCACAAGGAACCACCATGTGTAGGAGCCACAGGCCACCACAAAAGGAGGAAGCAAATCCTCATGTGACTTGAGCACCCATGTAAGAGGATTTTACTCCTCTTTGCTCATTCTCCGTGCACTTTAAAAGGATGGATGCCAAAAAGCATTCTTTATAGGCTATAATTTCATAAGAAATGTCATATGTGGGATTACATACTATTTCACCTTCTCTTTTTGTGATCCCACAAGGCCAGCAACCTTCTCATCCCATACACACCCGCTTCTTCTATGGCTATGAGCTACCAAGATGGAACATGTATAGGAGCTCCATTAAGGAGAGAAGAAGTTCAAGAGAGAAGACAAAAGGGAAAGGAAAGAGAGAAGAAGAAGAAAGTCAGGAAGAAGAGGGAAGAGGGAAAGAAAAGAAGAACAAAAGAAAAGCAAGCCAATGATTAAAGGTGAAAGGAAATAGTACCTATGTGAGAAAAACAAAAGAGAGAAAGAGGGCATTCTTGTTCATCTCTTAAGGTATATGATTGTTCATAAAATTCCTTTTTCTTTATCCATGTTTTTGGGAGTTTTCTAACATGCCCCTAGTCCCATTTTGAAGAAACTATCCCCATATTTCATATGGTGAACTCCTAAAGTGGCCCATCCAAACCTTCTTCTTGGTCTATGACCTCCTAGTACCCTACCAAATTTGGATATATGTTGATCTCTCTTTACGAGGCTGATTTTGAAGTTTTCTAGTTACATTTGTGAAAAAAAAATCATTTTTTAAGTTTTCAAATGATGTAAAGTTTAGTAGAGATGGAGAATGTTTGGTTGGTTTGGACAAAGAAAGTCTTCAATAGCTGCCTCTTGACAGTTTTGGAAGTGGTATTGGTGATTTCTTTGATGTTCTTTTGGCATGCAGTCACTTTCTCTTTTCGTATGAACAAGTTATGCCACTTTCTAGCAACACTTTAAAATTCTCTAGCAAGAATTAGAAAATCTTCCGTTTATATTTTGTCTTAGTTATTTCTCCCAAAATCTAAGTTCTTTAAAAAGGAACGTCATTTAGTTGGTTGTATTCTTCGATGAGGAGGTGATTAGGGCCTATCTCGAACTCTTACAAAATGTATTTTTTTACTTGTCCAAGGGATTGGGTGTATCATAGAGGAATGGTTATGCATTCAAATGGCAAACTATGTATATGAGAACTACTAGCGTTTGCACTACAATGCCAATAAATAGTTTTCCAAGGAACTAAGTCCAAACTATGCATGGATGAAAAACCAAGAACTTCTTGAATAATGGCATGTAGAGATGTCATTCAATTACCAAGAACTTCTTATATATGAACTAGTACGATGAGTTTCCATAGGACACAAGGATAGTCTAGGTCCAAACTATTGTTTGTGAGTATGTTCAAGATCAATAATGCCTAGAGTGACATGAGAGCGATTCTATCATGTTGGTTCTAGAGGGGCGTTAAAATCGTTTCTCTCGTTCTTAGTTATATTTCTTAGATTATTACAGTTTATTATATCCATAGAGTTCCAAACTTATCTTGCACATTATTACTGTAATAGGGATACATAATATTTTATGGACTTAGCTCACGTGAATGATGTTGATTTTATGGCAGTAATAGTTTCGAGGTTAGCTGTTTATGAGGACACATAGTATTAAATGATGTAATCTTCATGATTTTTTGTTTAAATTGGGATTTGGTTTTCTCTTGTTCTCTTTCATCTTCATGCCCACCTTGTGAAGGTTACTGGGGACAACCATCATAAAGTAAGATCATCTCTAGGGATGGGGCTCATAACCAAGTTGGCTCTCCCTTTCCTTCCCTTTGTGTTCAAACGTGTTCTTCTTAGTAAAATTATATGAGATTGTTGAGACAATGATAGAGCTTTTCTTATCCAAATTTTCCTCCTTTCTAGTCATCCAATTGACTCTATCCTTTTGGAGAATACAGACATTAATTTCCTTCTCTAATTTGATGTTAGCCTTCTCTAAGGTAGAGGAATATTATCTTATAAGTTAGGTGTTTTATCTTAGGATAATTTTTCCCCTTCATCTTCCTTTCAATTGATGTGAATCCATTTTCACCCTTGCCAATGACCTTTTCACTAGTTTAAACCATAAGGAGAGTGTTTGTAACATACAAGGAGTGGGCCATTAGGGGAGGCAAAGTGACCTTAGTGTGGGTTTGCACATCTCCAAACCCATGCCCAAGGAGCATACCAATTGAGGCTTTCCTGATCGATTCATTGTTGCTTTTATGGGGTGTCTTCAGTGCTCGGGTGTGCAATGGAAGCATGCATTTGATAAGTTTTTGGAGATAAGCTCCTACTCAGCAGAAAATCTAGGATCAATGTCGATGAAGAGATCATTAGAAAGATCAATAAAAAGTCTTCTTCCACACAAACTTGAAGGTCCCATCTCACGTTGAGCATAGGGTTAGCTCCTTCATATATCTTCTCCCCAAATCAGCCTTCGTCATTATGGGTTGACCAATGGGGACACAATTTTGTTGATGAACGCATATAGATAGAAAGACGCATATAGATAGAAAGACGCATATAGATAGATATGGAGGTTCGGCCGAGGTCTACTCCCCCGGGCTTTCACTTTGAAATTACAACTGTACTATGTAAACCCCTGTTCTTGTGGGATAAGGGGGTCCCATGAGTACTATGCCCTTCCTTGTATAGAAGGCTTCGCAATTTGCTAGTGGTGCAATTTGCTAGTGGTGTCAGACCTTCCATCATGGCAAGCGTTCGTACCCATACCCTTGCAGTCACTTTTGTTTAAAATCCAATTTTACCTGTTGTGGAGGGATTCACATATGCTTGGGGTGTTTGTTTTGGTCGTGCCACGGCTGTGGGGATCTCTCTTGTTCGTGGACCTCTTTTCTTCATGGGTTTTCAATCCCTTTGCATCGAGGGCATCCAACAAAATTGTCTTGGGCATGAGTGTCAGATTCTTGTTGGTAATCTAAGTTCGAAAATCCCGACTCTCATGCTTCAGACCCATGGCCGGAGTGTTTTGCTCCTTGGTGGTAAGCAATGTGGGACCCTCATCGGTGTTGGGTTCAAGTGAGGTTGCTAGGGACCCAGCAAGAGTCACTGCTCCTGTGGTATCTTTAAGCAGAGAATTTATTTTGGTGAAACAAGAAGAATTATTTAAAACGTACCTTATTGGTCAATTGTTTGGTCCAAGGCCACCCTTAGAGTCTGTGCATCTCTGGTTTTGTCAAGAGTGGTTCTCGCATGGTTTGATAGTGAGCAAATGTCAATTTTTTCCAGCAAACCACTTCCTTTTGGTCTTTGAGAACGAAGAGATGACATTTCAAGCACTACACATGGGCACCTGGCAAGTTTGAGAGTCTACCTTATGCCTATTTAAGTGGTTCCAAGAGTTTGTCCCAAACAAGATTTAGCATTTTTTGGTGAAAACCTAATGTATCATTTGAAAAGGCACATATTGATCCTCATAATCCACCATGTCTCGGTTTAGAATGCTTGAAAAGCTATGTTGTCATCTTCGAACACCACTAGGACATGTTTTCTGTTAAGATTTGTTTTTTCTCCTATTATTAGAATGCTCGAAGGGAACGATTCCCTTTTGAGCCCGAGTCTCCAAACTTCAAGGGCTAATCTTATGTTGAAACACTAAATGATGAAACAAGTTCTCTAAAGGCCCTCGGAACTTTCTTAACTTCTTTGCAAGGGGGGAAATGACTAGTGGGAGACATTGAAGAGAGATGTCAAGGCCCTAGTACCTAAAACACATCCCCCAAGCTGGGCCCATGATTGCTCACCACCAGGATGGAACCTCCATAAGAAAAAGTGTTAAGTTAGAGCAAGCCCAAGGAGTGTTCGTCTTGCTTGTGCCCACCTTGTCACAGATTACCAAACTCACAAATACTAGGGCTTGAAAAATAAAAACATTGATAGCAGCTTGATATTGTCCTTGAAGCATTTATTATCTAAGATCTTGCATTGTGAATGAACCAACCAATCCTTGCACTATAGTCAAGGCAAAGACAAAGTTCCTTTAGCTCATCACAAATCTTTGAACCCCTCAAACAAGGCAAAATCCAAATGCTCGAGCAACCAAGATGAATCACTTGAATGTTGAATGCACTATTTTGCCACGTATCTTGTGAGTTCACTATGATGTCACCTTCTAATTGCACATGCTTGAAGAGAGGACCTCAGTGTTATGCTCACTCCCTCTCACAACCTATCACAAGGTCGCCTACGAGTAATTCTATGGTTTGTTTGGTTCATAAATAAAGGCACATAAACAACATAAATCGTAGGGGAGTCCTATCCAAGAGAAGAGAGAAAAGAAAAGTGATTTTTATGTCAAGAAATCACATGAAACCCTTGACGAAAGCACAATGTTTGTTATAAAGTAAGTGAGACTTGTTGGTTTAGACGGATCTGAAATTGCACATCAATTGTTTGGCCTTGTGTTGATCCAAAGCCCTAAAGTTGGATTTAAGTATAAGCTTGTGTGCCTTCTAAAACAAATAAGGTGTGTTTCCTAGTGGTTAAAGTGTTCAAGACTTTAATGGGAGGTCTTGGGTTCAAGTCGTGAAAGGAACAAGGAGATTAGAGTATAATTTAATCAAAATTCAATCCCAAGCTTTTAGAAGCTTCTAACGTTAATTAAGAGAGTTGAAGCACATTTAGATACATATAGTTACACAAGTACATTTAGTGATGCATGCTCACCCTAGTTCACTGCTTGAAAGCGTAACAACTTGCTTGAGTTGGAAGAGAGTTGTATGAAGATGCATTAGGTTGGGAGGAGATTCATGTGGTGTTTGTAACCCTCTAAGTCATCACAGTGCTATCAAAGTCAGAAGTAACCAAAAGTAAGGAAACATGTTAGAAAGCTACTTTCAAAGAGTTAAACTTTCTTGCCATATTAATGGCCAAGAAATCATCTATACATGAGAACCTGCAAGAACCTACAAGGGAGATACTTAAAGAGTCATTTGAAAAGGTTATAAAGAAGAATTTCAAAGAGATTTTACTATGATGTAGAGCACTTCCTTGATTCCATCCAAGAGAATGATGGAAATGAAGAAACAAGCATTTGGACTTAAAGACAAAGTGAGCGTGAAGTTCAATAAGCATGCGCTAATTTTACTGGGAATGGCGCAATGTCTAGGAATCATGAAACTATAGAAGATTTTGACAAGTTGTTTGTATAGATTGTATCCAAAGATGAAACCTAGGCAAGCTATCTTTAGGAGATGCAATATCTTTTAAACGAGAATGAACTAGAAAAGTTTTCCTATTTCATAATATTTCAGTAATTGCCACTGTTTAGGGGCTGAAACCAAGCTAAGGCAGTGCCTTGAGGGTCAAACCAAATGCCTCAAACTAGGTGAACAAATCCCCAACCTGTTTAGCTCTTAACACTTGTTTGAACTCAGCCACATGATCATAAGGATCTCCTGACCCATCAAAGTAGTTTTTCATTGTCTTGACCACTTGAGAGGTCTAAGGGTTCTTGGGTACTCTTGAGCTCTAGGCAATGGAAAATCATATTCATCTCTTTGGTGCCTATGTGTTCTATGTCTCTCTCTTGCAGATCTTTCATTTTCAAATCTTGATCTATCTCTACCCATAGTGTGTGCAAAGCTTACCTCAGGTCTCTCTTTGGCTCTTTCCCTTTGGGTTTCATGAGCGTGGGATGATCCTACACCTTGGAGGCCATGGGAAACATTAGATAGTGGTGGAGGAAAAATCAATTCACACTGCCAAGTGTATGCATGCTTGCCATGCTCTGTTACTAAGAACATTCTCTTGGATGTGTTATCTAGATAGACAACTTTGCCTGGTATCTCAGGATCTTTAAACTCATAGATGGCGACTCTGCCTATTTTGCTAAGTTGATATGGCTTGTATTTCCAAAAAGCTTCCTTTGTTTCTCTATTCAAGAATAGTTCTATGCTTTTGTTGTCTTAAGGAACCCACTCCGGAGTAATTACCCTAGTCAAGACAGATTTGCCTCGAGGAGTCTTGGGTTCTCATCCTAGGTCTCCTTGCTCTAGGTCTCCTATCTCATTCTTAGGAATGACAATTCCAAACTCATATGTCCTGTCTGGTAAGCTGGCAACCACATACATGGTCCCTTGCTTATCAATATAAGAAGCATCTTCGAATTTAACCACTGGGAGTTCAAGTCTGAAGGGTTGATCGAGATTTTTGAGTTGGACAACTGATCGCCTCACACCATATTCCTCATAGATGCATGCACCTAATTGATTGGTCCTCATATATTCTAGTTGTGCCTTATAGGGACCTTCTGGTGTTTGTAAATAGGTAGTGCGTGAGCTACTTGCTAGTCTCTCCATGCTAAAAGAAATCTCTCAATCACTTGTGTCCGAACTTATCATGTAGGGATAACCACTAAGTTGTTGTGCCCATGACCTAGTTGTATGATTGACACTATCTTAAGATGATTTGATGCTTTTTCTATCTGGGCCTAGGTTTCTGCTTGATCTCAAGTTCATAAGCTTTGTCTACTATTCCCAATTTTCCCAAGTACAACCGTGTTGCAATGTTCTTTTGAAACAATTACTTTTTCTTTTTAAATTCCCTGATATAATCTTGACTGGCAAATATCGTCATTAAGATTACTTGGGTTTATCGCACTTTAAGATGTGATTGATCCACTTAAGTCCTTTTCCTTTAGATTTTGTGACAATAATATCCTAATTTATGCTTGAACTTGAGTAACTGAGGTTTTCTTGAACTTGATTCATACTTAACATGAACCTAATTAATCAATATCACTGGTCGTATTTAGCATAAGCTAAGAATTGACTAAGGGGGTTAAGAATGATTCCAACCTCAAGTACCTTCTCCCTTGATCACACTTGAATGCTCTGGATACACGTTCCCAACCTTGCAATGCACCTGCCACCTTGCTTTGACACCCTTGAATGGCTCTCAGTAGACCTGTAAATGTCCCAAGGTTAGATCAAGCTTTAACTCTAATTTGTTTGATAGAGAATTTGATTCAAGTATTTTTTTAAAGCCTCTTTTTCTCCCTTTCTATTGCTCAAAATCCTTTGGAGCTCCCTTGGCTTCCCAATCCCACCTGAAGGTCAACTTCAAATTACTATATCTGAAAATAAAAGCACTCTAGAGCTCAAAAAATGGATTTTTGATGAAAAAGTTATGACAAATTTAGCTCCTGGGGGTGAAAACAAATAGACAGGATGTGGCAGAGAATTGTGATTTTCTTCCCCTTTTCTTCTTTTAGATATTCGTGATTTTGTGAAAACGAAAAGCCAAAAAGTCGTGATTCTTTGCCTAATAAGTATCCAAAGAATCGTGATTTCTTTCTCTTTTCTTCCTTCAAAAAGTCACAAATTTCTCAAAAAATGTCTGGTAGAAAGTCGCGAATTTCTCAACAAATGGATGATAGAAAGCCACGAATCTCTCAAGAATGAGTGTAGACAATCACAATTTCGTGGAAGCCAAAAGCCAAAAAGTCGTGATGTCTTACCCAAAAAGTATCCAAAAAGTCACAAATCTCTCAAAATATGAGTTGAAAAAATTCAATCTCTCAAAAGTTACCTTGCAAAAGGTCGCGATTTTCTCAAAATGGGATGGCAAAAAGTCATGATTTTCTCACACATAGAAAGTCAAAAAGTCGTGAATTTTTCACACTTAAAGAAGAAGAAAATCATGATTTCCTCTAAACTTGATGGCACAAATTCATGATTTTCTCAAAATTTTGATGGAAAAAAGTCGTGAATTTCTCTAAAACTTTGAGTGCAAAAAGTCGTGATTTTCTAACTAAATGGGTTTGCAGAGAATCACATTTTTCTCAAAAACTAAATAACAAAGAATCACAAATTTTTGCTCTTCAAATTCCACCAAAAAGTCGTGATTTCTTCAAAAGCTTGATTCCAAAATGTCGGGATTTCTTGAGAGCCCAAAGGCTAGAAAGTCGCAAATTTCTCACACTTAGAAAACCAAAAATTCACAATTTTTTGCAACTTAGAAAACTTTCACAATCAAAAAACCAAAAATTCATGAATTTCTCAAGCTTAGAGAGCCAAAGAATTGCAATTTTCTCACAATCAAAAAACAAAAAATTCACGAATTTCTCAAGCCTAGATGGTTTTCTCAAAATTTCCCTTACAAAAAGTCGCGATCTTTTGAGTGATTTTAGGCGGAAACCAGAGAATTGTGAGATTCAAAAAAATTGAAATTTCCAAAAAGTTGTAATTTTTTTTGAAAAATTTGTGATTTTTCGAGAATTTTGGTGGGAACTTCAAAATCAAGCATCGAGGCCTACACTTCCTGCAGAGGGTTGCGAAAAGCACATAAACTCACAAACACAAACACTTTGCCTCTCTTTGTCTCTCTCTGGCATAGCCAGGAATGAAAAATGAGGTGAAAGTAGTGAATATGCAGTCAAAAATGAAAAATTTTAGCGAAGATGAAGATGGGAGAAGATGGTGATGATGATGATGATGAAGATGGAAAATCAGAAACTTAACAAAAATTGACTATTTTTTACCTTCCAACGTAGCAAATCTACGATCTTACTATCACAATGCTTGTCCTCGAGCAATGTTCCCTAGCAACGGCACCAAAATTTGGTGTAGATCAAGCGTGAGTACCACCTCCTTCACTTGTCAATCGATGGAGACATAAGGAGGATATGAAAATCGTGAGCAATTGTGGTGAGCAAATGTGAGTGACAAGCATGTACGTGCACACACACATACACAAGGCAAGATCAAAGAGAGGAACAATGGAAAGGTTCAATTGCAAAAGAACTCTCTTACAAAAGCTTCAATCTCTACTAAGCCAAATCTCAAACGAGCTACTAAAAAGCTCCTCCAAAAATGAGCTCTCTAGCTTTGTCTGACCTAGTTAAAACTTAGGTTCCAGAGCTTATTTGGGGGCTCAAATAGATTCTAAATGAAAATTGGTATATAGCTACTTCTAATACTCCTCAAGCTCATAGACTCCTCAACTTGAACAAAATGGAGTTACAAAAAAGTGAAATGATATTTACAATGGTTTTTAGTGATCAAAATCACTATTTTTATAGGGATTTCTTTTGAAAAATTGACATATACTTCATGGAGCTCCCTACATGTTCCTTCTTCTTGTGCGTCCACTTCTTTGACACGTTCTCATACCTTGTGCTTGACCTTGAATGCCAATAGCATGACTCCCCAGGTTGATCTACATACCTTTCCAGTATGTCAACTTGTTCTCGAGCTTAGAGAGAGCCCATTCCCATCTTTGTCCCATCAAAACATCGAATCCCACAAGAATACCTAAGAGATAAAAGATTTGTCTGCTAGGGATCAACTGACATTCGTGGTCTAGTAATAGTTGAGGGGGATGCCTAATAATATCCATGAAGGCAATTATAGCATGATTTATTTTGGATCCGGATGCCTCACAAAATGTATTAAGACAAGCCCAAAAGATATCAATGCTTATCAGATCGTCATACACAAAAGCATTAGTTTCAACAACAAAGAGTCTCATGATCATCTAGTCTTGATCGGGAAGAAGACCAAGGCCTTAAATAAGACCTAGGTGTGCTTGATGTTTAACAAGGTAGTTGAGACCATTGATCGCGATAGCAAAGAGAAGTGGGGCCAATGGGCACCCTTGTCTGATAGAACATTTTAATATAATCACTTGAGAAAGCTCGCCATTGATGTTAATTTGAGTAGATGCATTTCCAAACAATGTAGAGATCATCTTGATCAAATTTTTGCCGAATCCCAGGTCTTTCGATGCTTGGAGAATGAGGTTCCACTCGAGTTTGCCATATGCTTTGTCAAAGTCAATCTTAAGGAAGAGGATATCTTGTGTAGATTCTTCAATGAAAACCAGACCTTCCTAGATATCAATAATGGCCTCAAGGATGGATCTCCCCTTGATGAACCTTTTTTTATACTCATTGATTCAATCTTTTAGGTGACCAGTAATACGGTTTGCAATCGCCTTTGCTAGGATCTTGTAACCAGTTTGTAACATTG
Organism: Ceratopteris richardii; assembly: GCA_020310875.1. NCBI lineage: Eukaryota > Viridiplantae > Streptophyta > Polypodiopsida > Polypodiales > Pteridaceae > Ceratopteris > Ceratopteris richardii. The sequence continues at coordinate 171,160,751 of CM035424.1, read as the reverse complement.
TAATTGGACACCAATTTTCAATCCTATTTTTGCTTCCTTTCTTGTAGTGAAAGAGCTTTATAACTCCCTAATTGAGACATCTGGGAAGTGTGCCAAAAGATATAGGTTCTTGCCATACCATTTGTAATGGAGTAGTCACCACATGCTTGAAGGTCTTGAAAAATGCATTGGTAAGGCAATCCAACCCTAGACTTTTTCCATTAGGAACTTCAAGAATCTTAGCATCTGAGATGGGAGTTTCAAAAAGAGCTTTAAGATTTTGAGGGATTCTCTTGGTTCTGACTCTAGAGATGGTAGCCATGCAATTGTGCATATGAGGAGAAAGTGGTATAGGAACCCCCAAAAGCTGGGTAAAGTGATTGACAATTAGTGTACTATTTTCTTCATCCGTCTTGCATTCTACCCCATTGATATCAATCATGAAGGGGATCGCCTCCTTGGATTGCTTATTTTTTAGGAGGTTTCACATCTATTTAGTAGGTTTGTCCACCCTACTTGCCCTCCAATCTTTAAAGTATATTTGTAGATACTTTCTTTGAATTTCTTCTTCATATCTCAACATGCTTCTGATTTTCTGGAGCGCTCTCTAGTATTGTGAGTGGCCTTTGTTGACTTCTACCTCTAAACACCTCACTCTTTGATAAAGATTTTCCCTTCTAACCCGACGAGCACTCTGAAGATTCTTTTGAGCCATGACCAAGATATGATGAGTGCGCACGACCACATTTTTCCAACACATGGCCGGCAAGGAGCAGGAAAGGCCGTGCTCCATGCAATGGTAATCTCCTAATGGACCAAGGGGAAAGAGAATGTTGTTGGGTTGGCATGAAACCAAGGGGCTTTCTTTAGATTGGTGATGGGATTGAAGGAAAGCACAACAAGGTCTATAATTTGGGAGAGGGAAGGGAGGCACCACTTATTGATGATATTTTGTGTGATATAGCTCTTGTCGAGTCTACCTTTCTGTGAGTCAACACCATCTTGGAGGTTTGACTAAGAGAAACTCACATCTTTTTTTACCTCCACAAGATCGAGGTGGCGCTTGAATTGGTCCCAAACTTCCTTCTCTTGGCCATCAATCACCTTCCCCTTCCTCCCCCATCTATCAGAAAGAACTTCTGTTGATATATTTAGGTAGTGATGTGTGTGAACACTCTAGGACCGCCGGGGCACTTTTTTCCCTCTTTAGGAGGTTTTCCCCTTGGCTTGTATGTACGCCTATTGCCCTAATGGGCTACTTATCTTTGTACATTCTCTAGTAATACATTCAGTATTGTGTGTTGTGCTCCAAGCTTCTTCTTCTTCCTTGTGTTGTTCGCGTGCTTCCGCAGATGTATATCTCCAACAATTGGTATCAGAGAAGGTCGTCGCTTCATCTAGGGCACCGTCAATACTCCTCCGGTTGCAGTCTCAGAATCATACGAATTTTGGTGAGCATACTCAGTGTGTTTCCGAGATCAAAACAGCTTTGCTATGTGGTGCCAAAATCGCGATCTGAGCTTGTTTCGACCTCCGAACGCACTATCATAGCGCTTGTGTAGGCTACTTCATCTTTTTGTGCCAAAGGTATATAACAGTTTCTGTTCGCCAAAGCGTCTCAAAGTCTGCTACAGGTCTAGCGGAATTTGTCTGGGCAATTCTGTTCAACTTTTTGAGATACAATTAATTTTTTGCATCAAGGTATTTTAGTCACCGGCCATGGCCGAAAGCAGTGATGTATTCCATATGTTGGCTGTTGAGGATAAGTTGGATGGTACCAACTACCCGTTATGAGCTTATATGATGCGACATGTGTTGGTTGCAAAAGGACTGTGGAACATTGTACGGGGTGTCGAAAAATGTCCTATCACACCTGCAACTGTTACAACTGCAGGTACTGAAGCTGATGCAGAAGGTGTTGAAGATGATGATATTCTGCATATTCCTGTTCGTGCTACAGTTTCCGTTGCACCTACTACAGAGCAGATTTGCTAGGATGGCAGAGATGCCCAGGCACATGCATTGATAGCTTTGTCTATCAAACGTGCCATTATTCCTCACATTCACTCTTACAGAACAACTAAGGATGCTTGGGATACACTTACCACATTGTATCAAGCTAGGAATGAGGCTCATGTTGCTTACCTCCGAAAACAGTTGGAGAGTGAGCACATGAATGAAGGTGATTCTATGGATAGTTTCTGTTTTAGAAAAGCAAATAGATTAGGATAGTTTCCTCCCATTGGTTGAGTTTGCTTATAATAGTTGGAAGCACAAGACTGCTAAGCTAGGAGCTTTTGAGATGATTTATGGGTTCATTCTCCACACTCCAACTACCATTGGGTTACCCAAGAAATCTCTAAGTGCTTCACAATTCTTTACAGATGTGCAAGCCAACTTGAAAGTAGCTCAATCTAATCACAACAAGATATTAAGAGGATGAAAGCATTTGTGGATTGACATCACACACCACGAATGTTTCAAGAAGGTGATTGTGATTTTTTACTAGTTCCACTTCATTCATCAGTGACATTGGGTCAAAAACCCAAGTTATCCCTTATATTTTGTTGACCTTGGAAAATAATCAAGAAAATTAGTGATGTCGCATGAAAATTACAATTGATAACTGATTATAAAGCTCACGAATTTTTTAGGTTAGCAAGTTGAGACCATAAATTTTTTGGGGTTTTGTTGCTTTAGGAGATGGAACATTTTAGATAGATGTTTTGTTTTGAGATCTTGATAAGAGGGGGTGGCAGTTGCAAAATTGCTCCATACAAGAGTATTTCATTTAGTAGCATGGACCAGCCGTCCACTCAAAGATGCTACTTGGGAATCAAAAGCTCTGATTCACAAACACTTTCTTTCCTTGATCAGTGCAGATAGTGATCTCTAGAAGCATGAGAGAGTGTAAGATTTATTTAGATATCCATGGTCTACCATTGGTCTACCTGCATTTGTTCACAGACCCTAGCTAGGTCAGGGTCTAGAGGGCAGGAGATTCAAGGCTCTAGAACAAGTTTTCTAGGTTATTCCATCCCATCAGAGTGGCAATATGAGGGGTGTTTGGACCTTAGAGAAGACTCTAGGTGTGCCAAGGACAAGGGCTATTTAAGGTTGGGAGGAGAGTGGCAAGTAACTTATTGGTATCTTTCAAAGCCTTTAGCTACAAGCCTAGATTTGTACCTAGCAGTACTACCATTTGAATTCTTATTTACCTTATATACCCACTTGTTTCCAATGACCTTTATATCCTTCTTCCTTGGCTCTAATGTCCAAGTGTGATTATCCTCCAAAGCTTTGATCTCCTCTTGCATAGCCTCTTGCCATTTTGTACATGTATCTACTTCTTCAAAGCATGTGGGTTCTTCAACAACCTTTCTCATATATGCATAGTGTCTAGCCATGAATGAATCATAGGTAAGTCTTTCAAGTGGATACCTTATCCTATTAGACCCGCTTATCTTACTATTCCATGGATTTGGATATTTATTGTTGACCTTTGAGCTCTCTCCCTTCTTTGCATGATGTTTTGGATTGATCTCAATCCACAAGTCTTCATCTTCCTCTATCTCTATGATTTTAGCCTTGCCACTACTACTTGGATCATGAAGTTGGCTTGATGTAGGACTTCCTCCATTCCATGATGAGTGATTACTCAAATCCTTTGGTCTAGTAAGGGATATCTTTCTGGTTCTTCACTTGAGTTCTTCCTTTCTTCATCTTCATTTGCCTACATAGATACATTTGAAGAGTTGTTACGATCCTATGCCCAAGGAAAATGTGTGAATATATGCCTCTATTTTGTCAAAAACCCTAGGAATCGACTACGGGTATTGTTTGGAATCCTCAAATTTACCTCCTTATCGATAACTTTGTGCTCTCGTCCCACTATCTCACACCGGTTCACTTATACTTCCTATCTTCCCCACCTTCACACGGTCTCCCGCACGCTCTCTAGCACATATTCTCCAACATACACACACACACACATCCCCACTCTCATTCACCCTTTCCCTCTTTCCCCCTTCCCCACTTTCTTACTTATTTTTCCACTACCTCTTTTTTTCTTGCTCTTCACTCACTATCACCTGCTCTTTCCCACCTCCTTACACACTCTATCTCATACACACACTCATGCACATATACATATTTTACACACTCTCTCTCCTTTTAAGTGAAATGAACTATAATGAATATCTACTTTCTTTCTGTGCCATTATTTGTCTTTGAGCATTGTATTTTTCTATGTATCTCAATATTCTTTTTGTGTTATTTCTCTCTCTCTCTCTCTCTCTCTCCTTTGCACAGTAATGAACATCTACTTTCTTTCTGTGCCATTATTTGTCTTTGAGCATTGTATTGTTCTATGTATCTCAATATTCTTTTTGTGTTATAATTTTGAATAGGGAAAATAAACACACTAAATCTATTTCAGTTATCCCCATTCCCTGAACCCTTCTTGTTGTATTAACAATCAACAAACATTTGGTGACCACGATGGGATGGGGTATCGCTAAACAATGCTAACTAATAAGGTTTCATACACATTAAGTGAAATTAGGATGGGATTCAAGGCTACACATGGTGATGGAGAAGGATCATGCCAACACGATCAAGTAAGTGGTTTTCAAAGTATCAAGAGTAGTACACAATATTTGAAGTAGTGGAATCATCTACCTTGCAAAATATTGATAGACTCCGAGGTGGAGTTTCAGGAAGTGAGTACATATTGGAGCAACTACAGTATTTGGTAGAGAAAGGGGTATTACCATAACCATTAGTGACACAACTGGTGGATGTGTAGGTAGCTTTGGAAGCAACAACATTGCAGGTAGAAGGTGCAGACAGATGGCAAGCCAAGGAGGAATAAGATAGGGAAGGAGAAAAGAGACCATGGGATTCAGATGTGGTGTTCGACCTCTTGGATTTTGTTCGGATAGGGGAGCTGGGAGAAAATAAAATAATATAACTAAGGCAGATTGGTGTCATAGTTGATACGGATTCTCAGGAAGACATTAAATTTGAAGAGGAGGAATTACCATGGATATCCATTGACAAATAGTGGAGGTGTGGCAAGGTCCAATCAAGATGGACGTATCAAGTCATCGAATTAGCAGCATGCATTTGAATAGGTTTAATGGAAGAATAAATTAAGATCCCAATGTTCATGTTTGACTTTTTGACACACAATACAATTTTTGGAAGGAGGCGAGGATGGCCCAATTACCCTCTATCGCAGAATCACCCCATATGCTAGTAGGATTTGAGGATGATGAAGAAACCTAATTTCTAGAAGAAATAAAGATTTATGGTCCGTAGGCATCACTCATATTCCAGAAGCTTTGGCACAGTATCAAGAGGCGGCTCCGATAGCAGCGTTGGTGCAACTTGAAGGTGCCCCTCTGTAATCAAAGGAGAATGCAACATAGCTCTTGAAGGAAGATGTCTTCACATGCACCTTCATGAAGATCAAGAAGATTACCTAAATTTAGGATTTGAAAATGCACCTCAGAAGGTGAAGGTTGGTGTTGGCCTACTAAGACCATTTGAAGAAGAGTTACTCTTGCTTCTTAATGAGTTTAAAAATGTGTTTGCATGGAATTATTCAGATATGCATGGCTTGGATCCCCGACTATATCATCATAAAGTACAATTGAAACGAGATGCTTCCCTAGTGATTTAGTAATAGTATCACATGAACCCAAATTTTGCTAAGCAAGTTAAGGAGGAACTTGATTGGTTGCTAAGAGTAGGATTCTTTAACTATCGATTATCCACAATGGGTATCCCCCATATTCATAATACATAAGAAAAACAAGTAGTTGCGGATCTGTGTCGATTATCATAAATCAAATGCATCAACTATTCCGCATTCCCTTACCTTTTCAGATACAATGCTAGATGAGGTTGGTGGTAGGGAAATTTTCTCTTTCTTAAACGGATTCAATGGTTAAAAATAGGAATGAATGGCTGATGGATATATACCTAAAACATCTTTTATTACTAATTGGGGAGTATTTGCATGTACTGTAATGTGGTTCAATCTTCAGAATGCCCCTAATACTTTTCAACATTTCATGCAATAAAATATTTTTCCCATACTTAACTAGATTTATGCATATGTTTAGATGACTTTTTGGTCTCTAGTAAACAAACAGACCATTTGTAACATTTAGAATTATGATTTACTAAGCATCATGAAATACATCTAACTTTAAATCTGAATAAATCAGTTTTTGGTGAAATGTTGGAAGTTACTAGGACATTTGATCTCTAGTACATGAATCAGAGGGGATCAAGATAAAGTAAAAGTAGTGTTACAAGTTCCTACATCGACAAATGCAAAGGAAGTACTTCGGTTTCTAGGCCAGTTTTGGTGGCATAGGTGGAATTTATGGTGTTTGGTGCATATTGTAATCCCTCTCAATTGCATGGCTTATGCTAAAGGCAAGGAGGTTTAATGGACAACTAAATGTGACTTACCTTTTAAGCATCCTAAAGTACTTTTGGCTCAAGCACCTGTTTTCAAGCCTCAGATTAGACTCAGCTATTCCATGTTTTTTACAAGAGAACTATGAATTGTGACCACCACATGCTAGAGAGATGACTCTCCTCCCAACCAAATGCCTCTATATATAGCTCTCTCCAGGGGACTGCCTTCTTAGGCAGGTGAATACTAACCATCCAAGTGTCGGCCATGTAACTGCATGTGCGCCAAGTGTCCTAGTTAACTCGAGTTAACTCAAGTGGATGCTTGTAGAAAGCTCTAGATCTCTTTGGACAAAATACTCTCCCCATGTTTCCCATGGCGATTGAACCCAAGACCTCCTCCTTCACATCCTTGAGACTTAACCACTAAGCTAAGTGGATCACTTGAGACCTCCCAGTAAGTCTAAACTCAAGATCTTTGGTCATACACACGGGTGACCAAACGACATCCAATTTCAGATCCGTCTGAACTGGTTGGATCCTTAGATCATAGACTTACTTTATTACATTCTTCCCCCCCTTGGGAAATATACCTCGAAAATAGAGCTATATATCTACTATAGGCAACCCACGAGCCTCATGTTCTAAAACTGGAAGAACATGGTCATGTTCTAGAACTGGAAGAACATGTCTCATCTCTGTGGTGGCATCCCTACCCAAATGATTCAAAACAGTATCCCATTTTGCACTTTGATGAACTGGACAAAGTACAAATTAGTGAAAGAATAATAAGGGTGGATCAAAAAACATCCCTAGTCAATTCACACTTCCTCGATGTGCTATCTAGGCACAAACATATGAATTGGGTGGATTCAAATTACTAGTCCATTTTTGGGCATGACTGATGCATGGACTTAGTAAGGAAGGGGGGATTCTTATCCCTTGCAAAGCTTTGAGAACTCTTGATTCACTTTGAATTTGATTTAGAAAAATTGAAGTTTGGTTGTCCCAAACATCTAACTTGGATGTTTGTACAATGGTTAACTCCTATCCAATAGTTACTTGGTTTTTTTACCCGACTAGAGGACTACTTTGTCCTAATGCGTTTTTTAAAATCCTATGTAAATTGTAAGAAAAAATTTACCATTTTTCTTTGAGTCAACCATACTATAACTTTCCCAATACAAATTCGCAATGAAATTCGTCCAACTTAGGATACTTTTCTCAAAGACTAGAGCTAAAAGTTCTTGGAAATTGTCAATCCACTGAGGAATTCCTAACTTCTTTATTCTAGAGTATACTGGACTCTAGAAAATCTTTTATGCTATAACTTGAAGTGAACTCAATAAATAAGTCCACTTAGACTTATTATCTTTTGAAGATTGAAAAGGTTTTATAACATCTATCTAGGATGTTCAATTTAGTTATCTAGTTCTAACCGGCTAACCCTGGTCTTTTGCAAAAGGAATCACATACCATATCTAAGCCAATTCCAAAAGATTTGGGAAGCGGAAAGAAATAACTAAAACTCTGTACAACCAATTCAAACTTCAAAAATATGTAAACTTGCTATGAGTCAAAGTCTAGATGACTCAGGACTTTAACTTCTCAAAGATCTTTTTCAATAGGAAATTGAAGCATTTTCTTTATCTTTAAGAGAAATAAGCTGGATTCTCAAAAAGATTCAACGCAATTTGAAAATATCATCTAACCAAAAGATACTAGTGTGGTAACCAACATCAATGTGTCGACCCATTGAGATTCTGTTGATGAGTTGTGTATTCAAATAATGCTTCACTTGAGACTAAGTTGAGGTCACATTCAATCTTTCTAACTCCTTACTGAGAATACATTTCTTGTGCATTTCTTTTGAGTCAAAAGAGTGAATTTACCAAGTTACACTAGGAACTTAGTGCTTGACCTAGTTAATCAAATCCTTAGTTGAAAAGATCAACTAAAAATCAAAGTCCAACTTTTTAAGAAATTTATGAAATATTTCTAAATTAACAACACTTTATCATGAAGTGTTTCAAGAAGATCTTGGAAGTTACTTACTTCATATCTTTTGTTTCCTTGAACTTGAAGTTATCTTGAAGTATCATAGGATACTACCTTTATCCTTCTTGAATTAAACTCCTTCTTTGAAGTTTACTAAGGATCAGATCTAACTTCAATATTTATTCTAAGACTAAAAGATAATCATCATCTCACAGTCCGATGTCCCACACCATCTTTTCTACATCAATCCAAGTATAAAATCTGATGTCCCGTACCACCCTATTTTATACTCACATTGACATGTGAGTGAATTTTATCCTAAAGTCTAAATATTTCTTAATAGAGTACCTTTTCACTTCAACTTTTTAAAAGAATTTTGAAGTCTTTAGGTATTATCTTTAACTTGGTATTCTAGGTTTTGATCCCTTCACATGATGGTTTCACGATCTTGTGCTTTTCTTTGGAAACTTGGAAATCTTTTGATGGAACATCCATCCTTCTTTGCTATTTTCAAATAAAAACCAATTAGAATTCCAAGTACTTGAATTTTCATAGATTCAAGTTCAATTGGTTTATCCTTGACCAATTTATAGTGACAAGAGCTTTTGACTTCTTGTCTTAAGATTCCTTTCTTACTGATGCTTTAGGTACCTATCTCGGTCGAGACTTTTACAGGAATCTCTCTACTGCTTGAGTCTAAGCATCTGCTTATACTATCTGGATTTGTACCAAAATCCCTTTAAGGATAGGCAAACATTTATGTTTTACCTTCCACAGACTTAAGTACCGTCTTCATGGTTGTAGACTATATTCTTGGAATTTCTTCACTTTGTTCAAACTTTGGAACAGCTTACTCTTTTCACATTTTTCCATTGGATAAATGGAACTTGAGTGAATATATCCCAAAAGAAATTTTTTATTACGCATACTTAGGCAATCTACAGAGTAGTTCCAATCGCACGTTCTTGGACAATCATGGCCAAGCTTGATCAAGTCTGGTTGATTGTGTAACTAGAATAAAGACTTAGTCTTTATCTTTAAGATCTCCTGAACTATATAAAGCTCCTTTGCTTATCTGCATGGTTTTTTAGAGATCTTTTCCTAAACTTTAGTCCAAGCATATACTGATGCTTCTCAGATTCCAAAGCTAAGAATCTTTGATATACCTTTAGCTTATATCACTATTTGGACTTGAGTACCAATACTTGTGGTTTTGGGAATTACTTGGAACTACTTCTAATAAAATTTTCTTGAAAGATGCTAGTCTCACATCTAGGGATATTTTATCTTTCAAGAACTTTAGATTCCTGCCAAGGAATCAAGTAATACTAAGCCAATGATTCATCTTGAAATCTTTTGCTTTACTAGAATAATCTCTCTCAAAGAAATCTTGACTATTGAACAAGAAGAAGACTTAAGGCTTTATTGCTTGTCCAAAAGATATTCCTTTTTAACCAAGAAAATAGTTAACCAGACTATTTTCTTTTTTGGCTTTTCTTTAGGAAGTAGCTTAATTTCACTTTGATATATCTTTTAGGAAAATATCTTGATTCTTAAAGATTACTTGGGTTTCTTCTTTAAGATCTAATTAGCTTAAACAAAACCAAGCATACTTTTCTTATCCTTAAGAGTGCTAAATAAAGTTTCCATACTCTTTGAAAACTTTGCATCTTGACTAGAGATGCAGTCATGGAATTTAGCATCCGACTGTTGAACACTAAAGTTCAAGTAATGCTAAAGTTTATTCATCTTTTTGAGGTTCATCAGTCGTCAAGATGAAATGAAAGAACAAACTTCAATAGTTCCATGATTTTTTTCAAATTTGAAACATATCAACTATCCTTTGAACTTGAAAGTATTCAACTTCTTAACAAACAATCATGCATATATGAATGCCTATTTTTTGTACGCAAATGCATGTGAGTGCATGCACCTATTGGAATTCTCCTTTCATGCATCAAACCTATTTCAAGCATTTCTTGAGCTTGACATGTGTGCATCCAATCATCCATGCACAAACAATCTATCCTCTATCTTACAAAATGTTATAAATATAGATGTGCACAGACTTGAGTGCATCCTATTCCTTTTGCAAGCAAGAAGAAAATATGTATGGTGTCTGAAAACATTCTTTTGAAAGGAGATATGCACCAATAATCTTTCGTAGATGCATGCCTATGCTTGTGTTTAATGAGTGTTTCAATATCTTTATGCCCTTTCATGTAGGTCTCCATAATTTGCATCAAGATTATCCAGAATGAAGTTCAGTACCATACTTCAATGATAAAAATGCGTCCTACATGAAAGGAGAGAGCAAAAAAAAAAAAATTGAAACCAATAATTAAGTTTGGAAAATACTTATCTTCATATAGAGCTACGTCCCTCCATTTATCCTATGGAAGAGCGATTTTTTACCATGTGCTCTTTGCTCCAATCTTCCTTCATGGATAAATTGCAGCTTGACTCTAACTCAAGCAACGAGGTTGAAACTCGGATTGCTTGATGGAGAATGCATCTTGTGATCTCAGGGGCATGGCGGGAATGTCTTTTCTTAGGACATAGAGGTTTCTTGTGTGTACTTGACATTATGCTCATACACGTGAATCTATTATTCTTCGTGGTTGAAGCATCATCCTTGCAAACACTCGACGCAAAATCAAATCTCATTGAGATGGGAGATATTGGGTTCGAGTCCTGCTTTATTCCTTCACCGAAAGAAAAACTTTAAAATATATTATCGCCTGCTTGAAGCAACTTGGGGAGTGAGCGGTATGGACAGCTAAGCAGGTAATTATGCTAGGGGGATGCATTCGAAGCCCAAAAATACCTCCCTTTGCTCGTGCTTATGAGCTTTTCTAGCACAATATAAAAATAAGCAGATATTTATGGTTAAAAAGCGCCTTGCTATGGTGGCTAAGGCTAACTTTGCTGGGCTATAAGGTCATGGGCTCTATACCCGATTCTTGCAATACTGCACCAAGCATACATACTTTTGCTTCTCTCTGCCCAAATGGGCAGCGTCGGTGCGGTGAACATTTGCCTGAACAGCACACCATTCATTGGATATGATGAGAATTGTCAACAGAAAATATCACCGAGTAGTCTGCCTTTTGTATTTGCAACTTCGGGCTTTTCTCCTTATGTGCACGCTTTTGCAGCGCAGTCATGAGTTGCAGTTGCTACAGCCGTCGCGTATTCAATACCTCAGCAGACTTTTGCAACCCGACGTTCACATTGCATCTCGAACGGTGTTGATCTGGTGGATATGGCAGATCCTTGTTGACGCGGGATCAAACACTTCCTGGCACCGTCAGAAGAGGTCTTTTGCTTGTGGTGCAAAAAACTTCCAAAGTCCCGAAATGGAATATGTATTACCCTCCACGAGGTCGCTGTCGTGTTAGCTCATCAGTTTTGTAGGGAGAGGTTGTCAGATCAAATCTCGATCGACGTGATGTGAGATCAAATTTTTTTGCTGCTATCGGCTCCATCTGCTACACACAACGTATAAATTGCGCAAACCTTAGTTACCGCGAATGAAGCTTATCTCATCAGAATGTTATCAGCTTAACGTCGCGTGATGAATTCCCGGATCCATCATCAGCTTAACGTCGCGTGATGAATTCCCGGATCCATCATCAGCTTAACGTCGCGTGATGAATTCCCGGATCCATCATGTGAAGCTGTTTCTTTGTGAGCTTCTGCAGCGCGTTGTAAAACTATCTAAAAAGAACATATATTACATTATAATGCAGCGTTGGTAAGTTGGATTGGTGAAGTATCACACGCTCGCGTGTTCAAGTCCCGAGAACGACCTCTCAGGGAAATTAAAAGGAGTTATCGCCTTTTGTTGCCGCAAACCGAATGGAGAGGGATAAGAATACTCATCCTCTCCTGCCAATTTGAATAGAGGGAGAGAGCACCCGCATGGAGAAGACGGAAAGAATACCCGCATAAAGAAGAGGATGGGAAAAGAAAATTCTTTATCAACATCATAAATGCTCGTAGGAAAAATGTTCATGAATCCACCAAAGACTCCATTAAAGCTTGTGTGACGACAATGATGAAGCCCCCATCAAGGTCTCCATGGAACCTCAATTTTCAGCTCTGATACCAATGCAAGAGAACTATGAATTAGAACTATGAATTACAACCACCATATGCTAGAGAGATGACTCTCCTCCCAACCAAATGCCTCTATATATAACTCTCTCCAAGGGACTTCCTTTTTAGGCAGGTGAATACTAACCATCCAAGTGTCGGCCATCTAACTGCATGTGCGCCTAGTGTCCCAGTTAACTCGAGTTAACTCAAGTGGATGCTTCTAGAAGACTCTAGATCTCTTTGGGAACAATACTCTTCCCATGTCCCCATGGGGATTGAACCCAAGACCTCCTCCTTCACATCCTTGAGACTTAACCACTAAGCTAAGTGGATCACTTGTTCACAAGAGCAGAAGACCTCCTAGTAAGTCTAAACTCGAGATCTTTGGTCATACACACGGATGACCAAACGGCGTCCGATTTCAGATCTGTCTGAACTGGTCGGATCCTTAGATCATAGACTTACTTTATTACATTTTTGTGGATGCCTCTGATATAGCTATTGGTAGTGTTTTGACATAGAAAGCTAGTCGCTCATAGTATCAACCTATTTACTATGCCACTCGATGATTGACAATAGCGGAAAAGAACTATTATTTAACAAAACACAAATATTTGGGATTAATTTACTCCATAAAAAAGTTTATCATTATTTATTGGGCCATCAATTTACTTTTCATGTAGATTATTCTCCTTTGTTGTATCTAGTAAAACAACAAAATCTGATTAGAAGACTAGCACTGTGGGTACTTCTTGTCCAAGAATTTTATGATGATGTGGTACATAGACTTGGCTCTTTGCATATAGTAGTAGACTTCTTATCTCAATTCGATAATGGAGAACCTCCAAATGGAATTGATGATTCTTTTTTGGATGTTGGATTATTTCATATAGCAAATAGACTTGAACAAGCATTAGGAACTCCAACTTGGTATGATGAAATGTTATCTTGTCTTGCAATCACAATTCCTCCCTAGCCTGTGTGTATCATAGTGTACATATTTTTAATATTATTTTATTTTAGTTTTAAATAAGGCAATGCAGATGATAAGGTCATGGAATCTCACAAAGGCTCACCCTCGTATGGATGGTTAGTGGATCTATGATAAATTGCTACTCGGGATCAATTATGGTAGATATCATGTCTTCATTAGAAGGATTTCACGCCATTCAAGGACATGCATACTCAACTTGAAATTAAATCCACTACTTATTATTTAAATGGATGGAAGTGCAGAATAACTCATTTGACTAGCTTTAGCGCTATTGATCCCCTTTTGCTTGAAACATCTTGTGTGTTATATTCTATCAAACAATATTCAAGATGACAGGTATTCTTTTTCCCAACATTCTGAAACTCATTGATATGAGCCCTCTTTAGATTCCAGCACAATTATCTCATTGTGAAATCATCAATGAAAGTTAGAAAATGTCCCTTAACTCATTTAAGGTGTATGAAACTAGGTCATCATCATCTATGTGACAAGCTATGGAACCCAATGCATCAATCACTTATTTGATCATCAACATACAATCATTTATATTTCTATTAGGTGTTTTCCTCAAGTTATTGAGTTCATTCTTCAATTGAATCTTTTTTGGCTTTGGTTGAGGTGGACTAAAGTCTCTCTAGGGTTTCCCATACTTTCATAGAAGTATCTAGGTCTTGTATATGCCCTATCATTGCATTGCTAATGCGTTGGGATAAGATGAAGATAACTCTTTTATCTCTCTCACTCCACTCTTTGAAGTTCCTTTATTGATCATGAGTTGGATTCTCACCCAATATAGTTCTAGCATCCCTACCACTAATAAGAGCCCATATGCCTTTTCCCATGAGGAAGGTAGGCATTCTAGACCTCTATGGATGATAATTATTTTTGTCTAATTTCTGAATCTGAGTGCTAAGCTTTGACATGATGTACTCTAATATACTCTCCTAGATCCTTTTGATGCAAGAATAGTGAAAACAAATCAGTACTTTTACATCTATACTTCACAAGCACCAAAATTGATGAGGTGGATGCTCTCCTTCCTCTCTAGTAGGATTCCCTTGAGTTGATTGTGTACTCTTGAACTTGAATCAGTAGATCTCCTTCCTTCAAGTCCTTCAATGGCTCTTTCTAGTTCTTTTTGAATGTCTTTGTATGTTGAAATGCTCCATATGCAGCCTTGAAGCATAGATGGCCTCACAGGTATAGTCACATATACCTCTATTCACTCAAATGGATGATTCTTTGAACTCTTGAGAATTGAGCCCAAGACATTTTGCACACATAAACAAGAACACAAGACCTTTCCAATGCAATTTATGTCACTCAAAGTGCTTACTTCTACTTTGAGAAAGAATGCCTCCAAGATAGACTATCTGTTGCTTTTATTGGGCATGCACAAAGAGACCATTGTTCACTTCTAGATCAATTTCTCTCAAAATGTGTAGATGTTAGACTTGAGCTTCAAGCCAAATTTAGCAGACAATAAGAGATATCTTAAAAACCAAAGATTAGAACAAATGGATACAAAATGATAAGGAACTTGTGCTCCACACTGAAAGCTAATTGGCTTCTATGCACAAAAATCTATGAAGAAGATATGGCAACTCAAATTCTAAAGAAATTCTTTAAGCAAGCAGAGGGCTTGCTAAGAAAAGGGTCTCTTAGCTTATTCAAATCCTATGAGATCTCATATATGTGGAATCATACGGATTCCGAGTACATTGTGAGTATATATGATCTTTTCAAGATTCCCTAAATGATAGGGAACACTTTTCCTAAATTGTAGGCTTTATAACAACTAAGCATGATAGGTGGTAATTGGCTATTAAGAGGGGGCTTTCAAATTCAAATTTGAATAGGAGTTTTCATGATTTACGTCTTGCTTCACATTTCTCCAAGTTTCAACCATCCAAATGGTCCATAAGGTCCTAAGGTTGGAGCTTGAATTTCAATAGAAAACATTAAATTGCAAAGGCAACTCCTCTAAGCTAGGGAAGTCATGTTTTGCATTTTTTAGCGATTTGAAGATGAATTTGAGTGATTTTTAAGGTGGATTATGGTTCTCTAAAGCTTTAATAAGCTTCTAGCTTGTTTCCCTTGATTTGGGTGATCAATTGACAAGGGACTTTTGCCCTAGAATGTCTGTTAAAGATAGGACAATCGGGTTTTGCAATGATGATCTTTTCTTTTCTTCCACCTTTCCAAGAGATAGTAGAGTAATTCCACTGAGCTTTTGAGTTAGCAAAGAGTCCAAAATAAGATTTAAATTCACTTAAATACAATATATGATTGCCCTAGACTATGGAAGTCATGTTCTATAAAATGTGGATTTTGGGGTTGTTGATTCTATCATCACTCTTGTATCACTAGTTCAAGCTCTTGCTCTACCTAATAGTTCAAGACAAACTTGAAAAATATTCTAGTGCACCCCAATGCAAGAGGCGACTGCTCTGCTCGAGCAATCATGGTTTGCACAATTTTTTTTCCTTTTCAAACTCTTATACTTACTGGGGTTATTCAAGCTTCTATTATGTTCTTGAGTCAATTGAAGTTTTGAATTCCATTAAAATCTAGTAGATGCAATGGGTTATTGCCTAGGAAATCATGCTCAAACTTAATTTATACTTGTCTTCTTGCACTTGAGCTTCTTCCTTTTATGTAATGATGGTTCCACAAGCTTATTGTTTAGGTAAAAGCAAAGCAAACACAATTTTCAATTCATCTGCAGAAGGTGACTAACGGCCAAATTGTGATTTACAAATCAATTTTGGGGCTCTTTTTTGGTTCCTTCTCTTGGATCTTCTTATATAAGCCTTGCCCACTTATAATCTAGCCAAGATTTGGCTCAGAGTCAAGATTTAGGCATTGGTGCAAAAGGCAACTACTAGGGTAGTCATGGTTTAAAACTTGAATTTCTTTTGTGTTTTTCTTGTACCTTTTAACTTGCCACTTCTCCTTAACGGTTTATATAATGTGTATCTACCAAGATTTGAACTACAAACTTGTTTTTTAAAAGAGGCCAGTGCCCTGCCAAGATGCTACTACCCTAAGATGATCCACTTTTCAGTTTTATTTATGGGAAAGCAATACATCATCAAGATTATGAAGACCTTCTAGGTCAAGAGCGAGAAATGGTTTTCCAAAGAAATACGAATTGGAAAATTATGTCACTTGTATTTCTAAAAGTTTTTTTTACAAATTTAATTTCATCAAGTTTACAATTAGAAGTGCTTGGAATGATCTAGTGGTGAGGGCCAAAGGTGAGAATTTGCACTATCTTCTCTACTTAATTGGGGACTACCTCCAAGTTAGATAAATAGGCATTTGGTAAATCATCATTGACATCAATAGGTGACTCCCCATGGGTTGTAGAGACAAGTGATCTACACATATTTGCATGTTTCCTTCTTGTACTACCACCTCAAAATAGAATTTGCTAAGTAGTAGGAGCCAACAAACTAACTCTCCAAAGACACAAGGCTTGTGTTTGTCGTAGATCTTTGGAGTTGTCCTCTCCAATCATTTAGCATAAAGAATCAACAATACATCTTATTTTTGTCAATCCTGGAAGTATACATGAGACCACAGGCCCTTCTATATGATAGAATCCAAGAAATAAGAGAAAACAGGCTGGATTTCTGAGAATAATGAAGATGAAGAGGAATTTCTAGGGTTTGGATTATCTTGAGCAAATCTCCATCATTTTCCACAATCTTGGTGTCTAAAGCATGTTATTTTCTCAGAAAAATACAACCATGAAGTCAAAACTCAAAAATGTTACCTGCAACCCTCAGACGAGACAATCGCGATTCTGTGAAAATAGACGATTTTCATCTCCAGCACCATCTTTCATCAATTTCTCACTCAACATATCAGCAATCAACTCTCTTCATACACATTCATCAGATATACACAATAGAAGCTCACAAATCTCCATGGATACACATAGAATAGACTCAACAAATCAAAGAAACCACACAAAAGGAAGAAACACGATTTTCTGCAGGAAACTCTCTCTATTTGCTTGGATAGCATGTAATACAATTAGCCAACCCTCTCATAGTAGAGGAAATTGTCTTTTATACATTTTCAAGTGTCCCTTTTTACACTTGAAAATTTGGTCCTTTCCTCTTTTAATCTAAAAATATGCTATCTAGGAGTTTCCAAAAATTCTAGAAGAATTACATAGGATTCTACTCTACATAAGGAAGACTCTTCCTTATTTTTACATCAGTTGCATAAATATTTTTACAAGTTTTTGGCATTTTACAATTATTTTCCATCAAAAGTACTTCAAAAAATTACTTCTTCCAACATTCTTCCCCTCCTAGACCTTTTGGCTCCTGACAAAAGACATTCCTGCTCATGTATGCTGAATGCTTCCTTTATTTCTTCTTTCTCTGATAGACTTGTGACAGTAGGTCATGGCTTCTCCTTTCAGTGACATTCAAGTTGTTTACCATCTCAAACAATGCTTTCCTCCACTGCACTGCAGATTCTGGCTTATCAATTACATCCTTTTTCAAGTATTCTGTGTATGCACCTTCATATGCAGTGAGTCGAGACTTTGTGACTACAGAAAAGTTTCCAAATATCTCTGATTCTCTTTCAAAAAACCCGTAATCAAATGCATCTTCAAAAATTTGGAGATAATGGCTGCCCAAAAATATTATTCTGATATAATAAGCCATCAGACATATCCTATTAGGTGTTTCACTGAGATCAAACAATAATGCATCAGTAGGTGAATTAAAGCCAATGTAATTTAGGATTCTGACATCTGTATCTGTATAGGTCTCTATGCATGCCAAAATGAGTCTCATTATTCTGATTAGTAGAACACATGCTGGATCATTAACATCCTTGTATGTGTCTATAACAGATTCAGCTGTGTCCACCATATACTTTTTTGTAGGCCATGTTCCTGCCTTTGGACCTGCTATCTTTGGGAAATTCAACCATTTAGATGGGATTTGTCCTTCCTTCCTTCTTTCCCAAAAAACTGTCCATTCTCTTCTTCTTGCTACTGGGCAGTATGCTGGATTAATCTTCAACTGAATAGGTGCTTCCTTCCATATTTTTCTACATTCCTTATTTGCATCTTGTTGAGATATCAAGCTCAACATGTGATGATCCAGGATGACACTTACGAGTTTTTCGTTTCTCTGACATGTATAGTGGTCACGCCGGTATATGTCAGGGATACTTCATTGAGCTTTATTAGATTTATCTACCAAGAGTGATGGCACATTTGTTTCTTGCCAGCTCACTCATTTGCGGACATTAGGTTTTTCCTTATGTACTGGTCTTTATATATTGCACTGGTTGTATTCTTGTTTTTTAGGTCATTCTTGTACATTCCTTTTATGTAATAGAAGAAGAAGAAGAAGATCATTCTTCCTTGCCTCAATCTGTGTGTGTGCTTCTCCTTGAGAGTGAGAGTGTGTGTGTGAGCTCTCTTCCTTATCTCCTTCCTCGTGACATGGTATCAGAGCCAGCATGGTTGTAGAGAGCTCGTGGAGAAGGCGACGGTGAAGACTACGCGGCAAGGCGTGGAGAAAACGCGATTTCACAAACGGCCTCTGTTTGCTACGAAAATCGCCGTGAAGGTAGAAGACCTCAAAATATTTTTGTGATTTATCCCTTTAGGGTCACTCATTTTTGTCAGATCGAAGTTTCGGAGCCATCTCGACCTCTGTTTCAAAGCCATCTCAACCTCTGTTTAAAGCCCGCAAGGTGGGGCCCACAAAAAACCAGGTCAGTTTCAGAAACTGTAACTTGCGTTGTTTCGGCGACACTCATATATTCCAGATTTAGAATTTCAAGCGATTCCGTGTACTGTTGATACACGAAAACTGTGTTTTTCTGAGATCGAACTGTCACGTCATAGTGCGACAGTGTTCAAGCAGAAGTGCTACTTGTAGTGTGTTGCGGAGTGAATTGTTGCAGAAATGGCAAACGTAGATGGAATGAGTCAGCTTATGAGCGATAAGCTGGACAAGAACAACTTCCATGCTTGGATATTCAGAATGACAAATTTCTTGATGGGAAAAGGCTACTAGAAGTACATCGAAGGAGAGAATGAAAATGCTCCACAGTTACGAGAAAGGAATCGGACTACAGAACAGTTAAGAGCATATGAGGAATGGAATCAAGGAGTACGAAAGGTAATGTATTGGCTATCTGTTAGCATACAGGATAGCATGATTGGACACATACAGGATGCCAAGACTCCAGAAGAGGCTTGGAACAGTTTGGTCACTTTGTACGAGACCAATACAAAGGCACGGAAATCGCAACTCAAGAACGAGCTGCATACATTGGAGAAAAAGAGCATGTCGGTAAGTGACTACACTCTAAAAATCAAAAGCATATGTGAGTCACTTGCATCTATTGGCGTGAATGTAGATGATGATGATAAGGTGGAAGTGTGCCTTCGTGGTTTAGGAGCTGCATATAAGCAGTTCAGAACTTCTATACAGACCAGGGAAAATATTCCGAATTTTGCTGATTTGGTCTCTATGCTGATCATTGAAGAAAAGAATCTTGGTGAGGATTCAAACTCCCAAGGAAAGCCCAGTTCTGAGCAGGTATTCTACTCTGGCAGAGGAAGAGGTAGAGGTAG
Source organism: Ceratopteris richardii (assembly GCA_020310875.1). Taxonomy (NCBI): domain Eukaryota; kingdom Viridiplantae; phylum Streptophyta; class Polypodiopsida; order Polypodiales; family Pteridaceae; genus Ceratopteris; species Ceratopteris richardii. Next base: position 171,140,622 of record CM035424.1, on the reverse strand, counting down.
AGGTTTTGGAAGTGGAAGAGGAAACAGTAACCAAGACCAAGGTCAACAACAGAATCATGCAGGAGGAAGAGGACAGTTTCGAGGCAGGGGGAGCCAAAGAGGTCACAGAAATTTCCAAAGAAGTGATTCAGGTAATGATAGTAAAGGATGCTGGAATTGTGGTAAACCTGGATACTTTGAACGTGATTGCAGGTTAAAGAATCAAAATAACAGAAGGCAGCAAAACAACTATGCATCCACAAGTGTAGATGACTTTGAGAAGCTGTTTATGGTTCAACATCACATGATGAATACGATGTCTGCTGGTGTTTCAAAATCGAATGATAATGTCTGGTATGTTGATTCATGTGCTTCAAATCACATGACAAGTCATGCAGAATGGTTTAGTAGTTTGCAGAAAATGCCAGTTCCTAGATATGTTGAAACAGGTGATGACACATCGCATCCTATTGAGCATACAGGAAACATAGCATTGTCTATGGAGGACGGAAAGGTAAAACATCTCGCTGATGTGCTGCATGTTCCAAATATAACGAAGAATCTGGTTTCTATTGGACAAATGGTTGACCAGGGATTACAAGTCGAGTTCAATGCTGATGGATTATATGTAGAAGAGTACAAGCAGGATGGACGATTGGTTGCCAAAGGAAACAAAGTGGGTAGGATGTTCACCTTAAATGTGAAGATTCCTGAAATGAATGTAGCCATGTTTGCGAAAGGTGCAGGAGTTATTGCAGATATAGAGATATGGCATAAACGGATTGGACATGCAAACTTGCAAAGGCTGAAACTGATGCAGTCAAAGGAGATTGTCCATGGACTACCAAATTTCAAAGTTGCAGAAATGCAAAAGGTATGTGCAACATGTCAATTTGGTAAACAATCAAGAGCATCATTTCCACATGACAAGCATGTTAGTGAGAATGTACTAGAAGTAGTACATACAGATGTTTGGGGTCTAGCAAAGACCACATCTATGGGCGGTTGCAGGTTTTATGTTACTTTCATTGATGACCATACACGCAAAGTATGTGTATATTTCATGAAAGAGAAGAGCGAGGTGTTTACTCACTTCCAGAATTTTAAAGTCATGGTGGAAAAGCAGACAGGGAAGTACATTCAAACATTAAGATCTGATGGAGGAGGTGAATACATGTAAAATGAGTTCAACTGTTTTCTAAAAAATCATGGAATTCGGCGTCAGTTTTCATGCAGGTACACACCACAACAGAATGGTGTTGCTGAACGCAAAAATAGACATATTGCAGAAATAGCAAGAGCCTTGATGGCTGAGAAGAATATGCCTCATTGTTATTGGGCAGAAGCTGTGCATACTGCTGTATACATCATGAACAGAACTCCGACTACTGCTGTACATCAAGTTACACCTGAAGAGAAGTTTACAGGTAAAAGCCAAACTTATCACATCTGAAAGTTTTTGGCTGTATTGCATATGTACATGTTCCAGATGAATTGAGGACGAAGCTTGATCCGAAAGCAGAAAAATGTGTCTTCATTGGATATTCCCTTGAGCAAAAGGGGTACAAATGTTATAACCCACTCACACGATAGGTGAAGGTGAGCAGAGATGTGGTATTTGATGAAATGTCAAGCTTCTATGCAAATGCCAAAGAAGGACCGAATCTTGAACCAAATGACAAAGAAAATGTTGAAAAATCTAGTGCAGAATCTCAAGTTTTGAGTGGACGGGATGCATCACCAAGCAATAGTTCCAACTCAAATCCATGGAGTGGAAGATTGCGTGGAAATTTCAGTCCAACAAATTCGTCAAATACATCCAAGAAAGGTAAAGAAAATCTTTCTGCTGGTAGTAAAACAGGTGCAGGTTTTGAAGACGTTGATGGAGATTCAAGCGGTTCTGAAAAGAGTCTTGATGAGGAACTTGGATTGCCCTCTGTGAAGACTCCAGGAGTAAGAAGGGCACATGCAGATGATACAAGAAGAAGTGACCCAGGACCAAGAAGATCTCGGAGGATGAGTAATTCAGTGCAACGATTGACATATGATAGTTACATGGCTCTCCATTGTGCCTACATGACAAAGGTAATACAAGATGCTGAACCTTCTTGTTTTGAAGATGCAATTGGTAATGCAGATTGGGAAAAAGCTATGGATGAGGAGATGGCTGCACTTTATGGAAATGATACATGGAAGCTGGTTCCATTTCCGCAAGGAAAGAAATCCATAGGCTGCAAATGGGTTTACAAGGTAAAGCATAATGCTGATGGTAGCATAAGCAGGTATAAAGCACGATTGGTAGCTAAAGGTTATGCACAGACATATGGCATTGATTATGAGGAAACATTCAGCCCTGTAGCTAAAATTTCTACTATCAGAACACTTGTTGCATTAGCTACAACAAAAGGATGGACTTTGCATCAGATGGATGTGAAGAATGCTTTCCTACATGATGAGTTACAGGAAGAAGTATATATGGACCAGCCACAAGGATATGAAGATTCAAAGCATCCAGAATATGTTTGCAGGTTGCAAAAGGCTTTGTATGGGCTGAAGCAGGCTCCGCGTGCATGGCATGCAAGGATTGCTGATTACTTAACCAGCATTGGGTTTTCTATGTGTGATGCAGATCACTCACTATATGCAAGGAAGGCTGATGATGGCATCACTATTGTGGCTATTTATGTTGATGATCTGATTGTAGGTGGTGATAATGAAGAAAACATCAAAGATGTAAAGAAACTTCTTATGCAGGAATTCGACATGAAAGATCTTGGTGTGCTGCGCTATTTCTTGGGCATTGAGTTTATACATACAGAAACAGGTATATGGATGTCGCAAAGGCAATATGCCTTGAATATGTTGCAAAAGTATGGTATGGCTGATTGTAAGCCAATTTCTATGCCTTTAGATCAGAATTTGAAATTGGATACTACATCAGGTGAAGCATTGGAAAATGCTACTATGTACAGGAAAATTGTGGGAAGTCTTATATATCTTACAATTTCAAGGCCTGATTTAAGCTACACTGTTGGACTTGAAAGTCAGTTTATGCAGGTTCCCAGGAAGCCACATTTGGATGCTCTAAGGCGCACTCTACGTTATGTGAGTGCTACTTTGGATTATGCATTGTTTTATGAAGCTGGTGTAGATTTGCAGGTTCATGGATACACCGATGCAGATTGGGCTGGTAGTACTCCAGATAGAAGATCTACTAGTGGCTTTCTTTTCTCACTTGGAGGTGCAGCTATTACATGGAGCAGTAAGAAGCAACCACTGTTGCTTTGTCGAGTACAGAGGCGGAGTATAGAGGTGCTGCAATGGCAGCATGTGAGGCATCATGGCTGGAGATGTTACTTGCACATTTAGGTGTGGAAGTGCAAAAGCCTATCACTATCTATTGTGATAATCTTATCAGCATACAGTTAGCACGAAACCCTGTTTTCCATGCTAGAACAAAGCATATTGAGGTTGCTGATATTTTCACCAAAGCACTTGGAGCTGAGAAGTTGAAGAAGTTTCGGAAGATGCTTGGATTACAGGATATGGCATTGAGCTTCAGGGGGAGTGTTGAGATATCAAGCTCAACATGTGATGATCCAGGATGACACGTACCAGTTTTTCGTTTCTCTGACATGTATAGTGGTCACGCCGATATATGTCAGGGATACTTCATTGAGCTTTATTAGATTTATCTACCGAGAGTGATGGCACATTTGTTTCTTGCCAGCTCACTCATTTGCGGACATTAGGTTTTTCCTTATGTACTGGTCTTTATATATTGCACTGGTTGTATTCTTGTTTTTTAGGTCATTCTTGTACATTCCTTTTATGTAATAGAAGAAGAAGAAGAAGATCATTCTTCCTTGCCTCAATCTATGTGTGTGCTTCTCCTTGAGAGTGAGAGTGTGTGTGTGAGCTCTCTTCCTTATCTCCTTCCTCGTGACACATCCAACCATCTATTCCTCCATTTGGGATTAGCTTTCTCAAATAACTCTTTGGTCACATTGATATCTTCTTCATATTCTAGATACTTATTTGGAGGTAATCCAACCCTTGCCATCTAATAATTTTTGACACTTTCCATGATCATACATAAGGGTATGCCTAGTCCATCTGCAGCCCAATGATGTTGATCAGGATTTATCCCTTTATTTAAAGCAAATGTAACAATCTGATCCTCATATTCATCATGCATTTTTCTAATGAAATCCATTCTGGAGTCTCTATTTGTCAAAAGTTTCTGGACAAATTCCTCAGAATACTCATCTTCTAGTGATTTATTTTCTGGTTCATTGCCATATTGAGTTCTGTCGTCATTGCCCACTTCATAATCTTCTGTATGTGTAGTCTCTATCTGTTCTTCCTCCCGAGCTTGTGGCTTTTCCAGCTTTTTCTGTAGCTCTTCTATTATTATCATTAAACTTCTATTTTGAGATGCCCATATCTCTCTTTCTGCTATCCAATTACTTCTTTCCTTTTCTAAGCTTGACTGCCAATCACTCCTTTCTTTCTGTATGTCCATATGTAATTTGTTGTAACCCCTCATTGAGGTAGCAGCATGTGTACTAGCCTGTTTCTCCAACTCTTTGGCTTCTTTCAATTCTGTTTGCAATCTCATGATTTCTTTGTGCAAATCTTACCTTTCCTCCTGTGTTACCTGATCAGCCTTGCTTTCTTCCTTCAACTGACCTTCTTCCATTAACAGCTTGTTAATTTCCTCATTTGCTTTAACCATTATTTGATATGAACTCTGTAAAGTTATGTATCTACCTTCAATCTTCTTCAACTCCATTTCCAGTTTACTATTCTGCTCTGTTAGTTTTGCACTCTTTTCTTCAAGATATTGGATTTTATTTTGTTGTTGTATCTCTAATTCTTCCAAAGAAATTATTCTATGTGTTAGTTCTTCATTCTTTTTCTTGCACAATCCTCAATTGTTCTGTCATTTGTTCCTTTTCCCTTTTGTACTCCTTAATGATATTACTGCCTTTTTCAAACTCAGACTCTGCTACCATTCCTGAAATGATCATATTCCTGCTTGAAGGTCTAAACTGCTCTATGTTTCTCATAATGATCTTGTAGGCAGATCTTATATTTTTAGGTATTCTCTCTAATCCAACTTCTATTTCCATCTGTTTGACTTCTATCTGTTTATTTTCTTTGCACTCATTTTCCTCTTCCTTTTCTTCCTCATACTCTATGACCTGAGTCTTTTGTTCTTCATGGCTTTGATTTGTTTCCAATTTTTCTTGGTCTGCAACATCTTCTTCATCTTCCGATATCTGATCATCCTGATTCTCCTGTTCTGAGATATATGTAGTTAGCTTATTTCTTCTGCCTCTTTGTTTTCCTTCACTCGTTGCTCTTCTTTAAAGAAATGTCCTTCCTTTACTTGTACTTCCTTTTCCTAAATTATGGTTGAATTAGTTTCCTCTACAAGTTTTGTCTGATCATTACTTGTCTGCTCTTCCTGTCCTGCCTCTTGCTCATCTATATCCATGAGATCTAAGCCTTCCTCTTGTCCTTGATCTTCTGTATTTGTGAATTCTTTATTATGATTCAAATCATTCAAGATGTCTTTTATGCTTTGGTTGATCTCTTTCTCTGTAATCCCCTCTTCTACTTCTTGAGCATTCTCTTTTTCTACTCTTTCCTCTTCTATTTCCTTGACTTGAGCTGTATCTTTTTGTTTATTGGCTTGACTGCATATCTGTGCTCTTTCTTCTGCTCCTACTTTCTTTTCATCCAATTTGAAATAGGTTTGTTGTGAAGGTCTTGTCCATATTGACTTTAATCTTGAATCTATTAATCCACAGCTGAACTCTTTTCTCACTTCAACCTCCTCTTCTATCATTACTGCTTTACCTTTCATCATCCTTCTTTCTTCTTCAGGACTGAGTTGTTTTGCTGATGCTTCCTGAACTTGCTTTTCCTGTGTCTTCTTACTCATGTCTTCTGGTGTTTTATTTTTTTCAATGACCTGTGTGATCACATTGGGTGTACTGGGAACTGATAAATTCAAACTTTTTAGCAAAAAATTTTCAATGTCACTTTCAGAGTCTGAGGAGAATTGTGATGAACCTGCTATGCCTGATTTTTCCAATTTTAACTCTTCTCCAGCAGTAGATTCCTTCTGCTTTTCTCCTAATGTCACTTCTTCTGTCTCTTTTATGGTTACAGATTCTACTACTGATTTTCCTTTACTCTTCTTGGTTAGCTTCTTCCTCTGTACTGGTTTCTTCTGAATCTTCTTTTTTGCCACAACTGTAGTTCTTGTCTCAGGAGGTCCTTGTAGTTCTTTGAAGTATGCTAATAGCTCCACTTCCTTTTTAACAAATACTTCCTCTGTCTCAGCTGCCATCATTTGGTCATGCAGTTCTTCATAATGTTCTACTTCCTCTTGAACCCAATCTGTTGCTTTGCAAGAATAATCTTCCAGCATCTTTTGATATTGGGCCTCATATACTGCCCTTTTGTTATTTCCTTGAGTCAGATAAGTATATAACTGCTCTTTACTAGTCTGAGGTGGATGAGGGTCATTAGAAGATTGGACCTGCTTTTGAGCAGCTTCATGTTCTTCTTTGGTTGCTTCATCCTGCTCCAATTCAACTTTTCTTGGATCCAACCTCCTTTTCTTTACAGGAATCACTTCCTGTGAGATTACCTTTCTTTTTATTCCTGCTCCCCTCATGCTGGTTTGTCCTTCTGCTTCTCTCACATACATCTTCCTGGGTGGACTCTTGATTCCTGTCATTAGACTTCTGAAATATTGTGCCTCTGGAGCCAGCTTCAACTGATCTTCCATTCCCAGTACATGATATATAATCCTGGTTAAAAACTGAGCTCCATTCATATACTTTCTCTGCTCCCAATGTTTAGCTGCTTCTTTCAGTTGTTCATGTATGTAAGGTGATACATCCATTATTCCAAAGGGCTTAGTTCTGTCCTTATTGTTAAACATAATCAGTGTTACTGATTTATGTGGCATGGTATACCTTGGTAGTTTTGGGAAGCAAAAGTATTGCAAAAACATCCTGATGGCATACTCCTCCTTCTCTTTTCCCTTAAAGTCAAGAAATTTAGAGTATCCTGTATATGTTTCTTTATTCTTTTTCACAAAGCTATTATCAAGCTTGGTTCCCATTGGGTAAAACTGTAGAGCTGCTCTGATATGTTCTGCTTTTATACTGATATTCACCTCTTGGTTATCTTTGTTCTTGACTTTACACCGGAAATAAGCATCATTACCTTTTCCAACTTCCAACAGTCTGTTCATTACCTGTGCCACTCTTTCGAAATCTATAAAAAATATGGGTTCCTCCAACAATTTGTGTAACCCTACTGCCTTCCATCTTTTCTGATTGACTGCTACTCTTTGAAATCTATAGAACTCTTGACACAACATGGTATATTTGTAACCCCCTACTCCCACTGTGAATATATGCTGGCCAATGATACTCAGGGTTTCTTTGAGCTTCTTAACCACCTTTTCTGCTTCTGGAATCTCTTGCTCCTCATCAGACTCCAGGTCTACCTTCTCTATTACAGCTTCACTATCCAAGAGCCAGTGTCCTCTAGACAGAGTGACTGATTCTGCTTTGAAATCATGGATTGGCAACTCCTTTGCATTCACCATTCTGGAGAAAATATATCATCACACCAAAGAAAAAACTCCACCCACGTGAGTCACAAGAAATCAAGAATGATATTTATTTTGAAATGAAATGAAAGAAGAATGAACATAAACTTCCAATTAAATTCTGACTTCTTTTAGAAGAACTCAATTAAGGTGATCATTACATGTGTAGCAAGATGTCTAGTGCACTCCCCTCTTCAGACAACTCTTATCCAAGAAGAAGATGTTAAAAAAAGAATGAGAAAGAAGAAAAAAAAAATAAAAATAAAAAATCATATATATATATATATATATAATAGAATAAAAAATACAAAATAATAAATAGAAACATGCTACCCCTCTACCTATATCTTGCTTTGTGCTATATAACTTGTAAAAGGAAAAAATAGATAATAATTTTTTCTTCTTTCTTTCTTTTCTCTTTTTTTTTCTTTTTTTTCTCTCTTTTTTTTAATAATAATTTCTTTTTTCTTTTTTTCTTAATAATAATTTCTTTTTTCTTTTTTTCTTTTGTTTCTCTCTTTCCTTCCCCTCCTAATTCTCTTCTTAGAAAAAGGATAAGGTAAAATATTCTGTCCCAATTTTCAATATGTTATGATTTTCTTTTCTATAACATTCTGATCTGTTTCTGAATCAGTTCTTAATCGAGATCAAACATAGATGGTCTTTTTCCATTGAATCAATTCTTTACCCAATAATATTTAACCCTAGTTGCCCTTGTCTCTGGAAAAAATCCATCTCCTTCTGATAAGCAGTTTTTAGAATTTTTTGGCCTCCATATCCATTTTGTCTCGGGATTTTGTTTTTATGAACATGCCTTGGGTATGCTTTGTTTCCATATCCTTCTTGTTCTAATGCTTTGATGCTTCAAATTGTGCCCTAATTGCCACCTTGCTCTTGTGTCTCCACCCTCCTTTGCCCTTTCAATTTTTTGCAGGTTTTGATTAAATGAAGCTTGATCATTTAGTATTTGTATTGGTAATGTCTATGTGTCTTCCAATGAAAAAGTAAATCCTTCCATGTCTGGGTCATGAACATCCTCTTGAACTTCCTGTTCTTCATTACTCAATAAAAATATTAAAAACCTTTTGTCATTTATTGTCAATTTAAGCTTCATTTTTTCAAAATTCAAAATTACTTTACCTTGTTTGAGCCATGGTTGTCCCAAAATCAATTTCTCAGTCATCAAATGATCTGGCCATTCTTCACAATCTATCTTCATACACTCTTTATTGAACTTAACTTCAATAGAAGGTGAAGACATGCTTTGTATCGTTTGTCCTTCCAGAGTTTTGATAAAGGTTCTGCTTTTAGTTCATTTTAGGTTAAATTTATTCAACAAAGCTAAACTAATCAAATTTACTTGTGCACCTAAATCTATCAAAACCCTAATTTTTTCATTTTGATAATCCATTGTTATCACAGGCAAAAGTTCTTTTTGTTTTAGAGGTGTTTCACACAAACAGACTTCCCTATGATCTTTGGTTTTTATTATCCTTTCCTTTGCTTCCTGTTGAGCCTCTTTTCTAATGTTTTCCTCTTCTTTTTTCCGATTTTGAGCTTGTTGTAATCTTCTCCATTCAGAAGTAGTTAATGGAAGATCATATCTTTTAACTCTACATCCACTTATAAAATTTGGCATGATCTCTCCGTCCATGTTAGCTAACTGGATTGCTCCACTGTTACTTATTTGATGTATAATGTACGACCCATTTCCTTTTTTCTGAAACTTTTTCTGATGTTCCTTTATTGTATATGCCAGAACTAGATCTCCTTCCTGTAGATCTTTTTCTTTAATATGAACATCATGATAAGCTTTTTGTCTTTTCTTGTCTGCATAGATGCTCATGACTGCTTGGAGTCTGGATGCTCCCAGTTTTTCCGATTCTATCACTCTTTCAAACAATTCATGTCCAGTCCAATTGTATTGACTACCCACCTTCAGTGTTGGAATAAGAAATTCCAAGGGCAGAACTGCATTTTGTCCATATACCAGGTTAAATGGTGTGGTTCCTAATGCAGTTTTGTATGCCACTCTGTAGGCCCATAGGACATGATTAAGTTGTAAATCCCAATCATTCCTGTTTGTGTTTACTAATTTTGACAATACAGTACAAAGTACTTTATTAGTACTTTGTGCTAACCCATTGGCTTGTGGGTGATATGGGGTTGACTTTCTATGACTAATCATAAAATATTCAGTTATGTTTTCTATGATTTGGTTCAAAAAATGAGTCCCGCTATCACTTACCAATTCAATTGGAAGTCCAAATCTGGTGATGATATTTTCATAAAGAAATCTAGCAGTAGTATGAGCATCATTTCTTTTTGTGGCTTTGGCCTCAGCCCATTTTGTCAGGTAATTTGTAGCCACTATTATGTATTCAGCATGTGATTGTCTTGCTGGAGGATGTATAGGTCCAATGAAATCTAACCCCCATTTATTAAAGGCTCTCGCTGAAATCAATGGAACTAATGGCATATTGTCTCTTTTATCTGGTTGACTCACCCTCTAACAAATGTCACATCTTTTTACATATGTTCTTGCATCAGGAAATAGGGTTGGCCACCAAAAGCCAGAATATAATATTAGTTTAGCTGTTCTTTCACTTGAGAAATATCCTCCTGCCACTCCAGAATGTGTCATTTCCACCATTTCCAAATATTTATCCTCACGAACACAAATTCTTAAATATCCATCCATCCTTCTCTTATATAATTGTTCTCCTATCAATTGATATTCTTCAGAGATTAGTTGTAGATTTTTTGAATCTGCACCAGCTATTACTTGTTTTCCTTTCTTCCTCTTTTTCAACTCCTCAATGATGTTTCCACTCCATTCTGGATTTTTCTGAAACCAATATAGAGTAATAAGTTCTGAGTTTTGCAATGATTGGCATTCCCAATAGTTAGCAATATATTTTGTTACATCTTGAATCTTATTAGGCCAATGTACTCCCATCCTATTGAGATTACTTAGGGTAACTATTCTGGAAGCATGAGTACAAGGGTTGCAACAATGAGCTCTTCTCAGATATTCCTGTTGCTCCTCTTCTGGAGTACAATATTCCAAAATGCCTGTATTGTTGAGGTGATACAAGTGCCCAGCTAGCAACATAAAGTTTCTGCTTTGTGATACTAAGTGTGTGTTGTTTCCAAATGTTCTGCAAGGTCCCATAGTTAACAAAGGTACTAAAGTCATGGCCCACTCAGGAATACTTTCTATCTTGAACAAATATGTATCTGGCAGATCATCATCCAAAGGTGAACTTGGTTCTTTAGCCTGGATTCTAGACATATGATCTGCTCTCAAATGTGTTTTCCCTTGTCTGACCACCACTTCAAACTCAAACTCCATTAGTAGAAGAAACCATCTGACTATTCTACCAGTGTGACAAGGTTTGTTTACTAAATATAGGAAAGCTTGGTGGTCCACAAAGAACTTAAACTTGTTGGCCAAAAGGTAATGTCTATATTTTTTCATAGCAAATATCATTCCCAACCCTTCCCTCTTAGTGGTTGTGTAATTTTTCTCTGCTGAATTCAGTTGCCTACTAGCATAAGCCACTGGAAAATCTAACTTGCTCCCTTCTATTGGTTGTGCTAATACACATCCCAAAGCATAATTTGAAGCATCCACATGAACATGAAAAATTTTATCCCACTGAGGTGTTTTCAGAATTGGGGCTGTAACCAAACAAGTTTTTAGGGTTTCAAAAGCTTGGTCACACTCCTTGGTCCACTCAAACTTGGTGATTAGGGCATATAAAGGTTTAGCTATGTCAGCAAACTTGTGTACAAATTTTCTGTAATACCCACAATGCCCCATGAAAGTTTGAAGTTCCTTTACATTTGTTGGTCTTGGAAGTTCTACTATGGCCTTTATTTTCTTCTCATCAGTTGAAATTCCATTTTTGGAGACTATGTGACCTAACATTCTTCCTTGCCTTACAAAGAATACACACTTTTCTGGATTTAAGCATATTCTGTATGTTCTGCATTTCTTGAATATGTTTTCTAAATCTTTCAAGTGATCCTGTCTTTTTAATGAAAAAGTACACAGATCATCTACATAAATTTCCATTACACTCCTCAGGAACTCTTTGAAGATATGACACATCAATCTCTGAAAAGTTGCTGGGGCATTAGTTAACCCAAAGGGCATAACCCTAAAAGCATAAATTCCCCATTCTATGGAAAAAGCGGTTTTATGTTGGTCTTCCAATGCTATAGGTACCTGATTGTATCTTGAAAAACCATCTAAAAAACTATAAACCTCCTTTCCTGCAACTCTTTCTAGAAGGTGGTCTGTTATAGGCAATGGGTAACTATCTCTTATAGTTGCTGCATTCACCTTCTTCAAGTTAATGCATACCCTAAGTTTCCCATTCTTCTTTGGTACCACAACTATAGGAGATATCCATTCTGTATACTCAATCTCATAGATGAAATTGGCAGCCAACAACTTGTCAATTTCTTCCTTTATTTTAGCAGAGTATTTATCATTGAATGTGTAATGTCTCTATTTGCTAGGTTTTGCATCAGGTGTAATAGGAATCTTATGCTCACAAATTTTAGGATCAATACCTTTCAAATCCTTGTAATTATAAGCAAACACATCCCTATAGTTTCTGGCCAAACTTCTTAGTGCCTCCTCTTCTTGGTTTGTCATGTCATCAGCTACTACAATATGTCTTTCTTCTCCCTCTTCTTGATTTAGTTTGTTCCTCATTATCATAAGCCTCTCCTTTCTTCTTTTCTCTCTTTGGTTTCATTTTTAGAAGTAATCTATCTTCTACTTCATAAGTCTTGAAATTTGCTGGTACATCAAACTGTTGATCTTTGTTTATTTCCTTCTCCTTTTTCTCATCCTCTTGGTTTTCCTCTATTTTCTTGTGTTTGTTTTTCTTATATTTTCCTAAGATTTTATCTTTTATTGCATCTTCAGCTTTTACTTCTTCCAAATATTGTGTTTTCCCTTTTTTAAATATCATTTCTTGTTCCTGGTCCTCTTCTATTTTTGATACTTTTATCATTTGTATTCCAATGTGAAAAACATCATACCCTTCTTCATTTTGTTTTACCAATTCCTCCATTGTAGTATGGTATAAAATTGTACATTGTTTATCTATATTTACATGGAATGTAATTTGTGGATTATCCTCTTCCTGATTAATATTTCTCCTTGTTCTTATTGCCTCAGATTCCTCAACTGTTATTTGAGAATTATCTGATTCCCCTAGTTCAAGTTGTGCTTCCTGTATGATTTGTTTACACTTTTGCATCCTTTCATGTTCTAAGTCTGGCATAGGATAAGCCATTACATGATCTGTAGGACTTGGTCCCTCTTGAATTCTTCCCTTGTATGCTTTTATCAAGGTTTCTAGACTCTGTGAATTTCTTATCTCTGACTGGGTTTGTGTCTTTTGAGAGGGAGTACTGTTTGACTGTTCCCTACTCTCCTCTTCCAAGTTTTTACCCATTCTTTTTTTCCTTTCCCATTTCCCTTTTTGTCTATTTTTCTTCATCTTTGAAACTGACCCTTCATTTTGTTCCTTAGTTGTTCCTTGTTGTTTAGCTTGTGCCCTTGTTATAGCATTTACATTCACTTGGTCAATGTCACTCAATTCTTCTTGCTCCATGATGTTGACTGTTTTCAGTGGTATGTTATTAGATGTGTTTTGTTGTTTTTGAGGGTTTCTTGGACAATCCTTTATTAAATGTTCCCTGCCACAATCCTTACAATATGCTCCCTCTATTCTTAATGTAGGAGGTTGTGGACAGTCTCTAATGAAATGTTACCCCCCACATTTATAACAAGTTATCTTTGGTCCCCCTTTGAACTGAGGGTTTTGATTGGAAATATAATTATTGGTTATATACATGAATGTGGCTGTATCCATCTCTATTCTCCCATTTCCCAAATCTAGGGCTTGTAGTTCTGGTTCTCTCCATTCATATCCTTCCCATTCTTCCTGATATCCTTCATTCCATTGATAATCTTCCTTGTATGGTGATCTTATTCTTGAATTTCCCTCCTCTATTGGTGTGTATTTAACTGGTACCACATTTGTTGGTAATGGAGATTGTTGCCCAAGTACAGGTCTAGGTTGCTCAATATATCCAGATTCTCTTTGACTTGCATAATCTCTCTCCTTAATGGGTTGTTTGTTGTAGAAACAGTCTTCTCTAGTATGATTTGTCCATTTCCTCTCTAGTGTACAGTATTTGAGTGTTTTTCTGTCTTGCAAGTGTTGTGGTTTTTGATATGGACATTGTTGTACCAAATGATTTTCTCCACAATTATAGCATTTTTTATTTGTTGCTATCTTGGTATTTATCAAATTTGTTTTAGTGCTGACTTCTAGGGCTTTAGCAATGGCTTGAGCCAATTCTTCTGCTGGTGGGATTTTATCTTCATTTGTTCTAGATTGATCAAATGCTAACAGGTCTTGGCCTCTGTTAACTTCCAAATCTATTGCCTCTTTCACACATGCTCCTAGGTCAGGCATCTCCTATAATACACTAGGGTTCTTAATTGGGCACTTCTTAATCCTTCTATGAATAGGGATACCTGTCTTGCCATGGAAGGTACTTCTTCTCTGGGACATCTGTCAATATACTGCTTGAATCTCCTAGCTACCTCTATGACATTTTCATCTTTTTGCTGTTTAAAGCTATGTATTAGTGTGGCTGTGCTATGTTTTATTTGAGTCTTTGAGAATTCCCCAATGAAGGACTCTAGAAAGGATTCAATATCTAGATACATTTCTTTTCTCAAGGGAATGAACCAAGATAATGCAGGTTCTGTTAGGGTTAAACCAAATGCTTCAAATTGGACTTTGTAATCCTCTACTTCTTCAGCTCTAATCAATTGCCTAAATGTTGCAGCATGAGCATGAGGATCAGAATATCCTTCATATTGATTTTTCATGCATTTGGCTACTTGATATGGTCTAAGCATTCTACCATGATTTTGCCAATGATGTCTTCTTCTTAGTGGGAAATCATTAAATCCTTCTGGTTCCTTTTCAAAAGGATTTGGGGAAGTATGTGTTCTCCTACCTTGTAGTTGTTCACCATTACTGTGAATTTCATGTGGTCTTGGCAAATCTGATTGTCCTAGGTTCTGTTCCCAAGGTCTCTTGTCTGCACATTGCCCTAGGTCATTTGAATTTTCTGGGTCTTGTGAGAAGATGTATACACATCCTTGCCTATCCTCATATCTACCATCTTTGAATTGAGCTACTGGTGTTATGTTCAAGGGAACTTCTAAGTTTCTCAATCTAATGAGAAACTTATGCATTCCATCCTGATATACATAGGTTCCAAACCTATTTGTATACATATATTTGAGGATGTTTCTATAATCTCCAGTTTCAATGGACTCATTTGTTTCATTTAAATTTTCCATGTTTTCTTGCCCTAAATCTCTTTCTTGCAATTACCCTACCACCGTCTCTATTTCTTTCCTTCCCAGTTCTTGCTGGGAATGTGTGTACAATCTATTACCAGACCTAAGGATCATTCAATTAATTTCCACGATTCTGTGACCAAAATCGTGTTTCCCACGATTTTGTGCAGAAAATCCTGTTTCTCACGATTCTGTGATCAAAATCGTGTTTTTCACGATTTTGTGGAGAAAATCGTGTTTCTCACGATTCTGTGATCAAAATTGTGTTTTTCACGATTTTATAGAGAAAATCGTGATTTCCACGATTCTGTGATCAAAATCGTGTTTCCCACGATTTTGTGGAGAAAATCGTGATTTCCACGATTTTGTGATCAAAATCGTGTTTTTCACAATTTTATAGAGAAAATCGTGATTTCCACGATTCTGTGATCAAAATCGTGTTTTTCACGATTTTATAGAGAAAATCGTGATTTCCACGATTCTTTGATCAAAATCGTGTTTCCGATGATTTTGTGGAGAAAATCGTGGTTTCCACGATTTTGTGATCAAAATCGTGTTTTTCACGATTTTGTGAAGAAAATCATGATTTCCACGATTTTGTGATCAAAATCGTGTTTTTCATGATTTTGTGGAGAAAATCCTGATTTCCACGATTCTGTGATCAAAATCGTGTTTTTCACGATTTTGTTCCCAGACAATCGTGATTGCTCACAATCGTTAAAAACACGATTCTCTTATGAAAATCGTGTTCTGGGAATCGCGATTATGTTCTTTGTTTCAGAGAATCACGATTTTGTGTTTGACAACAGAATCACGATTCTGTTCAATTTTTTGAAAAAAATTTGAAGGTATTGATTTTCAGAGTTTTGTTTCTATAATAGAATCACCTTAACTATTTTTCAACATGCAATGAAAGAGTTTACTCAAATTAATTTTTTTTCACTGAAAATTCAAAAATTCAGAACATCGCGATTCCGTGTTTTTGGTTATTTTGTGCTTAATGGTCATGTAAAATTTAAACAAATACAAAGAAATTGTGTTGAGGACCCCTTACCTTGCTTGCTTGATCAAAAAATGTCAAAAACTTGTGTTCTGCAGAAAATCGCGACTCTGTCCTTGCTCTCACTCACTCTCTCTCCCACTCAAAATGATTTTTTTCTGAAATTCCAGACTTTTATAGTGTCCACACAATCGCGATTCTGTACAATTTCCACTGATTTTCACTTTTTCACTTGTTCAATTTCATTCTTCAACTACTTCATGGTTTTAATCCTCAATTCTTAATTTTTCCTGATTAATCATCATTAGTCACTCCCATTATCATACTGGAGAAAATCGCGATTTTGTACTTCCTTTCCAATCTTCCCACTTGATACTCAATCCTCACTGATTTTCTGGATTTTGACTTCCTTCCCTTAACTTAATGAAATCTCATACAATTACCTATCTCAAAACCCAAATATGCTCAAAATTCAGAAAATTTTTCTCTTACAGAAAATCGTGATTTTGTGCAGAGAATCGTTTTTCCTGTACTTCCTGTTTTTTGCAATTTTAAGTCTTCTTTTCTCTTGCTTCCCTTCAATACCCTTTATCAACTCCAATTCAGCTGTCACCTGCAATTTTACATTTTTAACAAAAAATTATTCAGAGAATCGCGATTCTGTGAAGAGAATCGTGTTTTTTCTGATTTTCCAGTTTTTGTCACTTTTTTGCTTTCCTACCACCTGGTCTCTTCCACTCTTGTCAACAAAACTTCAATCCAACTTCCTAGAGAGAAAATAAATTTGTTTGATTGTTTTAATGAATTTTATGAATTTTTTTAGTATTTTGCCCTAAATTAAGGTAAACACTTCACTTAGGGTTTCTTGTTTGGTGATCTATTGATCCTGTGTTCCTTGATTGGTTATACTCTCTTATACTTTAGCTATCAAAACAGTTTATGAGCAAAACTTCCCAAAGAAAAATGTGTTAAGAAATGCAAATGTCAATTTTCGCAAAGATAAACTCAAACATTTCTCTTTTCAAGATGCACTCTAGCTTTTCTCAAGATTATTACTTTGACTTGGCTACAAATGGATCTTATCTACTTCCATCCATCTACTTAGCTTGACTTTTCCTTAATGCAATCTTGTCATCTTCCCAAGGTCAACAATTTTGCTTAGTACTTAATCAAAAAGCACTCTACAAATGCAAGAATAGACACATGTTACCTTATCTTCAGCTTTCTTGATTCAATTTTTCACACACCTGCACTTTACTTCCAAAAAATGATATGAGAAACTATCAATTTGCAAAAATTTCAACACTTCTTATTCTCAAAAGATTATCTAATGCTTTCTTTTCCCAAAAGACAAACAAAGAAATCTACCTTTTCATGTTTACATTTCTTGATTAAAGAGTATTACCTTTTCCATGTGTTCAATACCATCACATTTAGAAAATCTAGCAAGGTCCAACTTCAATAAAGCTGTTGATATACTCCCTGGCAACGGCGCCAAAAAATGTTTGTTGTAGATCTTTGGAGTTGTCCTCTCCAATCATTTAGCATAAAGAATCAACAATACATCTTATTTTTGTCAATCCTGGAAGTATACATGAGACCACAACCCCTTCTATATGATAGAATCCAAGAAATAAGAGAAAATTGGCTGGATTTCTGAGAATAATGAAGATGAAGAGGAATTTCTAGGGTTTGGATTATCTTGAGCAAATCTCCATCATTTTCCACAATCTTGGTGTCTAAAGCATGTTATTTTCTCAGCAGAATACAACTATGAAGTCAAAACTCAAAAATGTTACCTGCAACCCTCAGACGAGACAATCATGATTCTGTGAAAATAGACGATTTTCATCTCTAGCACCATCTTTCATCAATTTCTCACTTAACATATCAGCAATCAACTCTCTTCATACACATTCATCAGATATACACAATAGAAGCTCACAAATCTCCATGGATACACATAGAATAGACTCAACAAATCAAAGAAACCACACAAAAGGAAGAAACACGATTTTTTGCAGGAAACTCTCTCTATTTGCTTGGATAGCATGTAATACAATTAACCAACCCTCTCATAGTAGAGGAAATTGCCTTTTATACATTTTCAAGTGTCCCTTTTCACACTTGAAAATTTGGTCCTTTCCTCTTTTAATATAAAAATATGCTATCTAGGAGTTTCCAAAAATTCTAGAAAAATTACATAGGATTCTACTCTACATAAGGAAGACTCTTCCTTATTTTTATATCAGTTGCATAAATATTTTTACAAGTTTTTGGCATTTTACAATTATTTTCCATCAAAAGTACTTCAAAAAATTACTTCTTCCAACAGCTTGTTTAGAAAGATAGACAACAGTGTGATGATCTACAAAAAGATTAAACTTTAGCAAGGAAATAATGTTTGAACTTCTTTATGACATATGCCATTATGAAACCCTCATGTTTTAATGTGGTATAATTCATCTCTACCACATTTAATTGTCTACTAGTCTATGTGGCTATTAGGTGTAGGTTTCATAAGAATGCATTCTACGTTGTAATTGAATGGATCCACATGGACATGGAATGTCCGACTGCCCATGTCTTCACAATGGTATTTTTTATCAACCTCTTCTTGAGTTCAAAAAATGCTTCATTGCATGGGTGCATCCATTCAAAGTGTGTAAGTAATCCGTCAAGTAGTTTGGTAGTCATTGCATACATATGTATGATGCATCGGTAAAATACGTAGTGTTCCATGAAATATTGAACCTCCTTAGCATACTTTGGTTGAGGTAACTGAATTAAGACCTCGCTTTTTTCTTCAACCATTGATATTCCATTCTTTGACATTACATGGTCAATGATTTTACCTTGGCATACGGATAAAACATTCTTTTTTGGATTTAGAAACACTAGATAAATTTTACATTTGTCAAAGACCTTATGTACGAGTCACAATGGGTGTGAGTTCACTTTCATAGTTTTCTTTTGAAAAATGACCCCGTTCATACTCGTATGCCCACTAGCTAAACGTATGCCCTAAACTCTCATTTGGAGTCCAATATTGAATGTAGTAACATCTTATAGATTTGTAGACGGTTAGACAATCACTACAAAAGCTTGAGGACTACTAAACTTGCACAAAAGTGGAGTAGAATACAATAAAAAGTCTAATAGAAATAAAGCCTAAAGGTGGGTCCAATTTGAGGGGTACATTTAGAAAACGTGTGATCCCAACTTGATCCTTGCTTAGTGTGAGCATGCCTAGCACGCTGCTTGGCTTTAATTCTTCACAACCGCAACTATATTCTCTCTCTTAAACTATCAAAACATGCTTGTGAGTTTTCATCTCCAACATTACTTCTCCTAAAGTTTAGTATCCTAGAGAGATGATAAATGCAAATGTTGCGCTTTGAGAACCATGGGTGTTGTTGAATTCCCAATGTTGTTGAAGTTCTACAGAACAAGATTTTATATGCATTGCAAGTGATGTCTCTTGGTTTCTTTTAAGTACGAGTATGACATACTATGTGTTAAACGTTAATCGTCACTTCCACTTCGGATTCAAAGTACTTCAAATTCAGCCGGTTTCGAATCTTCCTAACCGCAAATGTTCTCTTGGCCACGTGGGTCCTTGGGAGTGGTAGGGGTCTATTGGACAGAGGCCCTGTACTATTTTCCCAAATTAACACGCAATCCTAATATTATCCCGTTCTTAGCTCAGTGTCCATCCCTGAACAACGGAAGACTGTTCAGTGTACTGGAATTAGAACTTCAAGACTGAGGGCAGCAATCCGGTTACTTAATTTATGAGCAAAATATACTTCAGTAACAAGGTCACCTAATACGTACTTCTTCAGAGCAGATAGGTATACCAACCAGACATTATACCTTAAGGTTATGAGGACTCATCGTATGCTAAACTCGAACAACCAATCTCCTGATAATAAACGGCTAACCATAAACTAACGTTGTCCTACTCACATTCAGACCATTACAGCTACTAGTCTTCCGTAGTCGGAATCAACAGTAAAGGTAGGCTACAGTATCGAATTCGGTCGCTTACAGACAATTAGTTCGGGATTACTTTTCTCGTTCCCTACTCCGCCGAAGAACTGCCAAATAACATACAGCACTTGATCACGCTCAGGGACATATTCAATCATCAGCGAACAGACTCGTAACACAATACAACTGATTCGCAACTCTGCACTAAGGTGAGGATAATCGACTAGCCGGAGTACAGACAGAACAGAACAAAGCAGAACTTACCTTTTCAACAACATACACGCTCACACAATGCGTTTACAGCCCTCTCAAAACGAGACTCAATCAAACAACACACTGTGATTCCCGCAAACAGGGTGCTGCTGCCACTCTTTTCTCATTGCCTTAAATAGAGGATTTTTTACAAGAGTGCGCACTTCTGCAGTTACCTGCGCGTTTCCTGAAAGATTCTTTTTCATTTAAGCTACCTGTCTTAGTACTTTTGTCCTTGTTCGGCGGCCGTCTAACATTTTTACATTTAAGACACCTGTCCTAGTTCATTTGTCCTTGTTCGGCGGTCGTCTAACACTGGCACGCACGGTGGACTCGAACCCGCAAGTTCATTATCGTCTTCGACATTCTTTTGTTTTGCCTGAAGGCCTATTCCAGAGTTTTGCTCCCGAATCATTTCTGACCGTACTTGTTCAAGTGGAGGAACAAGTATAGCAAGCCATCTTCTACGAAAAAGTGTCCAAATACTTTGAACACGACTATCCAATTGCTGTTTTAATAAATCTATGTCCACATTCGTCATTAATGTGGCATTCAGTTCTACGCCTTCATCTTTTAATATCTGCCTTTCCAATTCCTGCAAAACCTGTATTCTTGAATGCAAAATTTCATTTTCTGCTTGCAGGTTGGCATTCATGGTAGAAAAACTCATCATTTCGTCTTGGATCTGTTTTTGTATATTGTGCTTCCACTGGTGAAATTCTTGAAAACACATTTTTGCGTTAATCAATTCCGCCATTAGTTGTCGTTGGTTACTCTGTAACTCCTGTAGTAAAGCTTCTTTGTCGTCCAATTCCTTGTGCATCTGTGTCATTTTTTCTAGTAATGAATTGGACTTATTCATAGTAGCGAATAATAATTCATTTTTCTGCTGAAGCGCTTGTTCTTGTTGACGCAAATATTGAGAAACTTCTTGTAATTTATTTTGCATCCCTGTCACATAATCTGGTTGGAGATTGTCATCCGGTAATTGCCCTGGGCTTACAGTGGGCAAGTGGTCTGCCATCCTTCGTTTAAATGACAGCCTAAACGGCGTTCCTACTGTCTGGTTCTGTTCGCTATTACCTGTGTGGGATAAATGTGCAGACGATGTGGAGACTTGGTCTGCTTCCTCTTGCTCTGCACTGTGTGGGTGTCCTGTGTCTATCATATCATGATCACAGGAATTAATATGTTGGGACCAGTTCAGCTTCTGATCCTTCACTGATTGCACAAAATCGAATATAGCAGCTAAATAGACTGCTAGTCTGCTATTGGTTTGGGATCTTCGCTTATCCCCGACAAATATTTGTGTATAGAGGTGGTTATATAGCCAGTGTGTCTAGCTAACTCTACCACCTCCTTCGGCATGTACTAATGGTGAAAAATTTTCTCTAGACATCAAATCGAATTTAACTAAGAAACAGAGTTTCTCTAAATACCACTTGAATTGTTCACGGCGCTGATATGTGGCATTTTTCATCATGTAATATCTTCTGGGGCCTTCACAGTTTCCAAATTCTTTTCTCAGATCATCATTCGAACATTTAGGAAAACGTGCATCATCATACAGTGGCAGTTTAAATATGGCTGAAACTAACTGTGGTGAAAATTGTACCTGGTTTAAAATGAGGCCTTTTGTTTGTCGCATGCTGTGTAACTGATTCTCTGCATCTTCATTACCTATCCATTGCTCCCATGGTAATTGAGCAAACTGGAGGAGTCCGATCCGCCGTAGCCAGTTTTCATTCCTCCTTGAATGGATGTCGAGCTCTATTTTGAATTCTGTGGAAAATTTATGATGAACCTTTACTGTTGCAGAAGTCATTGAATCATCATCATCATCCTGTAAGGTAGTGTCTGTTGTCGTCACAACATGGTTCTGTGCATTTGCACGCTTCCTGAGTCGCCATCTTAGTATATCGAATTCAGACATGATTGTAAGAGTCACCAAAAATAATATGCTGGAAGTATGTTAACTAGTGCCGAAGCTCGAAGAATACTGTATTGAAGAATACTAGGCTAGGCATACGCATTTTATAAGCACCAGAGCTTGATCTGCCCTTCGCTGGAATGATTGTATTTCATTTGGACATGACACTTCATTCCCCTTTCAAAATTGTAGCATGAGTAAGAATCATCATTCTTCGTGTTATTCCGTAGATCGATGCTGGACTTAGCAGTCTTTACGTGTGCGAAAAATATCATGAAACAAAACCTTGGTATCATACTCATTTCGAACTCATCGTTACATTATGAATTCGCATGGTCAAATTTTACTATTCTTCTATGAGGCCTTCGAGGTACATATTCCTAGCTAATCTAAATGTACCAGCTATTTTTTTCTTAAGGGTTTCTAATAATTGCTTCAGAGTGTCGGGTTCTAAAATCTACGCATGGATTCTGACGGAACTAAGTGCGATTGCTTCAGTAAGCAAGATTTCGGCCTGGGTTTGCAAAAAGGCCTCTTGTAAATAAAAATCATTGGATAATGCAGCGTCCCGGGATGTCTTCATTTCGGTGACTTTCTGCTGCATCTCTGTGACTCAATCCTTCTGATTTCGCAGTTGGTTATCCAGTCGCTCGAATTGCTGGTTCTGAAATTCAATCGTTCTGGAATATGCATCTCGTTCTCTTCGAGCATCTGCCAGATCTTTTTGGTGTTTTGCTTCCCTGGTTAATTGGCGTCTCAGCATTCTGTTTACCTCATCCAAACATTCCTGGGCTCTGCGTAGCTCGTCTTGGACTTGCGCTACTTCTCGTTGTTGGTCTTGACTCTTTTGGATGGTTTCCTGCAACTAGGCCTTCGTTTCTTCGACCAATTCTTCGAGGGATGAGCTGATGTCTTCTTTTTCTCGGAGTGCGGTCTATAGTTCCCGGATTTCTTCGTGTGCTTCGTGTAATAGCTGGTCTTTGGCGGAAAGATGCTCCAATGCTGCATCTCTTTGCTGTATCAAGGCCTGTTGTTCCGAAAACTGTGCTTGGAGATCGGCTAGTTGTGTCTGTAATTGATGATTTTCCGCTTGTACGGCGTCGACTTCTTCTTGGAGTGGGGTGATGTCGGCTTCCAGGAGGTCGACTTTGTGCTGTAGGTCGTGCCGAATGGTATTTGCGACCTCACTCATTTGTACCGGAAGTTGTTGTGAGAGGGTAATGAGCAGTTGGCCCATGTTGGCCAGTTCAGAAAAGATCGGAACAGAGGACAGGAGGAGTGGGTGTTTTGGTGGTGTAGAGGTTTGGGCATGGATTTGGGGGGATGTCGGGGGTGAATAATTGGGGGAGGATGAAGAAGATTCGGAAATTGGCGGCGGGAAAGGGTTGACTAGTGGAGATTGAGGGCCAGGGGATGTAGGGTGGGTTACCTGATGGATGGGTTGGTGTTCACCTGTAATGTGGGCGATGGTGGATTCTATGGCCTTCAGTAAGGTGTTGAGTGCACTGTCGATTACTTGCTGTTCATCTTCTCGTCGTGCTGATGCTTCTTCGGTTGAGACTGGTTCTGTTTCTGTGTGCTTCTGCTGGTCGTGGTGGTTGGCCGATGATTCGTTGTGTATGGAAGTGGCTGTGTCGTGGAAGGTCTCTTCTTGGTCGGCGTTTCGGGTGTCCTGATTCTTTTCGGCGGATCCTTGTGCTTCGCTTTCTGAGGAGCTGATCCGAATTCTCTTATTGCGAAAAAGTTGGTTGATCTCCTCATCTTCTTCATCTTCTTCGTCGAGTGGTTGAACTGATTCTTCGTGCCTAAGTATGGGACCTTGGGGTGGTGGTTGTGTGGCAAGGATGGCTGGGAAAAGGAATGAGATGATATGGGGAAGGCGAAGCACGGGGTGGTACCCTTTTGGAGTTGCTTCACGATAGCTACACATTCTTTATGGATTCTAAGGAAAAAGTATGATGCAAAGTTGACGGGTTCTTGGGCAGCTAATTCTAAAGCGGAATAAAATGGTCGTGAGATGCCGTAGGTGCGCTTCTGCAGGTTGAGTATGGCGACTAAGAATTGCAGTGCGGATCGTTCGGGTTCTGGGCGGCAGAGAATGGCGTATTCGTTGGACGAGGAGCGGGGGAATAGTTCATTCATGCGGGCGATGGGAATACTCGGGCCATTTTCACGGCCTTGCGGGTTGAGGCGATAGGCTTCAGCGAAGGCTTGGAAGGTGATGACTGTTCGCGAAGGGAGCGAGAGGAAGACCCATTGGCGTTCGGTGGCGGGGGACTGAGCAATGGCGGTGATGATCTGTGTAAAGAAAGGATGGGCTTCCACCGAGTGCCAAGGCAACTCAGCGAAGTTGGCCAATCCTCTGCAACGCAGGTATTCACCTACCTCGGTAGGGATACCTTCGCGGAAGGAAGCATAGTTGGCTATTGCTTTCATGGCGGTTACTGAGGTAGATAATGAGCACGGATGCAGAATGCATGAGGGCTCAAAATACTAGCATACAACACAATAGCTTATTTCGGCTTGTTGACAGAGTTTAAATAGAAACAATACGGTGGGGATAAAAAAAAGGGGGTGGGATATCATTGTGCGGTGCGGGAATAATATTGGTTTTCATGCAGGTGTGCGTACTCGAGTGACTGTTAAGAGGGCGGCTGGTTATATCGAGATCGTACAAAACACGGCTATTTATAGAAAGCAGAAAAGAAGGAAAAGAAAAGATTAAACAAAACGCGGTCCATCGTCAAAAACTTAATGCGGGCTAGTGTTGTGATGATATGGCCGTAACTTCGACCCATTAATTACCTTTGGGAGTGGATTTCCAGTCAACGTAGTCAACCAAAAAGTTGCCGGACCGACTTGTTCTGAGATCTTAAAAGGGCCGAACCATCGTAATTTGAACTTTCCTGCTGCTCTATCGGATTTTGCGTTATAGAAGAGTACAAGCTGATCTACCGAAAAGATTGGGGTCTTCAAATATCGATCGTGTGTCTTGGCTTGCCTTAGTTGTACTTCGCGCATGGTTAAAAAGCTGAGCCATCGATGCTCATCAAGTTCCCTGAGTGTGTCCATTCGTGCTGTCAGCGACTCTTCCGGTAGCATTTTCTGGGTGATTGCTACACGCAGACTTGGGATAACTATTTCCATGGGTGCTATTGCTTCTAAACCATAAGCTAGTTTGAAAGGTGTCAAACCTGTTGTTACCTTATATGTAGTTCGGTATGCCCATAATACTGCAGGTAGTAGTTGATCCCATCTTTCCGGTGCTTCCATGATCAGTTTCCGGAGGATATTCAATAGTGATTTGTTTGTACTTTCGGCCAAACCATTGGCGCGAGGGTAATATGGAGAGCTGAGTTTATGTGTCACCTGGAATGATTGGGTAAGTACCTTCATTAATTGATTTACGAAGTGAGTACCTTGATCTGTCACCAATTCGAGTGGTAAGCCAAATCGTGGGAAGACATCCTTTAACAGACATTTTGCTACTGCAACTGCTGTAGCAGACCGTAAAGCCCAAGCTTCTGCCCATCTCGTTGCATAGTCTGTACAGGTTAGTATGTATCTATTGTTACTGAAGACTGCTGGAGGTGTGATTGGACCGATAAAATCTAATCCCCATTTCTGAAAAGGTTCGAGTGGCATAATAGGCTGCAAGGGAAAGAAGTGTCGTTGCAGTGGTTGTCCAGACCTTTGACAGCTATCGTAGTTTTTGACGAATTGGGCCACATCTCGGTACATAGTAGGCCACCAGAGACCTCCTTGCAGAATTTTCCGGTGAGTTAGATCTGTGGCAAAGTGACCACCAGTAGGGGTTGAGTGAGCCATCGTGATGACCGAGTTAATTTCGTGCGGAGGAACACATCGAAGTAAGATTCCGTTGTGATCTACATAATATAGTTCTCCTGCAACTAGCCGGAATCGGCAGCTAAGGACTACCATTTTTCTTCGAACTGCCTTGGCAGTCTCAGATGGAAAGCATCCTTCGATGAGAAAAGTTAGAATCTGATCATAATATGTAGGTGTTGCTTGTAATTCGGCAGTCTCATCGATCAGTGGTTCAGAACAATAAATTGCTGGAGTCGTGTCATCTATGCCTATCGGAGCTTCACCAGAATCTAGGCGAGATAAGAAATCTGCTAAGGCATGTGCATTTCCGGGGCGGTGAATGACTTCATAATCAAATTCTTGCAAGAGTAGTACCCATTGTGCTAATCGTCCTCCTAAATGTTGTTGTCTTACTAGATAGACAAGGGCAGCATGATCTACATGAAAGGTAAATTTCCGGCCTAATAGATAATGTCTGAACTTTTTGATGGAGTAAATTAATCCTAGACATTCTCTTTCGGTGGTAGAATAGTTCTTTTCTGCCGGTGCAAGCCTTCTGCTGGCGTAATAGACAGGGCGAAACCACTTATGTGTTTGCTGCATCAGAATACTACCGATCGCCACATCTGAAGCGTCGACAAAAACATGGAACGGATTGTCCCAGTCTGGTGGTTGTAAGATTGGGGCCTGCGTCAATAGATACTTGAGTCGATCAAATGTAGTTTGGCATTCTTGAGTCCATTCGAATTGTCGTGGAGTTTTGGTGATTAGTCTATTCAGTGGTACAGCCAGATGAGCAAGCCACCGTAAGTGTCTGCCGTGCCACCGTATTTGACCCATAAAACGCATTACTTCTTTCGGAGTGGTGGGTACTGGGGCTTCTAAAATTGCCGAAATCTTATCTGGGTCTACCCGGATACCTTGGGCAGATACAATATGACCAAGTAGTTTGCCACATGAAACGGCAAACACAGATTTGCTTGGGTTAAGGCAAAGTCTGTAGTCTCGACACTTTTGGAAGCAGCACCGTAGATGAAGCAAATGTGCCATCATCTTTCCAAAAATTGAGAAGTCATCGAGATCTACTTGCATAAACAAATTGAGATCAGGAGAGAAAATCTCCTGCATACATCGCTGAAAGGTGCTTGGTGCGTTTCTCAATCCAAACCACATTACTGTGCAAGCAAAGACACCCAAATTGGTAATGAAGCAGTTTTTGGGATATCTGCTTCAGCCATTCTAACCTGATTGTAACCGCTGTATCCGTCTAAGAATGAATACATTTCGTGGCCTACTACCCTATCAAGCATGGTATCCAGAAAGGGGATCGGGAAAGGATCCGGTACTGTTGTTGCGTTTAATTTCCGGTAGTCTACACAGATTCGTAGTTGCTTATTTTTCTTTGGCACGATCACAATTGGTGAAATCCATTCAGCATGTTCTACTGGTACGATGAATCCAACCTTTAATAATCTATCAAGTTCGGCTTTTACCTGCGATGCATAATTGGGATTCATCCGATAGCTGGGCTGCCTATTCGGTTTAGCTTCAGGCTTCAGCATGACTCTGTGCTGATATATGCGCGGATCTAATCCTTTCATATCTTTGTAATCCCAGGCAAAGACGTCTGAGAATTCGCGAAGTAGTCGAATCAAATCAGCCTTAAATAATTCCGGTAAGTTTTGCCTTATCTTTACAGGTCGTGGCTGCTCTTCGTCTCCTAAATTGTACGAGGTCAACTGGTCTTCGGAGACATAAAACTGTTGCGGTTTCTCTGTATCGTCTGTCGACCGGAATAGTGAATGTATTTCATTGTCATGTGTTGGCACAATATCTTCCTGCTTAGTTTTTTGGGTGATTGGTGCAACTGTACATACTGAAGTACTCCAGTTATCTATTACGGACTGTAGATCAACAGTCCCTAAGGTCATTAAGTCAGCGTTATTCTTCAGAAATTCCTCTTCTTCATCATCTGATAGTCCATCTAACATGTGGACTGGTTCAACAAAATATGGTCTGGCGTGAAGTTCGCAAGGTTGTATAGCATCTAATTTTACTACATATCTACGGTTGGCATCTTTGAACGTAAGCTCTTGTGCAGACCAGTCCTGTATTACCTTCGCGTGCTTCAGCCAAGGTCGACCAAAAAGAAGGTTGTAATCCAAAGTGGATTCCGGCAGATCTATTATAACAAAATTCATTTTGAAGGTCCTACCTTGTAAAGTAATGGGTACATTTCGCATAAGTCCTACAGGATGGACTCTAGATTGGTCTACCATTCTGACAAAAAATTGAACTGGTTCGATTTCGGTCCATCATAACCTATTGCATAAGACTGTAGTTGCAATGTTAACACCGGAGCCTCCATCAATCAATACCTGTGTAATTTTATGATTCTTATACCATGCTGTAATCAAAGGGACTGAATGATCAACCGTAGAATCAGGTTCCGGTTGAACTGCTGCTGTCGTCGGAATACAAGAAGGTACCGTACTAAACTGTTGCTGGAACTGTTGTCGAACCCCAGGTACTAATGCCAGTAGTTGGCCGAGAGGCAGAGTGATAGATGCCTTGGATAAAATTTCCCAGGCCTGCTGAGATTGGTTATCCTGCTCTTTTGAACTTGAGGTCTCTGCTGATGCCGAAGTATCTGCTGTTATGTCTACTGCTGATGGTGGTTCCGCTGCTGCTTCCTTTTGTTGTGTTCCTTCCTTTGTCGACGAGGTCTGAGTCACCGGAATGGGTTCTGGGAACATTGGTGGTTCTGTTGCAGTCCAGTGGCTAGCTTTGTTATACATCCTATGTTGTTCTCGTATCCCTGGTTCAAATACTTCTGCTGATGACTACAGCTGTTTACCTGATCGGGTCTGGACTGTAGCAGTTTGCGTTTCTACCGGTGTAATTTGTACCATGTTGGCCATTGGGTTTTGCCGCTCCTTCTTCCTTTGATCATACTCAGCTGCGTCCTTGCAATATCTTCTAATGTGTCCGAATTCACCACAAAAATGACAGCGTGGCAGTGATAAATTGGGATTTTCCGGTGGTGGTTCGTTATGCCAGCGGTTTGCATTATAGTTATTGTTTCTCTGTCCTCGGTAGTTTCGATATCCTTGCGGTTGATTGTTTCTTAATTGCGGAGGTACATAGTGATTCGCTGCCTGTCCATGTTCTTGAATAACAGCATTGACTGTTGCTGTTCCCTGTATTCTGGCATTGTAGACACAATTTCCGGTGGTGTGTCCGATAGTGTTGCAGATAGTGCAGAACGTTTGATTTAGCGCACAGTTGGCACTAGTATGACCTGAATTTTTGCATGTGATACAGTACACTTGTCTGGTTATATCTTCAGTCATTGTTTTGTTTTTTAACCACTCTAGATCTTCTGTAAATCCACCGACTTTGGATTCCAGTTGCAGAGCCATGGCAATGACTGCATCCAACGTCATTGCTCCGACACATCTTATGATCATGATCTGCTTCAATTGCGGGTTTAAACCATTGATAAACCACTGAGTGATGACATCATCCGGTAAGTTAGCGTGGGCCTGTGGTATCTGTCGCAAGTGTGTTCTAAAAAGTGTAGCATATTCTTGGACAGTCTGATTCGCCTTCTGTCGGTTGTTCTGTAAATAATCAAAGATTTCGGCGGGATTCTTCTTTAGCCTGAATCGTTGCAAAAAAGCATCTCGTACTGCATCATAGGTACCGAAATGATTAATGTCGTATTCCGTAAGCCATCTAGCCGCTTCATTGACCAGTGTAGATTGAAAAACAATGGCCTTGTATGCCTGATCCGGTGGATGGTTAAGGACTGCATAACTGATCTCGAAAGTGCGTACGTGAGCATCCGGGTCATCTCCTAGGAATCCACCAAATTTCGTGTATGTTACTCCTGTTGGGGGCGGCCTTGGTTGACATAACTGTTGTTGCTGTTGTTGTCCGTTCATTGTGAGTATATCCGGTCCTTCTTCTGTATCTTGAGGTTGATTGGTTGAACTATCAGAACTTGGATCGCCGGATGGCGTGCCTTCCGGTGTACTGTTTTTGCGTAGGATACTTCGGATCTATGCTTCGAATAGCTCTCCTTCCTTCTGGATGTCCAATATCCAAAATCTTTCTTCCAAGCACGCGGGTCGGGCTGAGGATTCCGCAAAAAATGCTAATCCTTGGCCGCCAATTGGTGTTTCTATCACCGGAATATCACCAGAATGAACTGACAGTGTACCAGACTGTAGTGTTTTTCCGCTTTTACCAATTTCTTTTCCTAGAGTTTTTCTAATCGTGGATAACTCTGAATCTTTATCCAAGATTGTTAAATTGGTTTCCAACGGCGTCTTGGTAGATTCTGGAATTACTGTATTTTTGTTAGGCTGGGTCGAAGTGACACCAGAATGTACCAAGGGCGTTGATCGTTCCACCGGAATATGACCGGAACTAATTCTAACGTCCTTAACTTGCTTGACCCCTGGGTCAGGCCGCGTTATACCTTCTTCTCCTAGAGTTGTCTTTAGTACTTTTCGTGTTCCAGTCGTATGGTTCCTAGGATACGTTTCGCCAGACCGAGTAACCGGCATGTATCATTGCTTAGTAGCACTATCTGAGCAGTTGGCAACAATCTGACTCTGTTGCTACCGTCAGTCCATCGAACGATAAACGTAGTGTTTGATTCTGAAAAACAGCCGGCACGCTACTGCCACTTTTCACAGATAACTAGCAACCTGATGCCACTTTCCCACAGACGGCACCAAATCTTAAACGTTAATCGTCACTTCCACTTCGGATTCAAAGTACTTCAAGTTCAGCCGGTTTCGAATCTTCCTCACCGCAAATGTTCTCTTGGCCACGTGGGTCCTTGGGAGTGGTAGGGGTCTGTTAGACAAAGGCCCTGTACTATTTTCCCAAATTAACACGCAATCCTAATATTATCCCGTTCTTAGCTCAGTGTCCATCCCTGAACAACGGAAGACTGTTCAGTGTACTGGAATTAGAACTTCAGGACTGAGGGCAGCAATCCGGTTACTTAATTTATGAGCAAAATATACTTCAGTAACAAGGTCACCTAATACGTACTTCTTCAGAGCAGATAGGTATACCAACCAGACATTATACCTTAAGGTTATGAGGACTCATCGTATGCTAAACTCGAACAACCAATCTCCTGATAATAAACGGCTAACCATAAACTAACGTTGTCCTACTCACATTCAGACCATTACAGCTACTAGTCTTCCGTAGTCGGAATCAACAGTAAAGGTAGGCTACAGTATCGAATTCGGTCGCTTACAGACAATTAGTTCGGGATTACTTTTCTCGTTCCCTACTCCGCCGAAGAACTGCCAAATAACATACAGCACTTGATCACTCTCAGGGACACATTCAATCATCACCGAACAGACTCGTAACACAATACAACTGATTCGCAACTCTGCACTAAGGTGAGGATAATCGACTAGCCGGAGTACAGACGGAACAGAACAAAGCAGAACTTATCTTTTCAACAACATACACGCTCACACAATGCGTTTACAGCCCTCTCAAAACGAGACTCAATCAAACAACACACTGCAATTCCCGCAAACAGGGTGCTGCTGCCACTCTTTTCTCATTGCCTTAAATAGAGGATTTTTTACAAGAGTGCGCACTTCTGCAGCTACCTGCACGTTTCCTGAAAGATTCTTTTTCATTTAAGCTACCTGTCCTAGTACTTTTGTCCTTCTTCGGCGGCCGTCTAACATTTTTACATTTAAGACACCTGTCCTAGTTCATTGTCCTTGTTCGGCGGTCGTCTAACACTATGCAAAAAGAAAAAGAAACGGTGCGATAAGGAAAACGGGCTCGAGCATGATGCTCAAATGTTTGGTACGGACAAAGCATCCTAATCTACATGTTGGAACAATTTCATGTGAGGATGCTTGGTTGATCATGACCTGATGATCAGGGCTCCATTTTGGTTATGTTGTGAAGCTTGAATGTTGAGAAAAATGAGAGATGAACCATGGAAAGCTTTTCAGTTGCTTGACACGGAGGTAAGGTGCTTCTTGAGACAGGTGTCATTATCTTTGATGATCTCAAAAGTGGACATGTTAAACATGCGCATCATGAAATGCACATTGAAGAGGAAAATTTCATGGACCGCTCTATGCCTTCTTGCTTCTGAATCAATTACTTTTGTGATTGCATTTCCTTGATGGCCTAGTTTTCCTTATAATGGCATGTATATTCTAACGAGGACAATCATAAGTTTGGAAAAAGGATCCAAATTAAGCACCTTAATCCCATTTCTATGAGCTACTTGAGGACAACATTGTTGATACATTGCCTGTTTGAGTAACGACCACTAGTAAAAAAAGTATCAGGTGATGATTAGCCTCACACTACAATTGATCACTATGGTGGATGGGATATCAAAAAACTAGCTTATACAAGGCCATGTAATGTGGCCCTAATTGGATATGTACTTTAAGTGCAAATGATCTCAATATGGACACACAAAGACAAGGTTGTGGAATCAGCATATGGTTTCTATGGGAGAGGCTAGTCTTGCTATATTCGAGTTGCTCCAAAAAAGAGATTAATTCTTGTTGTAACGTGCCATCTAGAGTGTGGCTTATCATTTGGATCAGTGTATGGGTTGATTGTTGCTTCACACTCCATACTTGGTGAGCCATCACAGATGAATTAGCATGAGTCGACTTAGAGGGTTGTTTCATCTTTGATTGTCACCTTAGAGTTTATTACTATTTGCAAGTCACCATCACTGGTTGTGGTCTCACTTATTGTGGTGCTTTATAAGCCTTTGGCCTAGAGGACTGAGTTTTCTAAGCTGTAAGCCTTGGTACCTGAATTTGCTTAGTGCTCTACACATGGACATTCTGTTATTGAGGGTGCTGCTTTCTGGTATCTTTCTATGATTTTGAACTTCTACCTCCTTGATCTTGTCAAATATTGAAACATGAGATCCTCAAGAAGTTGTTTCCTAATCTTGACCACACATTCAAACTACTAGTAGATTATGCATGATCAAAATTGCAAATTCAGTGGTACTTGTGAGCGACATAATGAGAATCTATAGTGGGCCCATTTCCATCCATATCACCATGGAGATTGTTGCCAACCTAACTAGATTATAAAGAGATAGTTGAATAATTGATTATCCCAGTAAGTGCTTCTTATTCAGAGTTCCATATCTATCCCTATAAGATGTGAAGTATTTGAAAAATTTTCAAGAGATGGGTCAAGAGGGATCTTGAGCGAGTGTGTAGGTGATGTAGTTTCTACCTCCTCTTGGTGAAGTGTTACACAATATTTCATGTCCTAAAGATGGTAGCTGATGGTATTTCAAGTAGCTCCTACAAACTCTTGCATAGTGGATCCAATTGATACTCAAATTCCACAACAAGATCAAATTATGGATTCTTAAAGTCAAATACGTCTTCTTCAAATAATTTACCTTAAATGAGATGATCCCAAAAATCCACAGCAAGTTCAGTACCATCCTCTAGGATCTCATCTTCTATATACTCTCGATCAAGAGGCATTGTCTAATAAATATGTATTCTTATAGAAATCGAATGGTCTCTTGGAGCTAAAGGCGTGTCTTCAAGGAAAGTGGGTGTTTCTTTGCTATTGGCTCTAGTAAACATTAGGCGTTGGGAAAAATGTAACTCAGTAGAGTGATTAATATCCTATCCTAACCTAAAGTCACCTCTTCATCAAAATATTTATCATCATAAACTAAGAAATTATCGGCATATTCACATTTCCAATGTGAAGAGAGATATTCACTTCACCTAAGCAATGCATTTCATGTCCTCCTATGCCAATGATGTATGCGGCAACAAGTTGTAGTGTAGCTAATATGTCTTGTACCACTGAGGCTTGTATTACATTAGTTGTCCCAATTGTATCAATGATAGCCTTATAACGTCTCACTGTCAAATGCCCCGATTTGAATTGGATGTATGGACTTCCAAGAATGACATCATCGAGAAAGGAATTTGAGTCACAACATCTCTACATTCCACCTCATACCTCTGAAAATCATAGGAATTTCAAAGCTTATGTCACGAGATCTTTGGCTTTATTTTTCTTCTACTTGATGACTCTTTTGCTCGTTCATCTCCTCTTCAACTTGTACTTGAAGTGCAATATCCTTTCTTGGCTTGGACATGTATGTCTCTTTGTCTTCTAAAATATATTCCTCAAAGCTCATATATGACTTGTCTTCTCTCTCCCAACCTTCTTCATCTATGTAACCTCTTTGGAGTGCCACACTCAACAATCTCATCATTGGATCTTGTGTCCCTTTCTTTGGAATCACAGTCTTCATACTAAGTTGGCTCATTTGAGGTGTCTTCTAGGATTAGGTCCTTTTTTATGATGTTCACCATGGATAACCTCAAATCGTACCCCTCGTCATCACAGAATTTGAGTCCCACTGTTTCATTGATGCACACATCCATAGCGGCCAACATTTGACTCCATGAATAGGGCTCAAATTCTTCATCATTAAATATGTATTTAACGTAGGCTAGATCTTCAAGATCGAGTGCATTTTAATTGAGAATATATATATGACGTAAATTTGAGGCTTTCTCACTTGTATTGCCACAATGAATTTCTAGTGGAAGCCACATCATAATCATTGTAGTTATGGACATCATTCCACTATAAGGGAGCAATTTATTTATATGAGAAGTCATGTAAATTGATTTTGGTTGTGACTCTGACATGTTTCAAGTACAAAGAATTTCTATTATAGTGCCACATGATTCTTAACTAACTAGTGATCTTGGAGAATTCACAATCTTCTTAGGTATGTAGGTCATCTATATAGATCAGGATCTACTCTTACAGTTCAAGATGGAGAATGCTAAACTTTTAGGAACATCAATGGAGATGAATCATAAACTTAATGTTTATGAAGGTGAGCGAATTGAAGATATAAACAATTATCAAAGACTTGTAGGTAGCCTAATCTATGCTACACATACAAGGGTAGATATTTCATATACTTTTGGAGTGCTAAGTTAGTTCATGCACCCTTCAAGAAAGCTACATATGCATGCCGCTAAGAGAGTACTCAAGTACCTCAAAGGCATTATTAATGAGATTTTATTCTACTCTTATACATCATATTTGGATCTCAAGTTATGATCAAGTGCAGATTGGGTAGGATCAAAGGATAAGAGGAGAATT
Source organism: Ceratopteris richardii (assembly GCA_020310875.1). NCBI lineage: Eukaryota > Viridiplantae > Streptophyta > Polypodiopsida > Polypodiales > Pteridaceae > Ceratopteris > Ceratopteris richardii. Next base: position 171,105,389 of record CM035424.1, on the reverse strand, counting down.
ACATCAAGTTTTATAGCATTTGCAGGATCTAAACTTGTGTCATTGATTTCAAAAATTCAATCTAGAATTGCAGTATCCTCAATTGAAGCTAAATATAGAGGATTGACCATTGCAACTCAATAAGCCATCTAGTTAAAGGATTTATATGCAAACTTGTGCTTCTCACTCATCAGATGTCCAATGATTATCACTAAGCACTCATTAGAAAGATGTTAGTGTCTACTTTATGTGTATAAATTCTTGTATCATTTGACCTTAGATTCTGAGAAACATATGCTTAAAGCTCTCGTGATCATTCTTTGCACACTCCTAAACAAGTTTCACCATAAATAGCAAGTTCCATGCACAAGCATATGAAGAAAACAGTCTACTTTGGATCAATTGTTCCTTAATGATTCTCAAAAGAAAATAGGTTGTTTTGTTGCATCAAAATGAAGCTTATAATGTCCATTAGAATCTCCAATAGCTAAAGGCACCTCCTGTGCTTGTGAGCTAGACCAAAGTTCAACACTTTCAATCACATTTTCTTCTAATCCAACTTCTCCAAGTACTTTCGTAAATTCTCCTACCTTGTTGAAAGGAAATTGTATAAGACTTGACGCAAAATTTTCATGAGAATTCTTGAATTGAATTTGTGGTATATGTTCTAAGCTGATGTGAGTGAGATCCTCTTGTCATCCATTGAATTTGGTTTCTTTTTGAGCATGTAGTACAATTGTCATGTGGGATTATAGCTTGTCTTCAATTGGGACTACCACATCATGTCCTTTTAACATATAGATTTTCTTATCAAACTAAATTGAGAATAAATCTAATCAATATGGTCTACAACCATATGAAAACTTACCCATCGATTTCTTAATGAACACTTATGTGTAGCTAAAGGACACATGCAAATGTCACAAAAAACTAGATCTACTAGAACAATTGCGAGAGACAAGATTGAGGGCTATTATGGGGATACATGAAATCAAGAAATGATAGAAAGCATAATAATGTATATATCAAGAAAAAGGATTTAAAGGAAGGGAATCTAGTTCTAGTTTAAAACAACACGAGAAAACATTACGAAAGCGAAGTGTTAGCAGAGAGATTTTCACCAATCTATAAGAGAGAGAGAGAGAGAGAGAGAACGGCATTTCCATTGCTACGAACAAAACAAGAAGAGAAAACTTATACGCATTCCTAGGGCACAAAAAATTCAAGAAAATCAAGAAAACAAAAGAAACTAACTAGTCCAAGAAGCCACAAGTCAAAATCCATTGTTGGCAATGTAAAATGAGAGAAGTATTGCATTAAGGAAAAGCCAAATTCATACAATTTTGTGGCCTTTAAAGGCTCTTCACACTCAACTCTAACTCACCCTCCAATCCAACCTTTCAATTCAAATATAATCTCAATTCTAGAATAGCCCTAAGGGTAGCAAGATCTCCATATGCCCCTAACACTAGCACACATGGTGGACTTGAACTACCACTATCCTTTGATAAGTACTACCCCCTCATCAAAATGAAAAGTACATGGAAACCATTTATAGGCTAGGCACCGTTATACAACATGTCATACAAGAAACAAGTTGAGGCACATCACATCTCTAAGCCTTCTCCAAAAGTGCTTCAATCTGTGAGCCTCCACATCTCTTATGCTTGAGGACACCAGCTCCATCACACTCACTAAAACTAAAACAATTTCTCCAAAATTAAGAACTCAATCCATAGACAATCTCTGTGTAGATCTCCATAGTTGTAAAGTGATAGCATCTCCCTTAGAATAGAGTGGTCGAACTCCAAGAACATAGCCAATGCTAGGTGCAACCTATCAAGCAAGAAATAGTTATGCACACATTATCATGCTCTACCCTTATGAACAAGGCTTGCAAACCAAAGTGCATGATTAGACCATGATATAAAGTGAAAACGATGCCCATAACATATCCAAGACTAAGAGCCATGTGAGATGCAAAGCAAAGTGCTTGGAACTTAATCCAAAGTATGCAAATACATCTCACATATCACTTAGCTTGCCCTCCTATATTATGCATGCAGTTCTAAGATGGGACCACGATAAACATTTGGTGATCACAATGGGATGGGGTCCGTTCTGCGATGCAATTCCGCTTGAATTGATGCTTCCACTCAATAAAGAAATTTTGACATTACTTATTGGTACGATCATTCATTTTTCATGTGGACCAGAGTGCACTTCTGTACTTGGTCAAGTAACAAACTTTTGTGGGCTAGTTAGCTCGATGGTTCCTCTTGCTTTCAAAATTTGAATATGATATTGTCCATTGCCTAGGAGCAAGCCATGCCATTGCTGATTTTTTGTCACGAATTGATCATGGAGGACCACTAGAGGGTTTAGATGATACTCTTCCGTATGTTGATGTCTTTGCAGTGGCAAAAATTGAAGATGCTTCATAGAATTTTGCGACTTGGTACAAAGAAATGTTTAATTCCTGGAGAATGGAGTCGCACTGCCCCATTTGCGGCCTACACCCTAGAAGAAACTTGGCCTCCAGAGTCACCCATTTACTATCATTATGGGCTTCTTGTATCACAAAGATCCGATGGGTATCTGGTTACATTGTGTACCTCCACATGAGGTGGTAGCAGTTATCTCTAAAGCTCATGCAAGTGATGCTAGAGGTCACTTCAATCATTTGATAATAGTACAAAAAATCGAGTAGGCAAGACTGTGGTGGCGAATGATGTAGAATGCGGTGCAAAATTGTGACCCTTATCAATGTACCAGAGAACCTAAAGACAATCACCATTTCTCACTGCAACCAATCCTTTTGCTGGAGCCATTTCAAAAATTAACATGGACCTTGCAGCTTCAACACTTGTCCTATTCCTCCTTTCTGCCACTCCATTTTGCTCAGGAGTGTACCTTGTAGTTACCTCTCTTTTGATTCCTCTTTCTTGAAGAAAAGAATCAAACTCATGGGAGAAGTATTCTCCCCCTCCATCTGACCTTAGCCTTTTTAGTGATTTACCTGTTTGATTCTCCACAAGAGCCAAATATCTTTTGAAACATGAAAAAACTTCATCTTTGTGTTTCATAAAGAATAGGATAGTCCATATGCTGGAATCATCAATAAAGGAGACATAATACCTTGATCCAGATATTGAAGCTTCCTTGCTAGGTCCCCATACATCTGTATGAACCAACTCCAAGAGATCTCCATGCATATAACCTTTCTTCATGAATGGTAACCTGTGAGACTTTCCAAATTGACATGCACTACACTTATAAATCATATGTTGTTTTGACAAGTTAGGAAGTCCAAGTACACTTTGGTCCCTGCAAATTTGCTTTAATGACCTTTCACCAATATGTGCTAACATTTTGTGCCATACTTCCAATTCTGTGAGCGTCTGACTACCATAATTTAAGAGAGCAATGTTTCTAGTGTCTTGTAATTCAAATGTGAACAATCTACCTGTTTTTTCACCTTTTGCAATTCTTCTGAATCCTTGACTTGGATCTTCAACAAATGCTCTTGTTTTTGTGAACCTGACTTGCAACCCTTTCTCTACTATCTGCCCAACACTTATCAAATTTTTTGTAATGGTAGGGACATAGAGTACCTTATTGAGTAGGTTGATGTTTCCATCAGATGCTTTGACATCGCCTATTTTCTCCACAGGATGTTTTGTGTCATCTCCTATTTGTACCTCATGCTTATTCCTTGGATCTTCTAAATCTGATAGGAGTGCCACATTTCTTGCCACATGATTTGAACAACCTGAATCTATGTAGAAAACATGCTCATCAGATTTACCTTGTGGCATAGCCATGTTCATGATCAATAATGAATCCTCTTTGTTTGAGTCTTCTGTGTAGTTATTGAAGTCTCTCCTTCCTTTGTAGCCTCCTTGATAGTTTGAATGATTGTAGTTGTTGTAGTTGCCATGATAATTGTTGAACCTTCCTCTTGAGTAGCCATAACTTCCTCTATTGTATCCTCTGCCTCTTTGATTCCTGGAATTCCTAAAGGAATTTTCAGTTGTATGATTAGTTAATCCACAAATAGAACATGAGTTGGAGTCTTGGGATCTCCTCCTGCCTTGTCTACTTCCTCTTCCTCTACCTCTGCCATGTCTTCCTCTACCTGCATAGTTAGCTTGATATGTACCTGCTTCATCATCCACTTTCTTTGCCTTTCGTTAGTTATCTTTGGACTTGCTTTTATCAGTGTATAAAGCTGAAGATTGATTACCTTTAGAGATTTCTACATTTTTGATAAGCTTTGCCTCTTGAGTAAGTAGTTGTCCAATGAGTGTATTGAAATCAGGTACATGCATGTCCATGTACAAATCCATAGCTGTGGTGAATGCTTCCCACTTGTCATCTGCCTTCAAGCCATTGATGACCTGCCTTACAATTTGCTCTTCATCTATTACCTCTCCAATGCTTCCCAACTGATCTACTATGTCCTTGAGCTTTGTGACAAAATCAGTCACATTTTGTTTGGGAGCTTTCTTGAGAGTTGTGAAATCCAGCCATAGTCGATGCTTCCTAGCTTTGGTACTTGAAGAGAAGAAGGCTTCAAGTGCATCCCACACTTCCTGAGATGTCTTACAACTTCTAATGTGAGGCACCAAAAAATCTGAGATAGAGTTGAGGAGATAAGACCTTGCAAGTGCATCCTTGGAGCACCATGTGCTCAATCTTTCTTGCTCTTCTTGTGTTGGTTGGCTTTTGTTCCTGAAACTTGGCATAACTTCATCTCCAACCACATTGACCATGTAAACTTCTACCTTGGAGATAAGCTTCCATTCTTAATGACCAAGCTGAGTAGTTACCTCTGTCCAATTTGTCAATTGATGAAGGAAATCCATCTGCCATGTTGTCCAACCTTGCTCTGATACCACCGTGAAGAGATGGATAGGTATGTGCTTGAAGATGACGAGGTGTTGTAAAATCCTTGATCTACACCAGCCAAATGAACTCCAAGAGTATATGGTGGGCCCTTTTAGCTTGCCAATGGATGTATTAGACACCCTATGTACCTTGAAGCATCACTCTCAAAAAGATAGATCAAAACAGATAAGTTGGAGTTAGCTCAGAGGTGAAGAACTTGCTATTTTGGTTCATGCACATGTCTAGTGTTTTGCATAATTCTCTAAGCACAGCAGCAATTAGCTTAATTTCTCTTGGAGAATGTAGTTAACTTAAAGAGCTAACTTTCAAAGGTAATTTCATAAAAAATAATGAACCACACGCTGAGAAAGATGTTTAACAAGTGATGACATCATCTCGATTTTCACGGGCTGCTACAGTAATGAGACCAGTGAGCAGAAAAATGACCATAACTCAAGATTTAGGAATTCAATGATTATGAAAATTTTTATGCATATACTAGACAGTAAGCGAAATCCAACAAGCTTAAAATCATTGAATTTGGGTAAGTACACACTGAGAAACAACTCTGACAAGATGCATAAAAAAGTCGGGTACCTGATAGAGAAGTGAAAATGAACAGACACTGTTGAATTCAAATGAACATAACTGAAGATTGAAACACCCAAATGAAATGAAAATTGGTGAGCATATAGTAAACTTGTAGAGCCAACTTTGCCAAGTTAAAACACTAAAAATGATGCACCAAGCTCAGAGAAACCATCTCTGCAATCTGGCTGAGAAAACGGAGAGATATGGCAGTGAGTAGTACACTTCACAAGAACATGGAAATATGAACTCAAATGATAATGAAAATGAAAGTATATTGATTGTACAATACAATGGAATTAGTGATACATATGTGTGCCTTGTAATCGCACCTTGATATGGCATAAAGCTCAGCTCTTAGAGGTCTTCACATAGGTCTCTCTAACCACGACTAAAGCTGCCATCTATTTATAGTTGAGCTTGGGAGGCTAACTCCCCTCAATCACTCTCCAATCAATTAGTGATTGATTTGATTCTCTATCTATCTCTCTTAAACTATCAAAACATGCTTGTGAGTTTTCATCTCCAACATTACTTCTCCTAAAGTTTGGTATCCTAGAGAGATGATAAATGCAAATGTTGCGCTTTGAGAACCATGGGTGTTATTGAATTCCCAATGTTGTTGAAGTTCTACAGAACAAGATTTTATATGCATTGCAAGTGATGTCTCTTGGTTTCTTTTAAGTACGAGTATGACATACTATGTGTTAAACGTTAATCGTCACTTCCACTTCGGATTCAAAGTACTTCAAATTCAGCCGGTTTCGAATCTTCCTAACCGCAAATGTTCTCTTGGCCACGTGGGTCCTTGGGAGTGGTAGGGGTCTGTTACACAGAGGCCCTGTACTATTTTCCCAAATTAACACGCAATCCTAATATTATCCCGTTCTTAGCTCAGTGTCCATCCCTGAAAAACGGAAGACTGTTCAGTGTACTGGAATTAGAACTTCAGGACTGAGGGCAGCAATCTGGTTACTTAATTTATGAGCAAAATATACTTCAGTAACAAGGTCACCTAATACGTACTTCTTCAGAGCAGATAGGTATACCAACCAGACATTATACCTTAAGGTTATGAGGACTCATCGTATGCTAAACTCGAACAACCAATCTCTTGATAATAAACGGCTAACCATAAACTAACGTTGTCCTACTCACATTCAGACCATTACAGCTACTAGTCTTCCGTAGTCGGAATCAACAGTAAAGGTAGGCTACAGTATCGAATTCGGTTGCTTACAGACAATTAGTTCGGGATTACTTTTCTCGTTCCCTACTCCGCCGAAGAACTGCCAAATAACATACAGCACTTGATCACGCTCAGGGACACATTCAATCATCAGCGAACAGACTCGTAACACAATACAACTGATTCGCAACTCTGCACTAAGGTGAGGATAATCAACTAGCCGGAGTACAGACAGAACAGAACAAAGCAGAACTTACCTTTTCAACAACATACACGCTCACACAATGCGTTTACAGCCCTCTCAAAACGAGACTCAATCAAACAACACACTGCGATTCCCGCAAACAGGGTGCTGCTGCCACTCTTTTCTCATTGCCTTAAATAGAGGATTTTTTACAAGAGTGCGCACTTCTGCAGTTACCTGCGCGTTTCCTGAAATATTCTTTTTCATTTAAGCTAGCTGTCCTAGTACTTTTGTCCTTGTTCGGCGGCCGTCTAACATTTTTACATTTAAGACACCTGTCCTAGTTCATTTGTCCTTGTTCGGTGGTCGTTTAACACTGGCACGCACGGTGGACTCGAACCCGCAAGTTCATTATCGTCTTCGACATTCTTTTGTTTTGCCTGAAGGCCTATTCCAGAGTTTTGCTCCCGAATCATTTTTGACCGTACTTGTTCAAGTGGAGGAACAAGTATAGCAAGCCATCTTCTACGAAAAAGTGTCCAAATACTTTGAACACGACTATCCAATTGCTGTTTTAATAAATCTATGTCCACATTCGTCATTAATGTGGCATTCAGTTCTACACCTTCATCGTTTAATATCTGCCTTTCCAATTCCTGCAAAACCTGTATTCTTGAATGCAAAATTTCATTTTCTGCTTGCAGGTTGGCATTCATGGTAGAAAAACTCATCATTTCGTCTTGGATCTGTTTTCGTATATTGTGCTCCCACTGGTGAAATTCTTGAAAACACCTTTTTGCGTTAATCAATTCCGCCATTAGTTGCCGTTGGTTACTCTGTAACTCCTGTAGTAAAGCTTCTTTGTCGTCCAATTCCTTGTGCATCTGTGTCATTTTTTCTAGTAATGAATTGGACTTATTCATAGTAGCGAATAATAATTCATTTTCCTGCTGAAGCACTTGTTCTTGTTGACGCAAATATTGAGAAACTTCCTGTAATTTATTTTGCATCCCTGTCACATAATCTGGTTGGAGATTGTCATCCGGTAATTGCCCTGGGCTTACACTGGGCAAGTGGTCTGCCATCCTTCGTTTAATTGACAGCCTAAACGGCGTTCCTACTGTCTGGTTCTGTTCGCTATTACCTGTGTGGAATAAATGTGCAGACGATGTGGAGACTTGGTCTGCTTCCTCTTGCTCTGCACTGTGTGGGTGTCCTGTGTCTATCATATCATGATCACAGGAATTAATATGTTGGGACCAGTTCAGCTTCTGATCCTTCACTGATTGCATAAAATCGAATATAGCAGCTAAATAGACTGCTAGTCTGCTATTGGTTTGGGATCTTCGCTTATCCCCGATAAATATTTGTGTATAGAGGTGGTTATATAGCCAGTGTGTCCAGCTAACTCTACCACCTCCTTCGGCATGTAATTATGGTGAAAAATTTTCTCTAGACATCAAATCGAATTTAACTAAGAAACAGAGTTTCTCTAAATACCACTTGAATTGTTCACGGCGTTGATATGTGGCATTTTTCATCATGTAATATCTTCTGGGGCCTTCGCAGTTTCCAAATTCTTTTCTCAGATCATCATTTGAACATTTAGGAAAACGTGCATCATCATACAGCGACAGTTTAAATATGGCTGAAACTAACTGTGGTGAAAATTGTACCTGGTTTAAAATGAGGCCTTTTGTTTGTCGCATGCTGTGTAACTGATTCTCTGCATCTTCATTACCTATCCACTGCTCCCATGGTAATTGAGCAAACTGGAGGAGTCCGATCCGCCGTAGCCAGTTTTCATTCCTCCTTGAATGGATGTCGAGCTCTATTTTGAATTCTGTGGAAAATTTATGATGAACCTTTACTGTTGTAGAAGTCATTGAATCATCATCATCATCCTGTAAGGTAGTGTCTGTTGTCGTCACAACATGGTTCTGTGCATTTGCGCGCTTCCTGAGTCGCCATCTTAGTATATCGGATTCAGACATGATTGTAAGAGTCACCGAAAATAATATGCTGGAAGTATGTTAACTAGTGCCGAAGCTCAAAGAATACTGTACTGAAGAATACTAGGCTAGGCATATGCATTTTATAAGCACCAGAGCTTGATCTGCCCTTCGCTGGAATGATTGTATTTCATTTGGACATGACACTTCATTCCCCTTTCAAAATTGTAGCATGAGTAAGAATCATCATTCTGCGTGTTATTCCGTAGATCGATGCTGGACTTAGCAGTCTTTACGTGTGCGAAAAATATCATGAAACAAAACCTTGGTATCATACTCATTTCGAACTCATCGTTACATTATGAAATCGCATGGTCGAATTTTACTATTCTTCTATGAGGCCTTCGAGGTACATATTCCTAGCTAATCTAAATGTACCAGCTATTTTTTTCTTAAGGGTTTCTAATAATTGCTTCAGAGTGTCGGGTTCTAAAATCTACGCATCGATTCTGACGGAACTAAGTGCGATTGCTTCAGTAAGCAAGATTTCGGCCTGGGTTTGCAAAAAGGCCTCTTGTAAATAAAAATCATTGGATAATGCAGCGTCCCGCGATGTCTTCATTTCGGTGACTTTCTGCTGCATCTCTGTGACTCGATCCTTCTGATTTCGCAGTTGGTTATCCAGTCGCTCGAATTGCTGGTTCTGAAATTCAATCGTTCTGGAATATGCATCTCGTTCTCTTCGAGCATCTGGCACATCTTTTTGGTGTTTTGCTTCCCTGGTTAATTGGCGTCTCAGCATTCTGTTTACCTCATCCAAACATTCCTAGGCTCTGCGTAGCTCGTCTTGGACTTGCGCTGCTTCTCATTGTTGGTCTTGACGCTTTTGGATGGTTTCCTGCAACTGGGCCTTCGTTTCTTCGACCAACTCTTCGAGGGATGAGCTAATGTCTTCTTTTTCTCGGAGTGCGGTCTTTAGTTCCCGGATTTCTTCGTGTGCTTCGTGTAATAGCTGGTCTTTGGCGGAAAGCTGCTCCAATGCTGCATCTCTTTGCTGTATCAAGGCCTATTGTTCCGAAAACTGTGCTTGGAGATCGACTAGTTGTGTCTGTAATTGATGATTTTCCGCTCGTACGGCGTCGACTTCTTCTTGGAGTGGGGTGATGTCGGCTTCCAAGAGGTCGACTTTGTGCTGTAGGTCGTGCCGAATGGTATTTGCGACCTCACTCATTTGTACCGGAAGTTGTTGTGAGAGGGTAATGAGCAGTTGGCCCATGTTGGCCAGTTCAGAAAAGATCGGAACAGAGGACAGGAGGAGTGGGTGTTTTGGTGGTGTAGAGGTTTGGGTATGGATTTGGGGGGATGTCGGGGGTGAATAATTGGGGGAGGATGAAGAAGATTCGGAAATTGGCGGCGGGAAAGGGTTGACTGGTGGAGATTGAGGGCCAGGGGATGTAGGGTGGGTTACCTAATGGATGGGTTGGTGTTCACCTGTAATGTGGGCGATGGTGGATTCTACGGCCTTCAGTAAGGTGTTGAGTGCACTGTCGATTACTTGCTGTTCATCTTCTCGTCGTGCTGATGCTTCTTCGGTTGAGACTGGTTCTGTTTCTGTGTGCTTCTGCTGGTCGTGGTGGTCGGCCGATGATTCGTTGTGTATGGAAGTGGCTGTGTAATGGAAGGTCTCTTCTTGGTCGGCGTTTCGGGTGTCCTGATTCTTTTCGGCGGATCCTTGTGCTTCGCTTTCTGAGGAGCTGATCCGAATTCTCTTATTGCGAAAAAGTTGGTTGATCTCCTCATCTTCTTCATCTTCTTTGTCGAGTGGTTGAACTGATTCTTCGTGCCTAAGTATGGGACCTTGGGGTGGTGGTTGTGCGGCAAGGATGGCTGGGAAAAGGAATGAGATGATATGGGGAAGGCGAAGCACGGGGTGGTACCCTTTTGGAGTTGCTTCACGATAGCTACACATTCTTTATGGATTCTAAGGAAAAAGTATGATGCAAAGTTGACGGGTTCTTGGGCAGCTAATTCTAAAGCGGAATAAAATGGTCGTGAGATGCCGTAGGTGCGCTTCTGCAGGTTGAGTATGGCGACTAAGAATTGCAGTGCGGATCGTTCGGGTTCTGGGCGGCAGAGAATGGCGTATTCGTTGGACGAGGAGCGGGGGAATAGTTCATTCATGCGGGCGATGGGAATACTCGGGCCATTTTCACGGCCTTGCGGGTTGAGGCGATAGGCTTCAGCGAAGGCTTGGAAGGTGATGACTGTTCGCGAAGGGAGCGAGAGGAAGACCCATTGGCGTTCGGTGGCGGGGGACTGAGCAATGGCGGTGATGATCTGTGTAAAGAAAGGATGGGCTTCCACCGAGTGCCAAGGCAACTCAGCGAAGTTGGCCAATCCTCTGCAACGCAGGTATTCACCTACCTCGGTAGGGATACCTTTGCGGAAGGCAGCATAGTTGGCTATTGCTTCCATGGCGGTTACTGAGGTAGATAATGAGCACGGATGCAGAATGCACGAGGGCTCAGAATACTAGCATACAACACAATAGCTTATTTCGGCTTGTTGACAGAGTTTAAATAGAAACAATACGGTGGGGATAAAAAAAAGGGGGTGGGATATCATTGTGCGGTGCGGGAATAATACTGGTTTTCATGCAGGTGTGCGTACTCGAGTGACTGTTAAGAGGGCGGCTGGTTATATCGAGATCGTACAAAACACGACTATTTATAGAAAGCAGAAAAGAAGGAAAAGAAAAGATTAAACAAAACGCGGTCCATCGTCGAAAACTTAATGCGGGCTAGTGGTGTGATGATATGGCCATAACTTCGACCCATTAATTACCTTTGGGAGTGGATTTCCAGTCAACGTAGTCAACCGAAAAGTTGCCGGACCGACTTGTTCTGAGATCTTAAAAGGGCCGAACCATCGTAATTTGAACTTTCCTGCTGCTCTATCGGATTTTGCGTTATAGAAGAGTACAAGCTGATCTACCGAAAAGATTGGGGTCTTCAAATATCGATCGTGTGTCTTAGCTTGCCTTAGTTGTACTTCGCGCATGGTTAAAAAGCTGAGCCATCGATGCTCATCAAGTTCCCTGAGTGTGTCCATTCGTGCTGTCAGCGACTCTTCTGGTAGCATTTTCTGGGTGATTGCTACACGCAGACTTGGGATAACTATTTCCATGGGTGCTATTGCTTCTAAACCATAAGCTAGTTTGAAAGGTGTCAAACCTGTTGTTACCTTATATGTAGTTCGGTATGCCCATAATACTGCAGGTAGTAGTTGATCCCATCTTTCGGGTGCTTCCATGATCAGTTTTCGGAGGATATTCAATAGTGATTTGTTTGTACTTTCGGCCAAACCATTGGCGTGAGGGTAATATGGAGAGCTGAGTTTATGTGTCACCTGGAATGATTGGGTAAGTACCTTCATTAATTGATTTACGAAGTGAGTACCTTGATCTGTCACCAATTCGAGTGGTAAGCCAAATCGTGGGAAGACATCATTTAACAGACATTTTGCTACTGCAATTGCTGTAGCAGACCGTAAAGCCCAAGCTTCTGCCCATCTCGTTGCATAGTCTGTATAGGTTAGTATGTATCTATTGTTACTGAAGACTGCTGGAGGTGTGATTGGACCGATAAAATCTAATCCCCATTTCTGAAAAGGTTCGAGTGGCATAATAGGCTGCAAGGGAAAGAAGTGTCGTTGCAGTGGTTGTCCAGACCTTTGACAGCTATCGTAGTTTTTGACGAATTGGGCCACATCTCGGTACATAGTAGGCCACCAGAGACCTCCTTGCAGAATTTTCCGGTGAGTTAGATCTGTGGCAAAGTGACCACCAGTAGGGGTTGAGTGAGCCATCATGATGACCGAGTTAATTTCGTGCGGAGGAACACATCGAAGTAAGATTCCGGTGTGATCTACATAATATAGTTCTCCTGCAACTAGCCGGAATCGGCGGCTAAGGACTGCCATTTTCCTTCGAACTGCCTTGGCAGTCTCAGATGGAAAGCATCCTTCGATGAGAAAAGTTAGAATCTGATCATAATATGTAGGTGTTGCTTGTAATTCGGCAGTCTCATCGATCAGTGGTTCAGAACAATAAATTGCTGGAGTCGTGTCATCTATGCCTATCGGAGCTTCACCAGAATCTAGGCAAGATAAGAAATCTGCTAAGGCATGTGCATTTCCGGGGCGGTGAATGACTTCATAATCAAATTCTTGCAAGAGTAGTACCCATTGTGCTAATCGTCCTCCTAAATGTTGTTGTCTTACTAGATAGACAAGGGCAGCATGATCTACATGAAAGGTAAATTTCCGGCCTAATAGATAATGTCTGAACTTTTTGATGGAGTAAATTAATCCTAGACCTTCTCTTTCGGTGGTAGAATAGTTCTTTTCTGCCGGTGCAAGCCTTCTGCTGGCGTAATAGACAGGGCGAAACCACTTATGTGTTTGCTGCATCAGAATACTGTCGATCGCCACATCTGAAGTGTCGACAAAAACATGGAACAGATTGTCCCAGTCTGGTGGTTGTAAGATTGGGGCCTGCGTCAATAGATACTTGAGTCGATCAAATGTAGTTTGGCATTCTTGAGTCCATTCGAACTGTCGTGGAGTTTTGGTGATTAGTCTATTCAGTGGTACAGCCAGATGAGCAAGCCACCGTAAGTGTCTGCCGTGCCACCGTATTTGACCCATAAAACGCATTACTTCTTTCAGAGTGGTGGGTACTGGGGCTTCTAAAATTGCCGAAATCTTGTCTGGGTCTACCCGGATACCTTGGGCAGATACAATATGACCAAGTAGTTTGCCACATGAAACGGCAAACACAGATTTGCTTGGGTTAAGGTAGAGTCTGTAGTCTCGACACTTTTGGAAGCAGCACCGTAGATGAAGCAAATGTGCCATCATCTTTCCAAAAATTGAGAAGTCATCGAGATATACTTGCATAAACAAATTGAGATAAGGAGAGAAAATCTCCTCCATACATCGCTGAAAGGTGCTTGGTGCGTTTCTCAATCCAAACCACATTACTGTGCAAGCAAAGACACCCAAATTGGTAATGAAGGCAGTTTTTGGGATATCTGCTTCAGCCATTCTAACCTGATTGTAACCGCTGTATCCGTCTAAGAATGAATACATTTCGTGGCCTGCTACCCTATCAAGCATGGTATCCAGAAAGGGGATCGGGAAAGGATCCGGTACTGTTGTTGCGTTTAATTTCCGGTAGTCTACACAGATTCGTAGTTGCTTATTTTTCTTTGGCACGATCACAATTGGTGAAATCCATTCAGCATGTTCTACTGGTACGATGAATCCAACCTTTAATAATCTATCAAGTTCGGCTTTTACCTGCGATGCATAATTGGGATTCATCCGATAGCTGGGGTGCCTATTCGGTTTAGCTTCAGGCTTCAGCATGACTCTGTGCTGATATATGCGCGGATCTAATCCTTTCATATCTTTGTAATCCCAGGCAAAGACGTCTGAGAATTCGCGAAGTAGTCGAATCAAATCAGCCTTAAATAATTCCGGTAAGTTTTGCCTTATCTTTACAGGTCGTGGCTGCTCTTCGTCTCCTAAATTGTACGAGGTCAACTGGTCTTCGAAGACATAAAACTGTTGCGGTTTCTCTGTATCGTCTGTCGACCGGAATAGTGAATGTATTTCATTGTCATGTGTTGGCACAATATCTTCCTGCTTAGTTTTTTGGGTGATTGGTGCAACTGTACATACTGAAGTACTCCAGTTATCTATTACGGACTGTAGATCAACAGTCCCTAAGGTCATTAAGTCAGCGTTATTCTTCAGAAATTCCTCTTCTTCATCATCTGATAGTCCATCTAACATGTGGACTGGTTCAACAAAATATGGTCTGGCGTGAAGTTCGCAAGGTTGTATAGCATCTAATTTTACTACATATCTACGGTTGGCATCTTTGAACGTAAGCTCTTGTGCAGACCAGTCCTGTATTACCTTCGCGTGCTTCAGCCAAGGTCGACCAAAAAGAAGGTTGTAATCCAAAGTGGATTCCGGCAGATCTAGTATAACAAAATTCATTTTGAAGGTCGTACCTTGTAAAGTAATGGGTACATTTCGCACAAGTCCTACAGGATGGACTCTAGATTGGTCTGCCATTCTGACAAAAAATTGAACTGGTTCGATTTCGGTCCATCATAACCTATTGCATAAGACTGTAGTTGCAATGTTAACACCGGAGCCTCCATCAATCAATACCTGTGTAATTTTATGATTCTTATACCATGCTGTAATCAAAGGGACTGAATGATCAACCGTAGAATCAGGTTTCGGTTGAACTGCTGCTGTCGTCGGAATACAAGAAGGTACCGGACTAAATTGTTGCTGGAACTGTTGTCGAACCCCAGGTACTAATGCCAGTAGTTGGCCGAGAAACAGAGTGATAGATGCCTTGGATAAAATTTCCCAGGCCTGCTGAGATTGGTTATCCTGCTCTTTTGAACTTGAGGTCTCTTCTGATGCCGAAGTATCTGCTGTTATGTCTACTGCTGATGGTGGTTCCGCTGCTGCTTCCTTTTGTTGTGTTCCTTCCTTTGTCGACGAGGTCTGAGTCACCGGAATGGGTTCTGGGAACACTGGTGGTTCTGTTGCAGTCCAGTGGCTAGCTTTGTTATACATCCTATGTTGTTCTCGTATCCCTGGTTCAAATACTTCTGCTGATGACTACAGTTGTTTACCTGATCGGGTCTGGACTGTAGCAGTTTGCGTTTCTACCGGTGTAATTTGTACCATGTTGGCCATTGGGTTTTGCCGCTCCTTCTTCCTTTGATCATACTCAGCTGCGTCCTTGCAATATCTTCTAATGTGTCCGAATTCACCACAAAAATGACAGTGTGGCGGTGATAAATTGGGATTTTCCGGTGGTGGTTCGTTATGCCAGCGGTTTGCATTATAGTTATTGTTTCTCTGTCCTCGGTAGTTTCGATATCCTTGCGGTTGATTGTTTCTTAATTGCGGAGGTACATAGTGATTCGCTGCCTGTCCATGTTCTTGAATAACAGCATTGACTGTTGCTGTTCCCTGTATTCTGGCATTGTAGACACAATTTCCGGTGGTGTGTCCGACAGTGTTGCAGATAGTGTAGAACGTTTGATTTAGCGCACAGTTGGCACTAGTATGACCTGAATTTTTGCATGTGATACAGTACACTTGTCTGGTTATATCTTCAGTCATTGTTTTGTTTTTTAACCACTCTAGATCTTCTGTAAATCCACCGACTTTGGATTCCAGTTGCAGAGCCATGGCAATGACTGCATCCAACGTCATTGCTCCGACACATCTTATGATCATGATCTGCTTCAATTGCGGGTTTAAACCATTGATAAACCACTGAGTGATGACATCATCCGGTAAGTTAGCGTGGGCCTGTGGTATCTGTCGCAAGTGTGTTCTAAAAAGTGTAGCATATTCTTGGACAGTCTGATTCGCCTTCTGTCGGTTGTTCTGTAAATAATCAAAGATTTCGGCGGGATTCTTCTTTAGCCTGAATCGTTGCAAAAAAGCATCTCGTACTGCATCATAGGTACCGAAATGATTAATGTCGTATTCCGTAAGCCATCTAGCCGCTTCATTGACCAGTGTAGATTGAAAAACAATGGCCTTGTATGCCTGATCCGGTGGATGGTTAAGGACTGCATAACTGATCTCGAAAGTGCGTACGTGAGCATCCGGGTCATCTCCTGGGAATCCACCAAATTTCGTGTATGTTACTCCTGTTGGGGGCGGCCTTGGTTGACATAACTGTTGTTGCTGTTGTTGTCCGTTCATTGTGAGTATATCCGGTCCTTCTTCTGTATCTTGAGGTTGATTGGTTGAACTATCAGAACTTGGATCGCCGGATGGCGTGCCTTCCGGTGTACTGTTTTTGCGTAGGATACTTCGGATCTATGCTTCGAATAGCTCTCCTTCCTTCTGGATGTCCAATATCCAAAATCTTTCTTCCAAGCACGCGGGTCGGGCTGAGGATTCCGCAAAAAATGCTAATCCTTGGCCGCCAATTGGTGTTTCTATCACCGGAATATCACCGGAATGAACTGACAGTGTACCAGACTGTAGTGTTTTTCCGCTTTTACCGATTTCTTTTCCTAGAGTTTTTCTAATCGTGGATAACTCTGAATCTTTATCCAAGATTGTTAAATTGGTTTCCAACGGCGTCTTGGTAGATTCTGGAATTACTGTATTTTTGTTAGGCTGGGTCGAAGTGACACCAGAATGTACCAAGGGCGTTGATCGTTCCACCGGAATATGACCGGAATTAATTCTAACGTCCTTAACTTGCTTGACCCCTGGGTCAGGCCGCGTTATACCTTCTTCTCCTGGAGTTGTCTTTAGTACTTTTCGTGTTCCAGTCGTATGGTTCCTAGGATACGTTTCGCCAGACCGAGTAACCGGCATGTATCATTGCTTAGTAGCACTATCTGAGCAGTTGGCAACAATCTGACTCTGTTGCTACCGTCAGTCCATTGAACGATAAACGTAGTGTTTGATTCTGAAAAACAGCCGGCACGCTACTGCCACTTTTCACAGATAACTAGCAACCTGATGCCACTTTCCCACAGACGGCGCCAAATGTTAAACGTTAATCATCACTTCCACTTCGGATTCAAAGTACTTCAAGTTCAGCCGGTTTCAAATCTTCCTCACCGCAAATGTTCTCTTGGCCACGTGGGTCCTTGGGAGTGGTAGGGGTCTGTTAGACAAAGGCCCTGTACTATTTTCCCAAATTAACACGCAATCCTAATATTATCCCGTTCTTAGCTCAGTGTCCATCCCTGAACAACGGAAGACTGTTCAGTGTACTGGAATTAGAACTTCAGGACTGAGGGCAGCAATCCGGTTACTTAATTTATGAGCAAAATATACTTCAGTAACAAGGTCACCTAATACGTACTTCTTCAGAGCAGATAGGTATACCAACCAGACATTATACCTTAAGGTTATGAGGACTCATCGTATGCTAAACTCGAACAACCAATCTCCTGATAATAAACGGCTAACCATAAACTAACGTTGTCCTACTCACATTCAGACCATTACAGCTACTAGTCTTCCGTAGTCGGAATCAACAGTAAAGGTAGGCTACAGTATCGAATTCGGTCGCTTACAGACAATTAGTTCGGGATTACTTTTCTCGTTCCCTACTCCGCCGAAGAACTGCCAAATAACATACAGCACTTGATCACTCTCAGGGACACATTCAATCATCACCGAACAGACTCGTAACACAATACAACTGATTCGCAACTCTGCACTAAGGTGAGGATAATCGACTAGCCGGAGTACAGACGGAACAGAACAAAGCAGAACTTATCTTTTCAACAACATACACGCTCACACAATGCGTTTACAGCCCTCTCAAAACGAGACTCAATCAAACAACACACTGCAATTCCCGCAAACAGGGTGCTGCTGCCACTCTTTTCTCATTGCCTTAAATAGAGGATTTTTTACAAGAGTGCGCACTTCTGCAGCTACCTGCACGTTTCCTGAAAGATTCTTTTTCATTTAAGCTACCTGTCCTAGTACTTTTGTCCTTCTTCGGCGGCCGTCTAACATTTTTACATTTAAGACACCTGTCCTAGTTCATTGTCCTTGTTCGGCGGTCGTCTAACACTATGCAAAAAGAAAAAGAAACGGTGCGATAAGGAAAACGGGCTCGAGCATGATGCTCAAATGTTTGGTACGGACAAAGCATCCTAATCTACATGTTGGAACAATTTCATGTGAGGATGCTTGGTTGATCATGACCTGATGATCAGGGCTCCATTTTGGTTATGTTGTGAAGCTTGAATGTTGAGAAAAATGAGAGATGAACCATGGAAAGCTTTTCAGTTGCTTGACACGGAGGTAAGGTGCTTCTTGAGACAGGTGTCATTATCTTTGATGATCTCAAAAGTGGACATGTTAAACATGCGCATCATGAAATGCACATTGAAGAGGAAAATTTCATGGACCGCTCTATGCCTTCTTGCTTCTGAATCAATTACTTTTGTGATTGCATTTCCTTGATGGCCTAGTTTTCCTTATAATGGCATGTATATTCTAACGAGGACAATCATAAGTTTGGAAAAAGGATCCAAATTAAGCACCTTAATCCCATTTCTATGAGCTACTTGAGGACAACATTGTTGATACATTGCCTGTTTGAGTAACGACCACTAGTAAAAAAAGTATCAGGTGATGATTAGCCTCACACTACAATTGATCACTATGGTGGATGGGATATCAAAAAACTAGCTTATACAAGGCCATGTAATGTGGCCCTAATTGGATATGTACTTTAAGTGCAAATGATCTCAATATGGACACACAAAGACAAGGTTGTGGAATCAGCATATGGTTTCTATGGGAGAGGCTAGTCTTGCTATATTCGAGTTGCTCCAAAAAAGAGATTAATTCTTGTTGTAACGTGCCATCTAGAGTGTGGCTTATCATTTGGATCAGTGTATGGGTTGATTGTTGCTTCACACTCCATACTTGGTGAGCCATCACAGATGAATTAGCATGAGTCGACTTAGAGGGTTGTTTCATCTTTGATTGTCACCTTAGAGTTTATTACTATTTGCAAGTCACCATCACTGGTTGTGGTCTCACTTATTGTGGTGCTTTATAAGCCTTTGGCCTAGAGGACTGAGTTTTCTAAGCTGTAAGCCTTGGTACCTGAATTTGCTTAGTGCTCTACACATGGACATTCTGTTATTGAGGGTGCTGCTTTCTGGTATCTTTCTATGATTTTGAACTTCTACCTCCTTGATCTTGTCAAATATTGAAACATGAGATCCTCAAGAAGTTGTTTCCTAATCTTGACCACACATTCAAACTACTAGTAGATTATGCATGATCAAAATTGCAAATTCAGTGGTACTTGTGAGCGACATAATGAGAATCTATAGTGGGCCCATTTCCATCCATATCACCATGGAGATTGTTGCCAACCTAACTAGATTATAAAGAGATAGTTGAATAATTGATTATCCCAGTAAGTGCTTCTTATTCAGAGTTCCATATCTATCCCTATAAGATGTGAAGTATTTGAAAAATTTTCAAGAGATGGGTCAAGAGGGATCTTGAGCGAGTGTGTAGGTGATGTAGTTTCTACCTCCTCTTGGTGAAGTGTTACACAATATTTCATGTCCTAAAGATGGTAGCTGATGGTATTTCAAGTAGCTCCTACAAACTCTTGCATAGTGGATCCAATTGATACTCAAATTCCACAACAAGATCAAATTATGGATTCTTAAAGTCAAATACGTCTTCTTCAAATAATTTACCTTAAATGAGATGATCCCAAAAATCCACAGCAAGTTCAGTACCATCCTCTAGGATCTCATCTTCTATATACTCTCGATCAAGAGGCATTGTCTAATAAATATGTATTCTTATAGAAATCGAATGGTCTCTTGGAGCTAAAGGCGTGTCTTCAAGGAAAGTGGGTGTTTCTTTGCTATTGGCTCTAGTAAACATTAGGCGTTGGGAAAAATGTAACTCAGTAGAGTGATTAATATCCTATCCTAACCTAAAGTCACCTCTTCATCAAAATATTTATCATCATAAACTAAGAAATTATCGGCATATTCACATTTCCAATGTGAAGAGAGATATTCACTTCACCTAAGCAATGCATTTCATGTCCTCCTATGCCAATGATGTATGCGGCAACAAGTTGTAGTGTAGCTAATATGTCTTGTACCACTGAGGCTTGTATTACATTAGTTGTCCCAATTGTATCAATGATAGCCTTATAACGTCTCACTGTCAAATGCCCCGATTTGAATTGGATGTATGGACTTCCAAGAATGACATCATCGAGAAAGGAATTTGAGTCACAACATCTCTACATTCCACCTCATACCTCTGAAAATCATAGGAATTTCAAAGCTTATGTCACGAGATCTTTGGCTTTATTTTTCTTCTACTTGATGACTCTTTTGCTCGTTCATCTCCTCTTCAACTTGTACTTGAAGTGCAATATCCTTTCTTGGCTTGGACATGTATGTCTCTTTGTCTTCTAAAATATATTCCTCAAAGCTCATATATGACTTGTCTTCTCTCTCCCAACCTTCTTCATCTATGTAACCTCTTTGGAGTGCCACACTCAACAATCTCATCATTGGATCTTGTGTCCCTTTCTTTGGAATCACAGTCTTCATACTAAGTTGGCTCATTTGAGGTGTCTTCTAGGATTAGGTCCTTTTTTATGATGTTCACCATGGATAACCTCAAATCGTACCCCTCGTCATCACAGAATTTGAGTCCCACTGTTTCATTGATGCACACATCCATAGCGGCCAACATTTGACTCCATGAATAGGGCTCAAATTCTTCATCATTAAATATGTATTTAACGTAGGCTAGATCTTCAAGATCGAGTGCATTTTAATTGAGAATATATATATGACGTAAATTTGAGGCTTTCTCACTTGTATTGCCACAATGAATTTCTAGTGGAAGCCACATCATAATCATTGTAGTTATGGACATCATTCCACTATAAGGGAGCAATTTATTTATATGAGAAGTCATGTAAATTGATTTTGGTTGTGACTCTGACATGTTTCAAGTACAAAGAATTTCTATTATAGTGCCACATGATTCTTAACTAACTAGTGATCTTGGAGAATTCACAATCTTCTTAGGTATGTAGGTCATCTATATAGATCAGGATCTACTCTTACAGTTCAAGATGGAGAATGCTAAACTTTTAGGAACATCAATGGAGATGAATCATAAACTTAATGTTTATGAAGGTGAGCGAATTGAAGATATAAACAATTATCAAAGACTTGTAGGTAGCCTAATCTATGCTACACATACAAGGGTAGATATTTCATATACTTTTGGAGTGCTAAGTTAGTTCATGCACCCTTCAAGAAAGCTACATATGCATGCCGCTAAGAGAGTACTCAAGTACCTCAAAGGCATTATTAATGAGATTTTATTCTACTCTTATACATCATATTTGGATCTCAAGTTATGATCAAGTGCAGATTGGGTAGGATCAAAGGATAAGAGGAGAATTACATCAAGTTTTATAGCATTTGCAGGATCTAAACTTGTGTCATTGATTTCAAAAATTCAATCTAGAATTGCAGTATCCTCAATTGAAGCTAAATATAGAGGATTGACCATTGCAACTCAATAAGCCATCTAGTTAAAGGATTTATATGCAAACTTGTGCTTCTCACTCATCAGATGTCCAATGATTATCACTAAGCACTCATTAGAAAGATGTTAGTGTCTACTTTATGTGTATAAATTCTTGTATCATTTGACCTTAGATTCTGAGAAACATATGCTTAAAGCTCTCGTGATCATTCTTTGCACACTCCTAAACAAGTTTCACCATAAATAGCAAGTTCCATGCACAAGCATATGAAGAAAACAGTCTACTTTGGATCAATTGTTCCTTAATGATTCTCAAAAGAAAATAGGTTGTTTTGTTGCATCAAAATGAAGCTTATAATGTCCATTAGAATCTCCAATAGCTAAAGGCACCTCCTGTGCTTGTGAGCTAGACCAAAGTTCAACACTTTCAATCACATTTTCTTCTAATCCAACTTCTCCAAGTACTTTCGTAAATTCTCCTACCTTGTTGAAAGGAAATTGTATAAGACTTGACGCAAAATTTTCATGAGAATTCTTGAATTGAATTTGTGGTATATGTTCTAAGCTGATGTGAGTGAGATCCTCTTGTCATCCATTGAATTTGGTTTCTTTTTGAGCATGTAGTACAATTGTCATGTGGGATTATAGCTTGTCTTCAATTGGGACTACCACATCATGTCCTTTTAACATATAGATTTTCTTATCAAACTAAATTGAGAATAAATCTAATCAATATGGTCTACAACCATATGAAAACTTACCCATCGATTTCTTAATGAACACTTATGTGTAGCTAAAGGACACATGCAAATGTCACAAAAAACTAGATCTACTAGAACAATTGCGAGAGACAAGATTGAGGGCTATTATGGGGATACATGAAATCAAGAAATGATAGAAAGCATAATAATGTATATATCAAGAAAAAGGATTTAAAGGAAGGGAATCTAGTTCTAGTTTAAAACAACACGAGAAAACATTACGAAAGCGAAGTGTTAGCAGAGAGATTTTCACCAATCTATAAGAGAGAGAGAGAGAGAGAGAACGGCATTTCCATTGCTACGAACAAAACAAGAAGAGAAAACTTATACGCATTCCTAGGGCACAAAAAATTCAAGAAAATCAAGAAAACAAAAGAAACTAACTAGTCCAAGAAGCCACAAGTCAAAATCCATTGTTGGCAATGTAAAATGAGAGAAGTATTGCATTAAGGAAAAGCCAAATTCATACAATTTTGTGGCCTTTAAAGGCTCTTCACACTCAACTCTAACTCACCCTCCAATCCAACCTTTCAATTCAAATATAATCTCAATTCTAGAATAGCCCTAAGGGTAGCAAGATCTCCATATGCCCCTAACACTAGCACACATGGTGGACTTGAACTACCACTATCCTTTGATAAGTACTACCCCCTCATCAAAATGAAAAGTACATGGAAACCATTTATAGGCTAGGCACCGTTATACAACATGTCATACAAGAAACAAGTTGAGGCACATCACATCTCTAAGCCTTCTCCAAAAGTGCTTCAATCTGTGAGCCTCCACATCTCTTATGCTTGAGGACACCAGCTCCATCACACTCACTAAAACTAAAACAATTTCTCCAAAATTAAGAACTCAATCCATAGACAATCTCTGTGTAGATCTCCATAGTTGTAAAGTGATAGCATCTCCCTTAGAATAGAGTGGTCGAACTCCAAGAACATAGCCAATGCTAGGTGCAACCTATCAAGCAAGAAATAGTTATGCACACATTATCATGCTCTACCCTTATGAACAAGGCTTGCAAACCAAAGTGCATGATTAGACCATGATATAAAGTGAAAACGATGCCCATAACATATCCAAGACTAAGAGCCATGTGAGATGCAAAGCAAAGTGCTTGGAACTTAATCCAAAGTATGCAAATACATCTCACATATCACTTAGCTTGCCCTCCTATATTATGCATGCAGTTCTAAGATGGGACCACGATAAACATTTGGTGATCACAATGGGATGGGGTCCGTTCTGCGATGCAATTCCGCTTGAATTGATGCTTCCACTCAATAAAGAAATTTTGACATTACTTATTGGTACGATCATTCATTTTTCATGTTGACCAGAGTGCACTTCTGTACTTGGTCAAGTAACAAACTTTTGTGGGCTAGTTAGCTCGATGGTTCCTCTTGCTTTCAAAATTTGAATATGATATTGTCCATTGCCTAGGAGCAAGCCATGCCATTGCTGATTTTTTGTCACGAATTGATCATGGAGGACCACTAGAGGGTTTAGATGATACTCTTCCGTATGTTGATGTCTTTGCAGTGGCAAAAATTGAAGATGCTTCATAGAATTTTGCGACTTGGTACAAAGAAATGTTTAATTCCTGGAGAATGGAGTCGCACTGCCCCATTTGCGGCCTACACCCTAGAAGAAACTTGGCCTCCAGAGTCACCCATTTACTATCATTATGGGCTTCTTGTATCACAAAGATCCGATGGGTATCTGGTTACATTGTGTACCTCCACATGAGGTGGTAGCAGTTATCTCTAAAGCTCATGCAAGTGATGCTAGAGGTCACTTCAATCATTTGATAATAGTACAAAAAATCGAGTAGGCAAGACTGTGGTGGCGAATGATGTAGAATGCGGTGCAAAATTGTGACCCTTATCAATGTACCAGAGAACCTAAAGACAATCACCATTTCTCACTGCAACCAATCCTTTTGCTGGAGCCATTTCAAAAATTAACATGGACCTTGCAGCTTCAACACTTGTCCTATTCCTCCTTTCTGCCACTCCATTTTGCTCAGGAGTGTACCTTGTAGTTACCTCTCTTTTGATTCCTCTTTCTTGAAGAAAAGAATCAAACTCATGGGAGAAGTATTCTCCCCCTCCATCTGACCTTAGCCTTTTTAGTGATTTACCTGTTTGATTCTCCACAAGAGCCAAATATCTTTTGAAACATGAAAAAACTTCATCTTTGTGTTTCATAAAGAATAGGATAGTCCATATGCTGGAATCATCAATAAAGGAGACATAATACCTTGATCCAGATATTGAAGCTTCCTTGCTAGGTCCCCATACATCTGTATGAACCAACTCCAAGAGATCTCCATGCATATAACCTTTCTTCATGAATGGTAACCTGTGAGACTTTCCAAATTGACATGCACTACACTTATAAATCATATGTTGTTTTGACAAGTTAGGAAGTCCAAGTACACTTTGGTCCCTGCAAATTTGCTTTAATGACCTTTCACCAATATGTGCTAACATTTTGTGCCATACTTCCAATTCTGTGAGCGTCTGACTACCATAATTTAAGAGAGCAATGTTTCTAGTGTCTTGTAATTCAAATGTGAACAATCTACCTGTTTTTTCACCTTTTGCAATTCTTCTGAATCCTTGACTTGGATCTTCAACAAATGCTCTTGTTTTTGTGAACCTGACTTGCAACCCTTTCTCTACTATCTGCCCAACACTTATCAAATTCTTTGTAATGGTAGGGACATAGAGTACCTTATTGAGTAGGTTGATGTTTCCATCAGGTGCTTTGACATCGCCTATTTTCTCCACAGGATGTTTTGTGTCATCTCCTATTTGTACCTCATGCTTATTCCTTGGATCTTCTAAATCTGATAGGAGTGCCACATTTCTTGCCACATGATTTGAACAACCTGAATCTATGTAGAAAACATGCTCATCAGATTTACCTTGTGGCATAGCCATGTTCATGATCAATAATGAATCCTCTTTGTTTGAGTCTTCTGTGTAGTTATTGAAGTCTCTCCTTCCTTTGTAGCCTCCTTGATAGTTTGAATGATTGTAGTTGTTGTAGTTGCCATGATAATTGTTGAACCTTCCTCTTGAGTAGCCATAACTTCCTCTATTGTATCCTCTGCCTCTTTGATTCCTGGAATTCCTAAAGGAATTTTCAGTTGTATGATTAGTTAATCCACAAATAGAACATGAGTTGGAGTCTTGGGATCTCCCCCTACCTTGTCTACTTCCTCTTCCTCTACCTCTGCCATGTCTTCCTCTACCTGCATAGTTAGCTTGATATGTACCTGCTTCATCATCCACTTTCTTTGCCTTTCCTTAGTTATCTTTGGACTTGCTTTTATCAGTGTATAAAGCTGAAGATTGATTACCTTTAGAGATTTCTACATTTTTGATAAGCTTTGCCTCTTGAGTAAGTAGTTGTCCAATGAGTGTATTGAAATCAGGTACATGCATGTTGTAAGGAATTGAACTCACAACCTCTTGGTTAGGAATGTGATGGGCTAACCACTTGCCCCAAAAGCCATGGTTGAGGATTACTTCCTAATCCTCTCTCTTAGAGCGTGGTTCAACCATCCCCTACTAGGATTATGTTACATTCTTCCCCCCTTGGTCGATCATTGTCCTCAATGATCTACTCTTGTATCCCTCTAGCCTCGGTGATCAGTGCCTTGAATTCCCTAGGTGCCCTTGAATTGATGTTCCTCAACCTCGCACAGTTTCTTGAACCTTGTTCGCAACCTTGGTCTCTTGAACCCTTGCTCTCAACCTTGGTGTCTTGAACCTTCTTGTTCGCAACCTTGGTGTCTCGAGCCCTTGTTCTCAACCTCAGTCTTGAACCTTGTTCTCACCCATGCTTGGTATCTTGAACACTCAATCAAGTGCCACTCAAAGATTTCCAAGGAATTCACACTTCCAAGCTAGCTCATTGGAAAGTTCGTTCTGAGAGCTTTCCAACGGTATATTACACGCCTCAATCCGACCTACGGATTGAGAGATACACCCCAATCATTGTAAGGTTCATCCTTGAAACCGACGTGCGCGCCTTCCACAATTCCTACCCTTTCACATGGAGGATGCCCAAGCGCCTTTTTTAGAGGCCATTGGATCATTCCACTTTGCCCAAGCCTACTTCCTAGGCTCTGATACCAATGTAAGGAATTGAACTCACAACCTCTTGGTTAGGAATGTGATGGGCTAACCACTTGCCCCAAAAGCCATGGTTGAGGATTACTTCCTAATCCTCTCTCTTAGAGCGTGGTTCAACCATCCCCTACTAGGATTATGTTACACATGTCCATGTACAAATCCATAGCTGTGGTGAATGCTTCCCACTTGTCATCTGCCTTCAAGCCATTGATGACCTGCCTTACAATTTGCTCTTCATCTATTACCTCTCCAATGCTTCCCAACTGATCTACTATGTCCTTGAGCTTTGTGACAAAATCAGTCACATTTTGTTTGGGAGCTTTCTTGAGAGTTGTGAAATCCAGCCATAGTCGATGCTTCCTAGCTTTGGTACTTGAAGAGAAGAAGGCTTCAAGCTCATCCCACACTTCCTGAGATGTCTTACAACTTCTAATGTGAGGCACCAAAAAATCTGAGATAGAGTTGAGGAGATAAGACCTTGCAAGTGCATCCTTGGAGCACCATGTGCTCAATCTTTCTTGCTCTTCTTGTGTTGGTTGGCTTTTGTTCCTGAAACTTGGCATAACTTCATCTCCAACCACATTGACCATGTAAACTTCTACCTTGGAGATAAGCTTCCATTCTTAATGACCAAGCTGAGTAGTTACCTCTGTCCAATTTGTCAATTGATGAAGGAAATCCATCTGCCATGTTGTCCAACCTTGCTCTGATACCACCGTGAAGAGATGGATAGGTATGTGCTTGAAGATGACGAGGTGTTGCAAAATCCTTGATCTAGACCAGCCAAATGAACTCCAAGAGTATATGGTGGATCCTTTTAGCTTGCCAATGGATGTATTAGACACCCAATGTACCTTGAAGCATCACTCTCAAAAAGATAGATCAAAACAGATAAGTTGGAGTTAGCTCAGAGGTGAAGAACTTGCTATTTTGGTTCATGCACATGTCTAGTGTTTTGCATAATTCTCTAAGCACAGCAGCAATTAGCTTAATTTCTCTTGGAGAATCTAGTTAACTTAAAGAGCTAACTTTCAAAGGTAATTTCATAAAAAATAATGAACCACACACTGAGAAAGATGTTTAACAAGTGATGACATCATCTCGATTTTCACGGGCTGCTACAGTAATGAGACCAGTGAGCAAAAAAATGACCATAACTCTGGATTTAGGAATTCAATGATTATGAAAATTTGTATGCATATACTAGACAGTAAGCAAAATCCAACAAGCTTAAAATCATTGAATTTGGGTAAGTACACACTGAGAAACAGCTCTGACAAGATGCATAAAAAAGTTGGGTACCTGATAGAGAAGTGAAAATGAACAGACACTGTTGAATTCAAATGAACATAACTGAAGATTGAAACACCCAAATGAAATGAAAATTGGTGAGCATATAGTAAACTTGTAGAGCTAACTTTACCAAGTTAAAACACTAAAAATGATGCACCAAGCTCAGAGAAACCATCTCTGCAATCTGACTGAGAAAACGGAGAGATATGGCAGTGAGTAGTACACTTCACAAGAACATGGAAATATGAACTCAAATGATCATGAAAATGAAAGTATATTGATTGTACAATACAATGGAATTAGTGATACATATGTGTGCCTTGTAATCGCACCTTGATATGGCATAAAGCTCAGCTCTTAGAGGTCTTCACATAGGTCTCTCTAACCACGACTAAAGCTGCCATCTATTTATAGTTGAGCTTGGGAGGCTAACTCCCCTCAATCACTCTCCAATCAATTAGTGATTGATTTGATTCTCTATCTACCACAAATCATGAATTCGTGGCTCCTCTTTCATTTTTTGATCAAGCGGACTCAACCACTTAAGATTCTCTCACTTTTACATTAAGTAAACTCTTCAAAAGTTACAAGAGGTAGTTCACAAGTGAACTTTACATAGTCTTCATTTTAAGGCTTCTTTTATGACTTTGTGGGACTCAAGCCAATACGTAGGCTTGTCATAGACTTGCTCCAACAGCCTTGGCAACTCCGCAATGGCTCTTACTTTGTCCTCATCTGTTGACATTCCGTTCTTAGAAACAATATGACCTAAGATTTTACCTTGACGCATCATGAACACACACTTTTCTGGGTTCATACACACTCAATATTCTCTACCCTTGCTGAAGATCTGTCTGAACTCAGGGATGTGGTATCTTCTTTCTTCAGAATGAGCACATAAATCGTCCACATATACTTCTAAGCTCTTTCGCAAGAACTCTTTGAAGACATGACACATGAGCCTTTGGAATGTTGTAGGTGCATTTGTGAGCCCAAATGGCATCACATGAAATGCAAAGATTCCCCATTCTGTGGCAAAAGCCATTTGTGTTGATCTTCGAGGGCGATGGCTACTTGGTTGTAGCTTGAAAACCCATCAAGGAAGCTATAAAC
The DNA here is from genome assembly GCA_020310875.1 of Ceratopteris richardii. Lineage (NCBI taxonomy): Eukaryota > Viridiplantae > Streptophyta > Polypodiopsida > Polypodiales > Pteridaceae > Ceratopteris > Ceratopteris richardii. Next base: position 171,076,134 of record CM035424.1, on the reverse strand, counting down.
TTCCTTGCCTGCAACATGCTCTAATAAATGTTCAGTGATTGGGAGTGGATAACTATCTCTAATCGTAGCGGCATTAACTTTTTTAAGGTTAATACACACTCGCAACTTTCCATTCTTCTTGGGCACCACTACAATGGGGGACACCAATTCAGTATGCTCAATCTCATAGATAAATCCAGCTTCAATCAGCCTGTAAATTTCTTCTTTTATCTTGGCTGCATAAGTCTCATTATATGTGTAGGGCTTCTGTTTGGTGGGCTTGGCATCAGCAGTCATGGGGATCGTATGAGAGCATATTCTTGGATCTACCCCCTTCAAGTCTCTATAGTGCCACACAAACACATCCCTATATTTCCTTAATAGAGCTACAAGCTCCATTTCTTCTCTTTTACTTAGGTCATCTCCTATATACGTGCATCTCCCTTCTTTCTCTTCAATGGTCACTACAATCTTCTTGGTCTTTTCTTTCTTATCATATGATTCTCCTATGATGGCCTCTCTCTTAGGCATTCATATCAAAATTTTCTGGTCTTCAACTTCATACTTCTTGAAATTTGCTGGTACTTCGAACAATGACTCCTCCTCTTCTTGTTTCACTACTTTTCTTTTCTTTTTCTTTTGACTACTCTCACTTCCATCCTTTGAATTTATCGTTTTAATACTTATGAGAGGTTCTTCTTCTTTTTGGGTAAGCACTCCTACATCTTCTAGATAGTGCTGCTCTTAATTAAAACAACTATCCATCACAATGGACTCTAGATCATCGTTGTCCTCCTCTTCTTCTATGACTTCAGTAGGGTCACACTCTTCTATCAAGGGCTCACACATGAATACAGAGATATCGTAACCCTCCTCATCACAATGAGGTGTCCACTGTTCCTTATTGACAGCAATGTCCATGGTGGCCAAGATTTCTGCCCAACCATGAGGCTCAAATTCCTCATCTGGAAAGATCATCAGGGTGTAGGCTGGGTCTTTAATTGGTCTATCTCCTGGAGAAGTTCCTTCTTCTCTTGCCTTTAAGCATTTTTCCTCTTCCTCCGCGACTTTGCACATCCACAAATGAGTATCTTCATGCAACGAGGATGGATCAGGTGAACTTCTAGAATGCATAGAGATTGAATCTTCTTTCGCTTTGTGGATAGGATTCCACTATAGGGATGGTACATCTATGAAGGTGTAATCCTTCAAATTGACCTTGGTGGTGACCCCTAAGTGCTGTAAATACAAGGAGTTGGTTCCCCAATCTTGTACTATTTGCAATTGTCGTAGGAAGGGTCGTCCTAGGATCATCTCGTAGACATTATTTTTCTCAAAGTCACATATAGCAAAGGTGTGCTCAAACTCTACCCCACAAGTGGTTAGAGTTATCCCTTCAAGCAATCCTAGAGGTTTTTCAAAATGACCGTCTGCCATTTGAAGCTTCATTCTAGTTGGTCTTAATGTGGGTTTGCCCCATCGCTTCCACAAGGAGGTGGTGGCAATAACAACACCAACACCAGAATCTACGATCGCTTTGGTTGTGTAACCTTGGTAGGTGATCAGAAGATAAGTATTATCCTCCTCACCTTCACTTATGTCTCCTATTTTGTCTAGAGGTATCTCTGGTACTTTCTACTTAGAGCCTCCTTTTGGCATATTGGAATCAAGTTATGGGATCTGATCCTTCACATGATTCCCTAGCTCAGGTTTTGCTTTGAGTGGCTCTTCTACAGTGAGATGACATTGAACCTTAAGTGTTCTTCACGACATCAGTGTTCTTTGGTACCACTGAGTCTTCATGTCTTACCAATATTGTGGGAGCTCTAATATGAAGAGATTCAGATTCCCATGGGCCTATGAAATGTGGCAGTTTGTCTAAAGTATTATATTCAAAATCTAATCTTTCATCTTCTTGTTGCTCTGCTTGATCTCCGTAAATAGATGGAATGTCTTTGGGAAACTGCTCATGAAGATCATCAATCTCATGAATAGGAGGGGGATTACCCTTCTCCTTGGCCCATTTCTCCTCTTGTATTTCCTGCAAGAACTCTTGAGAGTATTCTTGAATTGAAAGAGGTGTTCCAACATCCGTGGAATTAGGAACATCAACTTCTCTTGGTGGTCTTTCTCTTTCAAGAACTAGTTGAGCCCGTGGAGGTGAAGAAACTTGAGGTTTGTTTACCAACTACTCTAATCTTTCTAATAAGCCCTGGAAGTGCAAATCCGGTTTGATAGAGTTTGTCTGATTGAATGATTGACTGGTCTTGAGCATAGCCTGAGCTAGCTCTACCATTTTCATGCACATTTTTGTTCGTTCAATCTCTAAATCTGCTCTTGGGTAACTCTTGTTTAGGTTTGCAGCTGTTGGCCCTTCTTGAAGACGAGCCTGGTAGGCCTTGAACATCATGTCCAAGCCTTTTGGGGTGCGATCTGCAAGCACAGACCTTGGTTGCGGTCTATTTACAACGGATGGTGGGGTGGGATGAGGTGGTGGTGATGGAGTTTCGACATGCAAGGGACTTTGAGATGCAATGTCTTCTATTTTTGTTTTCGCTTCTTTCAGGCTTTCTTCTAGTGCCGATAACTTTTTATTCCACTTGCGATTGGCCTTCTCTCTAGTATCCTTCCATGTTCTTGTTTTTCTTCTACTAGGCTCTCCTGATTCACTTGACTCCGATTGTTCAGCTGGTTTATCCTTTTTCAATGCTTGGGCCCTAGTAACTACTTGTATAGGAGCCACATTGCTACTACTTGAACTTGAATCCACCACTAAGCCTACCACATTAATGGGTGTAACCTTGGGCACACTAGAGGGGTTCCTACGACACTCTCTCGGAAGATGTTTCTTGCCACACTCCGGACAAAAGCCTTGTATTGTGATGTTTTTTCCTTGTCCGAGAGATGGTGGATGGGGACATTCACGAATGAAATGGTCACCCTGGCATTTAAAACATGGTCCTCTAGGGGCTTGTGGTCTCATTTGTCTCAATTGGGGTCTAGGGTTAGGATTTGTGTACATGACATTGGAGTATTCTGGCTCCCAATTTTGTTCCATATGTGGTGCCTCATATTGATAAGAATAAGTCTCACTATGCTCAGGTGGCTCTGTGTAATAAGCTTGTGGACTACCTTCATAGGGGTAGTCAGAACCCTGAGCATGATGGTCATTCTCCGAGACTAGTGGGGTCACTGGCACCAATGCTCTATTAGGGTTATCTTCTGCCAGTGCATACTTAACTGGAATTATATTGGCAGGAGCTGGTGGTTGGTTTCCCAGGACTTGTCGTGGGCTATATGGTGTCTAATATTGTTGTTGTGGTCTATAATATGGCTGTTGGTATTGGTTTTGATACCTACCTTGTTGGTAAGGTTGCTGATAATTCTGTCTAACACCTTGTCTATTGTATGGACAATCTTGAGCCGTGTGGTTCGTGTATTTTCTCTCAATAGTGCAATATGGAGCATTCCTTTCCCTCATGTTCTGGTTATGCAATGGGCATACATTAGCCATGTGGTCGCCTCCACAAGTATAACAACGATTCAATGAGGTGACTCTTGGTATTTGTCTATTTTGAACTCCTAGCTTCTTGGCAACTTGCTCAACTATCTCATCTATTTCAGTGGAGATTCTTGAAATATGACTAGTAGAACTATCAGAATCCTTATAGAGTTTGTATAGTCCTAACTCCTCACCCCAGTTGTCTTCTATGTCAATGCACATGTGCACACACTCTTCTATGGATCTAGGCTCTTTCAAGTACACATATAATCTTAACTTTGTGCTTAGTAAGCCATCTAAAAACAAAGCCACTTGTTTGGCAGGTGTGGGTAACTCTAGAACAGGGCATCTTTCTAAGTATTGTCTGAAGCGTCTTCCTGCTAGTCGAACTGTTTCTTGGGGTGTCTGCTTGAAGCTGTGGATCAAGGATGATGTGTTATGCATGATACCACTCTTGGAAAATTCTACAATAAATTCATCTAGCATTTGACCTATATCTCGATAGTTGCGACTGTTTAGTGGTTGAAACCAAGCTAAAGCAGTACCCTTAAGACTCAAACCAAATGCCTCATATTGGGTGAACAAATCCTCAACTTGTTCAGCTCTTAACGCTTGTTTGAACTCAACCACATGATCATAAGGATCTCTTGTCCCGTCAAAATAATTTTATCATTGCCTTGATGACTTGAGTGGGTCTAAGGGTCCTTGGGTACTCTCGAGGTCTAGGCAATGGAAAATCATGTTCATCTCTTTGTTGCCTATGTGCTCGATGTCTCTCTCTTTAAGGTCTTTCACCCTCATGTCCTGATCGATCTCTACCCCTAATGTTTGCAAAGCTTACTTCACGTCTCTCTCTTGTGTGTTCTCGTTGTACTTCATGAGCGTGTGATGATCCTACACCTTGGTGGCCATGGGAAATATTAGACAGTGGTGGAGGAAAGATGAATTCACCCTGCCAAGTATATGCATGCCTATCATGCTCTGATACCAAGAACATTTTCTCCTATGTGTTATCAAGGTAGACAACTTTGACTAGTATCTCAGGATCTTTGAATTCGCAGATGATGACTATGCCCAATTGGCTAGGTTGATCTGGCTTGAATCTCCAAAAGGCTTCCTCTGTTTCTCTATTCAAGAATAGCTCTATGCTTTTGTTGTCTTGACGGATCCAATGTGGAGTGATCACTCTAGTCAAAACTGACTTACCTCTAGGAGTCTGGGGTCCTTGTCCTATATTTCCTTGTTCTAGGTCTCCTATCTCATTCTCAGGAATGACATTTCCAAACTCATCGGTCCTATCTGGTAGGTTGGTGACCACATACGTGGTTCCTTCCTTATCAATGTATGAACCCTCTTCGAACTTGACTACTGGGTTTTCAAGTCCAAAGGGTTGATCTGGATTTTTGAGTTGGACCACTAATCGCCTCATACCATCCTCATAGATGCAAGCACCTAATTGGTTGGTCCGAATATATTCCAATTGTGTCTTATATGGACCTTCTCGTGCTTGTAGATAGGCGGTTCCTGAGCCACCTGCAGGTTTCCCCATGCTAAAAGACATTTCTGAGTCACTTGTGTCTGAACTTAGTACGTAAGGATAACCACTTAGTTGTTGTGCCCAAGACTTAGCTGTATGGTTGACACTAGACTCAGAAGATCTAATGCTTCGTCTATCCTTGCCTACGTGTCTACCAGATCTCAGGTTCATAAGCTTTGCCTTCTGGTTCCAAAATTCCCCTATGTAATGCTCAAAATCCTTTGGAGCCCCCTTGGCTTCCCAGTCCCTCCTGAGGGTCAACTTCAAATTAGTCTATCTGAAAATCAACACATTATTCTTATAAAAAATACTTGAGGTCGTGTAGGATTCGAAAAGAGCTTTCCAACAAGCTATAGAGCTCAAAAAATGGAATTTTGATAAAAACGTTATGTCAAATCAGGCTCCTGGGGGTCAAAACAGGCAAACAGGACCTTTTGGAAAAATCACGATTTTGTGTGAAAATCGCGATTTTGGGAGGTCTAAAAATCGCGATGCTGAGCACTTATGAAATCGCGATTTTGAGGGATCATGAAAATCGCGATACTGAGCACTTATGAAAATCATGATTTTGAGGGATCATGAAAATCACGATACTAAGCACTTATGAAAATTGTGATTCTGGGCAATCCCAAAAAAATGCGATTTTGGCTGAAAATCATGAAAAACACGATTTTGAGTGAAAATCGTGAAAAAGGCAATTTTGAGTGAGAATCGTGAAAAATGCGATTTTGAGTGAGAATCGTGAAAAACGCGATTCTGAGTGAGAATCGTGAAAAATGCGATTCTGACAGAAAATCATGTTTTTGGTCTGAAAATCGTGATTTTGAGAATGACCAGAAAATCGTGATTTTGATTGAAAATTGTGTTCTTGAAAATCGTGTTCTGAAAATTGCGATTTTGTACCTTAATGAAAATCGTGTTTTTGAAAATCGTGATTTTGGAGCCAACAGAGAATTGTGTTTTATCCACAATCCTGTTTTTGGTTGAAAATCGTGATTTGTGAAAATCACGATTTTGAGCCTGCTGAAAATCGTGTTTTCTTTTTGCTCAGAATTGTGTTTTTTGAGAATCGCCAAAAAATCACGCTTCTGAAGGTGACTAGAGAATCGTGTTTTTCTTGAAGAACTTAGAGAATCACGATTTTGAGCACAATCAGAGAATCACGATTTTGAGAATGACCCTAAAATCGTGTTCTTTTTAGAAAGGTTTTAGGCAGGAAATAGAAAATTGCTTTTTTTTTTTAAATTGAATTTTATGAAAATCGTGATTTTCAGTGAGAATCGTGTTTTTTGGCAGGAAATTCAAATTTTGAGCACAGAGAAATGGTGAGCTCCATATGGGCAGAAAATCATGAAAAAACACAGGCGCTTGCTCTCCCTTGCACTTCCTAACTCCTTCTCACACAATAATGCACGAAAGATGGTATGAAAATGGTGAAAATGCACTAAAAAAACAAGAAATTTCTATGAAGATGAAGATGGATATGGTGGTGATGATGAAGATGGTGATGTTCATGTGAGTATCATACCCAACATGTGTAAGAGGAGGTTCTCACATCTAAATCATAACTCATATATGATACTCATGTGACAAATATGAATTTTTTTTATGTTTTCATGATCCCGTAACCATGTGAATTGGATTGTACTACCTTTGGCTGATAATCATGATTACACTATGCTTATGCTTAGGTGTGTAAAAAATGATAAAAAGTTATAACCAATCTTTCTGCGACTTAGCTTCTCGAGTCCAGGACTAATTGCGAATTGATAGGAGTCTCTACTTACGCCGCAAATATATGAGTATCCCTGTTGTAATATTTTTGCTACTTACCTTTTTTGCTTCAAAATTAGGTAATTCCATGGTGAAAGTCACCATATGAGTTCCTCAAAGGGATTTCGTATTTGTATTTATGTGGTCATACTCAAAATAAAGTGTTACTATACCTTAAGTTAGCATGCTCAATTCTTTTTTTCGTTATCGTGATAATATCTATCTAATGTCAGTTGTGCTACTTGAAAATTCCATGGGTCGATATTTTGTCGTTCTACTTTTTCATAATTGGAACTCCCGTGCCTTTGAGATTCTAAAGGTTTTTTTTCTTTCCTTGGAGGTGGGGTAGTAGGATCAACAAAATTTGTAATTTGTAGATGTGCCACCCAGTTATCCTCTCACTATTACCCTAATTTCTAGGTTGGCATATCAAGTTTGAGAAGTATACTAATAGAATGATGTCTAATGGCATGCAGTTTGTTAAATATTCGATGATTTGTATTCCAAAGCATATTGCTCCATAGTCTAGCCATGGTTAAAACATTTGCTCCAATAGATAAGCTTGAAATAGTTCTATTTGGACGGTTGATCGATTCGTTATATCTTCAATACTAGAATCCTCATGATTTGAACCTAACTTTCATTTCTGCTGTTTTTTTTTTATATCATTTTATCAGTCTCTATGTAATCTTTATTGCATACATGAATTTACATAGAGGTACCTTTTTTTTCACATTTGTACAAGTTGGAATAGTGGAAAATCTTACCATTCAATCCATATAAAAGAAAGTGTATGGAAAGTCATTTGAAGGCCAATCCTTTCTTGTAATCCGTTGGGGGGGTTCGATTCGAACTACACAATGTGATGGACATAGTCACCCTTTAGTTCGAGCTTTTTGAGATGGTTGATGGTTTTGGTGATGGGTTTTTCTAGTTCAGATCTTCGATAATCTTGTGATCAGTTGACCATCATTGGTGAAGTGATAAACTTCGCAATTTGCTGACCACTTGGCCACTTGGAAAACATCATAATGTGTGTTTTGAATCTAGTATTCCATCTAGTAAACAATACCACAACTTAGAAACACGCACATGTGCATCAAGTTTTTCATTTTCTTCAGCCTTGAACTAGGAGTATTCCAACAAGTTATCAAGTTTTGCATTGATTTGCTGCCCAAAAGGCTAATCCTATTTTTGCCCCATTTACTTCTTTCGTAGAGGCCTTTTTGGATGGTCTTTACCTTCCTTTCCCCAAACTGGCTAGAGTTTCTAAGGTGCTTATGTTCACTTTTGAGATTCTTGGGGTGTATGACGTGAGAGGCTTCATTGATAGCGGTGAGACTAGATTCATCTCTTGGTGTGGCTTTGCATATTTGGTCAATGGTCTATGTTGCTTTCACTTTGAGAAATTGGACTGAGTTTGTGGTTCCCTTTCTCAAGAGCTATAGCCCAAAGGTGGTGCATATTCTTGCTCCACATCTTGAGACCTTTGATCTCCTAGGGTACCCTCTCCTTATTCAATCCTAGACAACCATTCAATGCAAAACACTATCAAGAGGGATTCAGAAAAACATGATTGCCATCGATGATGCTACATGTTCGGGGATAGATATCGGTGCTTCTCTTCACTCATGAGGTTTCTGATTTTACTAAATACAACCTTATGGTGACACTTGGACGTTGGGATCAGCTTGATTATGATGACTGAACTTTCCAATTATACTCAATGACACCGAATCGAAGTGGTAATCCAAAGTTTTTTTTTTTTTTTTTTTAACGAACCGCAATTATATCAACAAAGGAGAGATTGATTACAAGAGAAAAGAAGGAGAAACAAGGAAGGCTAGAGGTCTTCTCACCCTTTCATAGGGGAAGAACTATGGTGAAAGATTGAGAAGCTTTATGATGGCTTCATCTCCTTCATTCACCAACCATTTACTAATAAGCTTGTTATTCTCTATCACAAGGACTCTATGGTGTTCAAAGTGGGGGGCGCTCTTGATGTTTGTGATCCTTCTAGTGAAAAAAAGTTAATAGAGGACTCAATAGACCATTCTTTTCTTGAAATGGGTTTTCAAAGTCTCTAGAGTAGCGCTGTCTCCAAATCTTCGAGAAGACATCACCTACGATTGCATTCCATAGGGAAGATCGAGGAGTAGGACATCGATCAATTAAAAAAAAAAGGGAGTTCTAGTATGTTGACTTTCGTAGATTATAAAACCAAATGGGGAGCCCTAAGCTCCGCTAGAAACTACATGATATCATTTCACTCTTTTTTTTTTTGTTCAAAAACGTAATTTATTTGATCTTGCAGCATTCTAAGACTAAACATCCAGAAAGCGCTTCATACTGTCCAAGAGCAAATGACTCATGAGTCGAGAGTACTATTAATTATTCTGCTTGTGGTTAACAAAATGATATAGCTTTCTTTTTAAAAAATGGAAGTAGTACCTTCCTTTGGTGGTCTTAATATAGCTCGTATAAAATGACCATAGTTTGACACCATTCTAGGTAGCCCATGAGCTAAAAACAATCACTCCCATGGAGTTTTTTTGTTCTAAGTATGAGGGTCAAGGGCCCAAAAAATCCCTCCCTTCCTCAAAACAAGTTTGGAGATCCTCCAATTAGAAGAGGATAAGCGTCTCCTCTGTTACATACTCTCAACGCTCACCCTCAAATGGCCACAAATTTCCCATGGTGCTCTTAGTTCTAAGGCCCCCATTATGAGAAGAAGCCATTGTGAGACATCGGCCATTTTTCGAAACCTACCTTCTAAGTTAGATGAGGTTATGTGCGCCCGTTTATGGTAATAGCTGATCTTTTGCGAGCGTAGCCATTAGGTTAGGTAGGATGTGAACTTCAAGGCCATTGGGTCACCATTTAGGGCGAGAATAAGGATATTGTGGTGTTGCACAATTTCCCCATAGAACCACAATGGGAGGAGTGGAGAGGAGGGCTTGCCCCCTTCTACTGGGTCCAAGGGAGCAATCCTCCACCCTGTAGGGCCATAATAGTAGAACTTCTAGTCGTGGAGATATTGTCGAAGTATATATTTTATCGACTATATTGTCTCTCCGAACTTACCGACTCCCATTGTAAAAGCTATATGAGAATGGTCCATGTGTAGCTCTACATAGAATTATTCACTAGTAAGGTGTTCATCTACAATCTATCTAGATCATGATCTAAGCTCCATATTGGGAGCACATAGGTGGACAACACCATCTTTGTAGCTACATTGCTCTTGGCGATTTGAAAATTTGAGTTTTCCATCTCTCAGTCTATGTCTCTCTTTGTGTGTGTTTTTTCTCAGCTCTATCTACTGTTCTATTCCATAGTGCTATCATTTCTTAAATTCTCTTTACTACTATAAACAGTTCAAGACAAGAGATATGAGTTCTGCGGTAAGCCAAATTATTTGAGCAAGGTGGCCTAGTCTATAAATTCATATAAAAAATAAAGATCATATTAAAAAAATCAAAGTTTCTTAATACGATGGGCCTCATTCACATTGTAAATGGCCCCAAATTGGATCATTATAGAAGCAATCACTCTATGCTCTTGAATAGTATCTTTTATACCCAAAAAAAGAAAGCAAATAGTAACATTTGTTTCGAAACCCACTTTTAAACACATGATTTTCTCTTCAGGGTAGTTATTTTAGAATACGAGGCACTTAAAATCACACGATTTCTTTTTCACATGAAAATACGTTGCATAAAAGGCCATTGGAGCAACAATGAGTACACAATTATTCCATTGTCAAACCCCCCCCCCCCATCTCCAATGAGTACACATTCAACAACATCAGGCGAAAAACGTATGTTTCCACACCTATCACAATTCCTTATTGAGCCCTGAATTTTCTAATTAATAATCTGGAAATTGCGATTTCGTTTTTCATTTTTACAAGGACCATTTAACGGCTTGTGTCTTGATTCCAGAGGTGCTTCTGAGAACGGAGCCATTTTATCCAAAGCTTCATGGCTTTTTTTGGAGGTTCAAGCTTGGTTTGCTCCCTGTGGAAGAGGAAATGGGTATCAATAATTTTCTATTTAATTATTGTTTGTTTAACTCCCAAGAACCCTCTTGTCATTCTTGTGTGTCGCAAGTATGATAAATTCAAAAGCTGTGTCTTCATAGCTCTCCTTGGTGGTCAAAGGAACAAAAATCATAAAATCCCTACAAAACTCTTCTACTTTATTCGTAGATAATAGGTTGCATTCTAAATCGTGTGTTTCAAGAAATTGGTGAAAAGTGTTACTTTATTTTCATACACCGGCACTCCGCTTTCCTCTTCAGTAGAATTATTTGACTTTCTTCATGGTTTAATTGTTTAGCGGCATAAAAAAATGCTTCGCATTATGACTTGATGCTTAAAGATTAAGAAAATAATTAAAATTAGTTGTAAAATATTCCAAATAATGATAAAACAGCTCGAAAATCTTCCAAGATGATAAACATTTCAAATGAAAATGTGACAAGCTTGAAATTTGCAACTATTAAACAAACTGAAGAGCCGTAATTGTTAATAATGCACACATTAATTTCATGAAATATTTGTTATTTTGATTTCAAAAGTTGTACACAATTTATAATGTCTTTTCAAGAATGATTTACGCCTCTAGTACCCATAAACCACATTTAGAAAGATGTAGAATATTCGAAGCGATTGATGGGCATATTGCTCTGAGAGCATATTTAAGCTTCCAATATCCACCCCACAAAAGCTGCATCATCTTCAATATTTCTAAAAACTATAAAAAATATTGGAAAAAAATGTTAATGTTCATAATCACTGGTTGATTTGCTAGAAAATATTCTCAAAAATATGTATATCACATTCGGTATCTCTAGATCCTTCTCTTAGTGGCATGCATCTTGATCCTTTTGAAAATTTAAATTTAAATACCAAAATTGGTTAAGAAATTAAGAAAAGGATCAATCTGCATGCGACTTTACAACTTCTATACCAAAATTGGTCGTGTTATATAGTGTCTAGCTACCCACTATTGGCATGCGAATCCATGTGTGGTAAAGGTGAAACTATGAACTCATGCATGACCATCACATTTATCAAAAACCTTTTTATCTTGTGAATGTTTTTCATTGTTAGGAAGGACTTCATTCTCGTATTTCTCGTATTTCATTGTGTACCATCTGTTAACTCCTTCATCCATGTGATGTACCTTTTAAATTTTTATTGATGAAGATAAAAAAAAAATCAATGCTTTTTCAATGGGCCATATTTAAATGTGCAACTAAGCTTGGACTAGATGTCATTGCATCTGATCTCTTTACTTCTCTACTCACCTTTATTCTTGGCCTTTTTTATGTACTCATATTTTAATAAAGCATCTCAATTATCTTCACTTGGTCCATGAAGCTAGATATTTTATTTGATCACGTGTCTAATTCTTTTGTAGATTTGTTAATTTATCCAATGATTAGGGGTTTTAAAGATTCGTCCAAAGATCTTTCCTAAGGATTTTTTTTCGCATATTTTGTGGAAGGAATCTTCATAATTTATTGGTTTGGATGATTGAATAAATGTTTCTTTGTTGACGCTAGGATCAATATCCTCGAAGTTGATCCACTGGTTGGTCTCCTCATGGGGCATGCGTCCACAAAGTTTGTCTCCTCATGGGGCATGCCTGCTTCGTCTCAAATGACACAATGGTAATTGCCTAACAAAAATCCCAAACATCAAAGAAATCATGCAGTGTGATATGAAGTTCATGGCTATCTAGAACCCTCTCATTGAATTAAAAAAGTATGTCCTCTTATGGCAAATCCTCCATCGAGGAATCTGGACCAACCTAAAGGCTAGAAAAATTTGTGGGGTGCCTCTCTGGTGCAAGTGTTGCTACCGGTCCATTGAAGATGTTGCTCACATCTTCTTTAATTGCCCCAACTCCAATAGGCTCTCGTAGATTGTCGGAAAGAGAATTAGACTTCAAAAACATATCAGTTGGAATCAAGCTCTACTGGGGGAAGCGATCGGCTGCTCCGTGACTCTCTCGAACACCATTAGAGGGGAGGTCCTATGGAAGATCGGGCGGGAAAGATGTGCATATAACTTTCGCGACTCCCCCAAAGAGTGTTCTATTGAGAAATCATTGTTCCTCCTTGGCAAAAGAATCGCTAACTGTAAGAAACCCCCCCTTTAGGCATCCTCAAGTGCTCCTTTTGATTAACAACAAGCTTAAACCCAAGTGAGCCTTGCATGATGGTGATGAGAGGGTGATTAACCTTCTTTGTAATGCCATCTAAACTCTATAAAATCTACCCCTACTCTATGGGATTTGGGGGGTCCTGTGGGCACTAGTCCCTTCAGTTGTACTTTTCTTTTAATTAATTCAAGTCTCGGAGAGTAGGCTAAGGCCGAACTTCATTTATAAAACAAAATGTTTCTTTGCTCATTTTATACAAGTAATGCATAAAAAACTCTTGGTAATCTCTTTTCAAAATATCAATTCCAATTATTGAACTTGCAATCATTGAACAAATTCAAAAGAGGACAAAGGCATTGTGCAAACGCCTCCACCCTACCTGTGGCACCCTAGAAAATCAATGCATTTCTATCACTCTAGATAGAATAAAGAGTTTTAGACCGAATCCAACCACAAAGGAGAACATCAATATCCCTGCATTCTCCAAGCATGGTTTCCTACCAGGAAACTTATGTATTGCGGTGAAAATTCTTTCACTTTGAGTGTAACCATCTCTAATAACTTCTTGCGAAACTTTATTCCACAAGAAAATAGACAATATATTCCTCGGACCTATAAAAGGGCCAAAAACCATCAATCATACCGAAATTCTTAACCTTGATCTAGTCCAGATAGCCTTGTAGATGATAATCTAGAGAAGATGAATTTCCTTTACGTTGTTCTTAAGCATCCACAAATCCCTCCATCTATGAGCCCGCTAAGAATAGAAGGAATGAAATGGTTCAATGGAAACATATTGGAAAAAATTCCCTTGAGTTTCATGCCTCGCTTAACAAGAAGTGGTTTTAGTACTGGCCGAGTATCATATGGGATTTTAAATTCTTTGCCAACATCCTTACAACAATCGATTACAGCTAGGAAGAGCTTGTTGTTATGAATAAAGTGATACTCAAAAGAGACAGCCGCAGAATTGAATAAATAAAATATAATCATCTTCCCTCTTCCACTCCACATGGAAAAAGAAAACTTTTAGAGCATGTCTAAGTGAGAACGATGAGCTCTATGTGCTTTTCATGAGGATACTACCTTTTGCCTTGAATCGAGCTTTAGAGAAAAAGATAAGTAGATCTTAAAACTATTCCAAGGGAAAGCCCAATAAGCAAAAATCTAATGGCATTATAATGTAACAAAATGGCCCAAAAGTCAATTGAAGTGAGGGCCCTAAGAATCCATTTGGTGTAGATGTCTTTCATTAATTTATGGACCTTCTCATTATGGTCCCTCTTTCCCCAAAAAAATATATATGAGGTGGGGCTCAAGAGAGGAGATGCTGAAGGATTAATTCCAACACAATTGGTGATAAGTGACACTTAGGATGAGAGATTAATTAAGGATGGAAACTCAACGAGTAATGGTAATGTCTTAGAGATGGCTTAGGCAGACCTGTCTCACTTGCAAGTGAGGTTTTCATTGGAATTATAACTAATATAAACTAAATTTAGTGGTGCTTGGAATGGTAATTAATGTAACCTAAATTTAGTGGTGCTTTGAATGAATTAAGGCTTTTACAATGGGTTTTTCAATTCATATCCGTATTTCAACTTATGGCTTCCAATTTTCTATTATCCTTGATCCTCTTGCTGCCTCTTAAGTGCACATTTCTTTGGGCGACTTGTAAAGATTTCTCTCTTGGTTCAGCTCCTTATTACGTTCAAGATTCATTCTTTATTTTTTTCAAGTCTTTCCCATTCGTGCTCTTGAGTATGATCTTTAATAGATTGCTCAATTAATCTCTTTTTTAGCTATAAGATTATCTAACATTTTCTGTGTTAATGGATTCAATTAGTTCTTCACTCAATGTCCACTTATATAATCATAAAGATGATCTCTTTCTAGTATTGCTAGTTTCATAAACCCTCTGATTGAAAGTATGCATATTATGAAGAGTACATGGCTTCTGTTTATTGGTTGAAATGTCTGAGGAAAACATAACAGCACATTCTCCAAAGGTAGGGTACGGGAATGGGGATTATGAATGTATCACTACAATCATAACATGTGTTTATGTTCCTTATTGCTTAATCACAAATTTGACTATTCGAAGCATTCACAATACATAGAAATTAGACTTATTTGGAATAAGATAGTCTTCACAAAAAACGCTTCTGCAGAATATTGAATACTTATTGATTATCAATGGATTCTGCTTACACTTCCATTCTTTACATCAGAATATTACACAATGTACATTAGTTCAGGGTACACAACTTCATATTACAAACTTTCTAGTAATCACAGCTCTGCATACAAAGACACTTTCGAATACTATTGTTGGGGGATTCTTGAATCAAAAGGGATTTGAGTGTTTGTAGGAGAGGAAAGATAAGAAGAAAGATACACACTGGAAGCCTCTGTGGATTGATTATAAATACAATGGTGATGCACAATACAATCCAATGCTTCTATGCAAAATCCCATAGAGTGCACAATCACAAAATACAAAATACCTAAGGGTCTTGTCCCTTCTCTGCACTAGACCTCCACCTTCTCCAAGCGTGCACTTGTGCACACCTTGCACCAAGCTTCCAATAACGGGGAGGGATGGACACCTTCTGTCGGCATGTGCACAACTTCAATGGGACCTTGGGATCTTTGGTTCTTAGCTTAGCCCTTCTCTACACACTTCCTAGTCACTCTTCATGCACACCTTGCACTTCCCTTCTCTGCATCGCACATTGTGCGTCTTTTGCACTTCTCTCTCTTGCTTAGCTTAGACTATGATCACCTTGCTTAGTCCTCCAAGAATATTCCTCGCCTTCATTTGAGTGTCAATTCACGTACGCTCCTAACTGCAAGAGTATCTTGGTGCTCACTTTGATGTCCCAAGATTCTCCACAAGTGGGCAGCCAGCGAATCCCTGTTTTGTCCTGTACTGACTCTAGACTAAAACACAATTTTTAATTGGGGGGCCATACTTTCACTTCTGCTTATGCTGTTGCTTCACATACCTTCATATTTTGCCTTTTAATTCTTCAATTGTTCACCTAAGAGAAGGTTCACCTGAACCTTCCAAAACACTTTAACAACACTTTGAACCTTAGAGAAATTACAGAAATACCTCTGCAACCTGCAACCAACTTTCTGCAATTTTAACCTTTGTGAACAATGAATGGAGCACTACCTGTGCACCTTGACACCGAAAATTTGAACACTTTGACTTCATCCATGTTGACTTTGTCCTTGAACATGTTGACTTTGACTAGTTTGACTATGATCCTTTTGACTTTAACTATGGTTGACTTTGATGGTGGTTGACTTTGACCAATATGACTTTTATGGGCTCAACAATTTCCCACCACCTAATGTGCTCTCCGTCGCGAAGAGCTACAGCCAAAACTCTGAGCAGAAATGACACCATGATACTTGTGCTGCAAAATCTTCAAAAGGACACTTGAGCAGCAACCAAGTCCACCCGAAGCAGGAGAGAACAAGCACCGGAGAAGAACCCAAAAGTGGAATTTTTGCATGGAAAAGCAAAGGAGGGCAATGGGAGGGTAGAAAGGAGGGGGAAGGGAGGGCTGAGGGGGCTGAGATGGATAGGGCAGGGAGGGGTAAGGATGGGGTTGGGCAGAAGGGTAAAGGGAGGGTGAGGGAGTAGGAGTATGGGGTCTGGAGAGGGCCAAAATGAGAAAACAGGAAAGCTATAGAGGGTGCAATTGTGAAAATGTGCAATATATGGTAAAATGAGGTGAGAATAGACCATCTGGACCATGTGCAAAATAAAAAACACGTGAGAAATGTACTCAAAACATGTGAGGTTTGACTAAAAGTCAGAGAAAAGATGGATTTTGGAAAATTAAAGGGAAAAAATGAGTCCAGAGGTGCCAAAATACATGAAAAGGATCCCAAATTTGAAAAAAATTATCATCTGAGGCACAATCTAGAGCCAAAAGCTTTGGACCATGAAAAACAAAAAATATATACATTTGTACTCATTTATAATGAAAAAAAATTAAAATGTGTCCTCCCCTTTTTTTTTGTTTGTTAATTATCCGAACGCACAGCAAATCTGAAATAAAAAAATAAAATAAAATAAATTAAAATAAATTTAAATTAAAATTAATAAAATATAAATAAAATAAAGAAAATAAAAAATTAAAAAAAATAAAAAATGGGGGGGAGGGGAGGGGGGGCAGGAGGGAAGAGAGAGAGAGAGAGAGAGAGAGAGAGAGAGAGAGAGAGAGATTTTTCCCCCGAATTTTTCCTTACTCTTTTTTTTTTTAAATAAAATCAATGGGGGGCCTTTCTTTTGGTGAAAATATCCAAAAAATTGGAGAAAAATACAAAAAAAATAAAAAAAATAAAAAAAATAAAAAAGAAATCCAAAAAATTCTAAAAAAATTCCCTACAGGTCTAGGCCAATTTCATCACTCAAAACCACAGAGAGCTTCCTTTATTCCTCCAATTTGGCAAGAAAATAACATTTGAAGAGGATGAAAAGTACTAGAAAATTTCAAAAATGCTTGAAATATGCCCAAAAAATTTCCAAACATTGTGCTTATGTGAAGGCTATGACGTGGTTGCTAAATTTGTAAAAACTCAAGGAATAAGCATAAAAAAGGATAAAAACTACTAAAATTTGAGCAAAATTAAATGAGAGGGCTATGTACAATCTCGACAAATTTTGCAAGCTCCAGGTGATCCGGAAAGCTTCAGTAATGCTGATGATAGGCCTTGAGCTATGATATGATGACTAAGGGAAACCACTCCATAATCACCAACTATATTGCACTTCATTTGTTTTGTCTTTATTTTGGGTGTATTGACCATTTGATAGGGCCACCGTAAATCCTTCAATAAGATATTATCTCCTTCATACTGCATCTTTTGTATCTTTGTTTCAGCTACTTTATGAGTTAATCTACAAAATTCCATTTTTACTATTCCAGCTTCTTCATCCAATGGAACTGTCTGTTTCCAAAGACTTGCAGGTACTCCTTCCACATCCTTGTAAAGCCCTGCACTTACTATCATAAAAAATGACATAATAGATGATATCCATACCATTATCCATAACAAACTAGCCCTTGATATAGGATTTGAAGTAGCTTCGTCACTGTTGCACTTAAGGGCTTTTCTTTTCTTCTCTCTTCTATGGCCTTTGACTGAGACTGTTTCACTCAAATCAGTAACCTGAGTGATGTCCTCTTTTTCTTCATAGGCTTCCTCTCTACTTGAGTTTGGAAAAATTCCATAGTAGGAAGATGGGTCTTCTGCATGGAGCCAAGCCAACATGTTTTCATCTTCATATAAATTTGCTCCTTCAAATAGATTTGCTTTTGGGTTGTCCAACAATTCTTCATCCATACAAATACTAATTGTCTGCATCATGTTGATATGTCTTTGGTTGTCTCGACCTTCTTCTAAAAACATCTGTTGTAACTCTTTCCCCTCTTGCTTCACCCACATTATGTCCTTACCCCAGTCATGCAGCACATTGGCATGCCTTAACCAAGGTCTCCCAATTAACACAGGAAAACTTTGTTCTACCTATGGCAGCTTTAAAACAACAAAATCCAAGTTAAAGATGGTACCTTGTATCTTGACTAGGACTCCAGAGACCACTCCCATAGGCTTTACTATGCTTTGGTCTATCAGTGTTATAGTGAAGTTTGCAGGTCTTGAAGGGCGTAGTCCAATCTTTTTCATGGTATGTTCAGGTATCAAGTTAATGCCAGAACCACCATCAACAAATTGACTTATCAAACTCCTCATGAGCCCTGTTGAATGCATTACCAATGGCATCACTGGTACATATGAGATTTCCTTTTTGCCTTGTATCTGCACATGTGGTGGCTTTGTCTTCAAAAGTCTCTTTGTCTTTGTTCAATCCATTAATCCTTGATTCTTGACCTATTTCCACTTGAGCCTTCCCCTTGCTTCTTGTCTGCACTGTAAAAGATTCAATTTCTTCTAATTGTACCACCCTAATAGATGGTGATGGCCCATTGACTTGATCTACCATTTCTTCTTTGTGCACAGAAATCATTTGAATGTGGGGTTCAGATGAAGATGCTTGGTTCTTAGGACAACAATTAGTATAGTGGTCTCTGGCCTCTGGGCAGTTCCTGCAAGGAGGGGCATTTTCTGGGAGAGTGCACCTACTTTGGTAATGCCTACATCTGAAATAAATAATCGGCCTCCTTGGCCCATTTCCAATGTTATCCCTATGTCTAGGATTGTAATTGTTACCTTGATTCGGTGCAGTTGCCATTACATTTGTTGGTGGTAGGGCTCCTACTTGTGTACAATATGTTGTTGTAGGCATTCCTCTTGATTGACATTCATGGGCCTCATGACCAGCTTTCCTGCATAGCTGGCAAGTTACACTTAATAGAGGACATTCACTTACTATATGACCTTGCTTGCTGCACATGGTACACCATAGCCCACTTTTGATGCCATCCCCTTTGAGTTCCTACAAATCCTGTCAAAGTTGAGCCTGCTCTTTTGCTTGGGCTTCCTCTTCCTTTTGTAGCTTCAATGCCTCAATCTCCCTCCTCAACTGAGTAACAACATTCTCCTCGTCTTTATGGGGCTTATTCCTTTTTAAGCCCTCCAGCTCTTTCCTTAGCTAGATTACTGGATCCTCCATTTCTGTGGAATAGGGTAGTTGAGAAGAAATTGCTCCATATTATTGCCTTATTTGCTCCAGTCGTGTAGCTGTATTGATGAACTCCTCTATGGAGGTTGTTGGCAACACTAGTTCCTTGATTTTACATTGTGTGGTCACTGGAAGTGGCTTAGCTAACCATTTCTTAATAAAGAAATCATGTGGAGGATCTGGCAACTTAGCCATTAGTGCCTTGGCCCTAGTTACAAATTCTGGAAACTTTTCACCTCGACCTAATCTCAAGTTTTCTAATTCCTCTATGATGATCTCTATAGTATTTCCATGCTAGAATTGAGTTTTGAATGCATCTTTCATTAAGTCCCAAGTGGTGAAATGTTTTTTAGCACTTGTTTTGCATAGTGCTAAAAACCTCCTAATATGCTCATCCTGATCTTCCTGAGTTAAGACTTTGAAAGAAGGAAATTTTATATTTAATCTTGATAGAAGGGTTTCCAAATCTACCTGACCTGCCATGCTCTTTACTGATGAGGTTGATGACAGTGGACTGGAGGATCTTCTAACAGCCTTCCTTCTTGTTGCTTTGGAGGTGATCCTCAATGTTTGGGACCCGGTTGCGGTCATGAGCTGTTCATAATCCAGTATGAGATAATTGATAAGAATATTTACCTCTTAACCCAATGAAGTGTTGGTGCATTTTACCCAAGCCTACATGCTTGATATATTTGATATCATCCTCATTTGTAAGTCACATGAGTAGTCATGTGAACACCTCTTGTAAAAGAGTTCATTTTATCTCTTGTAAATGGAAAAAGAAAAAAGGAAAAGAATGGCTTACCTCATGCATGATGTAAAAGCAAATTCGTGGCTCTAACTACCTAAAACCACGAAATTTAGAGCTGAAGGAATCTCTCCTAACTTTGGGGATCACTTTTAGGTGGAGCTATTCGAATTCGAATTCAAAACTCCCTCCAAGAATAGCTATAAAAGGAGCAAGAAGGAAGAGGCGATTAGCAAGCCTTGTACGTGACCACTTCATGTCATTTTGTAGAGATTGAAGAGCTTAATCCATAGCTCTATCATTCTACTCCCATTGTGCAAAGATTCATTGCCAATGTGGTTGTAATCATATGTGAATCTATACATTTATCATCATCTACTTCTCTGTTTTGTTCTCTGCTATACTCACTCAGAGCAGTACCTTCAAAAGGTCATATTGCAAGTTTTACTGAACCTTTTTCAGTGTTTTAAAGTGCGTTGAATAGCTCTCACTGTCTAGTTTCTACCTGTAAATTTTCAAGGTCATTGGATTCATACTTTTGGAGATATCTGCATTTTGGTGCTCACTGGTCTATCTCTGCAGAGCCCCGAGAATTGTGGGGAGGTTCCAGAAATTGTTGAAACTTGTTCTCAGTGCTCAGTCCATCATTTGAAGTGTTTTAACTTGGAATAGCAATCTTGTTACGTCTATTTTCTATGCCCAAAAGGAATGTATCTAATTCTTTCCAGGTTGAGAGCACTGTTCATTTTTTCCAGCAGGTGTATGTCCAAAAATATCAAGTTTTGGGAGCTAGTCATTTTGCAACTAGTCTGTCTTGACTTAAACTTTTGGGATACATGTTCCAAAGTACTTGGCTGATATTTTGGTGGATTTAGGAAGCTCAAAGGGTCTACTAATCAACTCTGAAGTCTTAGTTGGCTAGTGTGAAGCTGGTTGTAGCAGCACCTACTCATCTTTGGATTGCATCCACCATCTCTCTTCACATGAAGTAGTACTGTCGGCACTTGAATAATGCTTCTTCACACTACAATATTTCTTCTCCTATGCTCAAATCTTCTTCGAGTCCCACCGGGCGTGCCAAATTTTGTTGGGGGGTTCTTGGATAAAAAGGGATTTGAGTGTTTTTAGGAGAAAAGGGAAAGATAAGAGAAAGATACACACTAGAAGCCCCTTTCGATTGATTATGAGAAGATTAATACAATGGTAATGCACAATACAATCCAATGCTTGTGTGAAAAATCCCACAGAGTGCACAATCACAAAATACAAAATACCCAAGGGTCTTCTTGCTACGGGCCTTCTCTGCACCAGACCTCCACCTTCTCCAAGCCTGCACTTGTGCACACCTTGCACCAAGCTTCCAATAAGGGGGAGGGATGGACACCTTCTATCGGCACGCCCACAGCTTCAATGGGACCTTGGGATTTTTGGTTGTCAGCTTAGCCCTTCTCTAGACACTTCCTAGTCACTCTTCATGCACACCTTGCACTTCCCTTCTCTACGTAGCACACTGTGTGTCTCTTGCACTTCTCTCTCTTGCTTAGCTTAGACTATGTTCACCTTGCTTAGTCCTCCAAGAATAGTCCTTGCCTTCATTTGAGTGTCAATTCACGTACGCTCATAACTCCAAGAGTATCTTGGTGCTAACTTTGATGTCCCAAGATTGTCTCCACAAGTGGGCAGCCAACGAATCCCTGTTTTGTCCTGTAGTGACTCTAGACTAAAACAAAATTTTTGATTGGGGGGCCATACTTTCACTTCTGCGTACATTGCCGCTTCACATACCTTCATATTTTGCCTTTTAATTCTTCAATTGTGCACCTAAGAGAGGATTCACCTGAACCTTCCAAAACACTTTAACAACACTTTGAACCTTAGAGAAATCACAAAAATACCTCTGCAACCTGCAACCAACTTTCTACAATTTTACCCTTTGTGAACAATTAATGGTGCACTACCTATGCACCTTGACACCCGAACTTTGAACACTTTGACTTCACCCATGTTGACTTTGACCTTGAAATATTGACTTTGAACCTTTTGAATTTGACTATGGTTGACTTTGAATGTGGTTGACTTTGACCAATATGACTTTTATGGGCTCAACAATGTACCATAACGCACCACACTATTTTCTTCTCTATAATCTTCTACACATTGTTCCATATTTTCAAAATAATGAATACCCGAATCGTGGACTTTCGAAAACTCTTTGAATCTCCATAAAATATACCCTTCCTGTTACAAATTAAATTACAAAGATTGTGGTCGTCCATTCCGGCTACTAACACTAGCATGCACGGTGGATCCGAGCCCACTAAATTACAAAATTGGAATTACAAGTCATCATCATTACTCTGCATCTTGGGACACATAATTCTTTCTATGTCGTATCTAAGCTCTTTGAACATCTTTTCTATATTTTCTTTCACAAGTCTGATTTCAGCTTCAAAAAACTCTTATGGATCTAGCAGAGTTTGGCTAGCACTTCTACAACTAACTACCGAGGCTTCTAATTCTAGTATTCTATTCCACAACTTTTCTAACATATTGTCAAAAGCTATTGTGACATTTGAAGACCTCAAGCATACTTGGCTTCAGGGGGAGCTGTTGGAGCAAGTCCATGACAAGCCTAAGTATTGGCTTGAGTTCCACAAAGTCATAGAAGAAGCCTTAAAATGAAGACTATGTAAAGTTCACTTGTGAACTACCTCTTGTAACTTTTGAAGAGTTTACTTAATGTAAAAGTGAGAGAATCTTAAGTGGTTGAGTCCACTTGATCAAAAAGGCAAAGAGGAGCCACGAATTTGTAATTTGTGGTAGATAGAGAATCAAATCAATCACTAATTGATTGGAGAGTGATTGAGGGGAGTTAGCCTCCCAAGCTCAATTATAAATAGATGGAAACTTTAGTCGTGGTTAGAGAGACCTATGTGAAGACCTCCAAGAGCCGAGCTTTATGCCATATCAAGGTGTGATTACAAGGCACACATATATATCAGTAAGTCCATTGTATTGTACAATCAATATACTTTCATTTTCATGATCATTTGAGTTCATATTTCCATGTTCTTGTGAAGTGTACTACTCACTGCCATATCTCTCAGTTTTCTCAGTCAGATTGCAAAGATGGTTTCTCTGAGCTTGGTGGATCATTTTTAGTGTTTTAACTTGATAAAGTTAGCTCTATAAGTCTACTATATGCTCACAAATTTTCATTTCATTTGGGTGTTTCAATCTTCAGTTATGTTCAGTTGAAATCAACAGTGTTTGTTCATTTTCACTTCTCTCTCATGTACGTGACTTTTTTTACTCATGTTGTCAGAGCTTTTTCTCAGTGTGTACTTACCCAAATTCAATGCTTTTAAGCTTGTTGGATTCAACTTACTCTCTAGTATATGCATACAAGTTTTCATAATCATTGAAGTCCTAAATCGTGAGTTATGTTTATTTTTTCGCTCACTGGTCTCATTACTGTAGCAGCCCATGAAAATCGAGATGATGTCATCACTTGTTAAAAATCTTTCTCAGTGTGTGGTTTATTATTTTTGATGAAATTACTCTTGAAAGTTAGCTCTTTAAGTTAACTAGACTTTCCCAAGAGAAATTAAGCTAATTGCTACTGTGCTCAGAGAATTATGCAAAACACTGGACAGGTGTATGAACCAAAATAGCAAGTTCTTCACCTCTGAGCTAACTCCATCTTATCTGTTTTGATCTATCTTTTTGAGAGTGATCCTACAAGGTACATAGGGTGTCTAATACATCCATTGGCAAGCTAAAAGGGCCCACCATATACTCCTAGAGTTCATTTGGTTGGTGTAGATCAAGGATTTTGCAACACCTCTTCATCTTCAAGCACATACCTATCCATCTCTTCACAAAGGCCAAGGAACATTAAAGAGGTACAAGCTTTTATGGGCCATTGTGGATATTACCGTAGGTTTATCCACATGTATGCGGTCATAGCTAAACCTCGTTTATGGTTTGTTGACAAATTTTGAGTGGAACGATGAATGTGAGAACTCCTTCAATGAGCTAAAAAGATGTTTGTGCACATCACCAATATTGACAACCCGAGATTGGAGTAAGCCATTCCATGTCCATGTGGATGCCTCCAATCATGCCATCGGATGTGTGCTAGCACAACCCACAAGTGAAGGGAATTTAGATTCGCCCATAGCATATGCTAGTAGACAACTAAACCCAACGAAAAGAAATTATACCACAACCGGCAAGAAGGCTTAGGCATGGTATATGTTGTGAAGAAGTTTAGACACTATTTATTGGCCAACAAGTTCAAGTTTTTCATTGATCATCAAGCTTTGTTATATTTGGTCAATAAACCTTGCAATACAAGACGCTTAGTAAGATGGTTCCTCTTACTAATGGAATATGAATTTGAAGTTGTTGTCAGGAAAGGTAGAACCCACCTTAGGGCAGATCACCTTTCTCGCATCACTTCAGGAGAGTCACTGCAAGGAGTGTCTGATGACCTACCGGATGCTTATCTGTTCAATTTAGATGTTGTTCCTAAATGGGCAAATAAGTTGGTACCAGTCCTAACCTTCGGCCCCGCAAATAAGAATGTGAAAACATCACAGGAAGAAATTGTAAAATCACAAAAATATCACATATTGGGAGGAAGCATGTACAAACAAGATACTGAGGGTGTATTAGCTTGTTGTAATGAGGACAATGAACATAGGAGTTGGTTGCAACAAGCCCATGAAGGATTACTAGGAAATCACTACTCTAAACAACGAACATTGCAAAATCTAAAACGTTTAGGAGTATATTGGCCTAGCATGGACAAAGAAATACACGAGTGGATTAAGAATTGTCCAAGGTGCAAAGAGAGACCCCTAGTGGAGCATGCTACTCTTTATCATGTATCGTTAATTCCATATTGGAGTGCTCCATTGGTAGAATTTATGAGATCGGGGACATTACCCAAAGAGGCTAGTCTAGCTAGAAGAAGAAGCATGGAGCAAGAGGCTCAAGACTATGCCTTAGTTAAAGACAACCTATACCGGAGAGGAAAACATGGTTACCTAAGATTGTGCGTTCATGAATCAGATTATTTGAAAGTCTTAGAAACTTCACACAGTGGTGTTGCAGGTGGACACTTTGGTCCTGACTGAGTAATTAAGACCATTCTATTCTCAGGACTTTGGTGGCCCACTCTTCATATGGATGCATACACCTATGTGAAGAAATGTGACACATGCCAACGTGCATAATATCCGATTAGAAAAGATGAGATGCCTTTGAGGCCAATGATGGGAGGACGTGCATTCTCGAAATGGGGTATAGACTTTGTAGGTCCTATTAACCCCCCAGCTAGAAACTCCCATGTAGAGTACATTATTGTAGCCACATATTACCTTACCAAGTGGGTAGAAGTGAAAGCCACAACAAAGAATGATGCTTAAACAACGGCTAAGTTCTTATTTGAGAATGTGTTCACTAGATATGGACTACCAATAGAGTTAGTGAGCGATCGAGGCACACACTTCTTAAATGAAGTCATTGAAAATCTTCTCCAAGAATTCTTGGTGATACATAAGAAGTCTGCCCCCTGTCATCCACAAGCTAACGGACAAGCCAAGAGCACGAATAAGATCCTATGTAATGTATTGAAAAAACTAGTGAATAATAAACGCTCTGATTGGGACAAACAACTTCATCATGCTATTTGGGCCTACCGAGTTGCCTACAAAACGGTACTCAATGCCACCCCATTTCAGATGGTCTTTGGCCAGAACGTTGTGCTACCATTAGATTTCCTAATGCCAGCTTTAAAGGTAGCACAAGAGCACGAGTGGAATGGACATGAGTTGTCTTCAAGGATCTTTGATCTAGAACGCTTAGGTGAGATGCAGCTACCAGCAGTAGCATGCATCTATGCTCCAAAGAAAAGACAAAAAGCTTATTTTGATGTCCACATCAAGGATAAAGGATTGAAAGAGGGAGACCTAGTGTTGGTTTACACACTCAAGTAACATGCTCGTAAATTGGAGAAAAGAGGATATGGACCCATGATCATTAATGGAATTTCCACTAGTGGTGCAGTTCAATTGGCCACTCTAGAGGGTGACATCTTGCCAAGCTATATTAGTGGATGTCGAGTCAAGCTATATCAAGAACCTCTTACAAAGGATATGCTAACGAGACTCAACACTGCTAAGAAGTGGAAAGAAGAAGAGTTGAGGGTCAGAGAAGAAGCATGAGCCAAGTCGCGAGAGCGTATTAGATGGAACAAGTTAAGGCAACTAGGCCTAGAGGTCAACCCAAAAGCCCCAAAACATCACATGGACATGTGCCAAACATTGGGCATAATTACTTCTTAAATAGTCGACCGACGCCCCTTTGTGACCATAGAGATAGGACATGAAAAGAGTGCGAGGACTCTGAAAGCATTGATTGACTCAGGTGCAGCAACTAGTGCAGTTAGACTTTCCTAGTGCCAAGATTTGCAGTTGAACATCAATCCCATAGAAGTCTATCTCATAGGATTGGGAGGTGTGGAAACCCCTTGTTTGGGCGAGGTGGAACTTCCCATCTAGCTTCAAGATGTGCCAATGAAAGTCAAAATGCTAGTCTGTCCCAATGAGGACCTTACAGAACCACTTGTCTTGGGTCAAGATTGGATTTATGACCATGCAGTCAACCTCAACCTTAGAAGTCAACTTCTTCAAGTTTGGGTACAAGAAGAATGCATTACATTAGAATTAGAGAACTGCATGCTCATAGATCATGGCACCACACTCTCTCTTAGTTCCTCTAAGACTAATCTTCACGAGCAAGATGTTGTATGTGCCAAAAGCTCTATGATCCAGAAGGAATCAATCATGGAAGGACAGTTGCAAAGGCAAGCAGACCCTCTGTCTTTTTCGAAGAATAAAGCATCCACAATAGTTCAACCTCAGAAGCAAGCACAAAAATTCAAGACAAATGCTATAGCAAAAAGAAAGACACCGTTCAACAAGAAAGCAGTTTCGAGCATGAAGCAGATCTGGGTACGCAAAGGAGAGCAACCACCAGCCTTGCCCCCAC
This sequence comes from Ceratopteris richardii, assembly GCA_020310875.1. Taxonomy (NCBI): domain Eukaryota; kingdom Viridiplantae; phylum Streptophyta; class Polypodiopsida; order Polypodiales; family Pteridaceae; genus Ceratopteris; species Ceratopteris richardii. The sequence goes on along the minus strand of CM035424.1, from coordinate 171,048,699 downwards.
AATTCCCATCCAAGCAAGCCAAGCAGGCCCAAAGACGAACGTAGAAGCTAGGACAAGCTCAACCACAAGGTATCCACCAAGTTTGGGTGCCTAAGAAAGTAGTTGCAGCTCAACAAGAACAATTACAAATATGGGTACCCAAGAAGCTCTTCCATACACGACGCTCTCCCACATGCAAAAAGTCGCAACAAAGAAGCCAAGGAGAGAAAAGGGCAAGAACTGAGCATAGAGACCAAAAGAAGATAAACTCACCTCTTCGGCAAAAATAAGAAGGCAATCATCAAGGATATGGGTTTGGAAGCCAAAAGCATTAGTAGCCCACGTAGATCCAAAGAACCAACCACATGTGATACAAAATTTACGAAACCATCCAGAGATGAAGAAGCCAAAGGTGATCTCGACGCAACCGAACGTGGTTCTCAAATGGCTCCCTATAAGGAGGAATGATCAGTTGTCATCTGGAGATCCAAGGGATACCTCCAACAAAGATGGCATCAACATCCACAAGTAATATCAAAAGCCTTGACGAGCGACAACCATGTGCTCCTTGCACAACTCTGTCTTTTGCACCATTCAGGTAATGCATTTCCAAAGTATGCATTAATATAGGGCCACATTACATGGCCGTGCATAGACAAAATTGAGAGTCCCATGCACACGAGCACATTGACACATGTAAACTATTTTTTGATACTAACCTTTGTCTTCTTATTTTATGACATTGTTCCTCTCTTAAAAAAACAACAACAACAACAACAACAACAAAAAAAGGGGGGAAGAAGAAAAATGAGAAGAGAAAGAACTTGTTCCCAGATTTGGCGCATGGAACATGAATGAGTCATGCTTAGTTGAAGGTGGAACCGTTGATTCCTGGGCATTTATCAATTTGGATAGAAGTGTGTCTTTGCTAGCAGATGATATTATTGCTGCCTTATCTGGTAGATGTCAAGCACTTGGCATGAACACAGAATCCACAACTATTGTTTCCCCTTACCATGGTAGGAGGGAAGATCTTGAAGGTCCACAACTTGAGCGATGCTTAACTACTGTATGTACGAGAGCATCCAAGGAGATATCTGCAAGGGTTAGTTTGGTACCCTGAAAATCCTTGTTTGTATACTGGGTGAGAAGACTCCTACTTATAGTGAGCTAAAGAGAATATGTGAAACTAAGCTTGGTGTAGTTACCCAATGTTGTTTGTCAAGGAATATAAAGAAATTCAATTCTGAGTATTTGGCAAATGTTGCTTTGAAAAGAGGAGACACAAACAACCACTCAAAAAATCTCATCAGTGGACCATCAACATGGACATTCAACAACAACGTTCCATCCCAAGGGCCGGGTGTACAACACGAAGAGATAAACATCGATCAACCCTTCACCATGGTAAGTATCTTTACTTTGGCAACACCATAACCATGATAGATTAGGAAACCTCTTCGTCTGCATACCCTTGAGCACTTAGCTCAAGACCCCCAATTTTTGCACCATACTTCTTCCAATGCATTTTCCAAGTAAGCATGCATAGGGCTACATTACAAGGCCATGCACAAGGCACATACGTTTTTCAACGCATGCACGAACACACTTCCCATCATCCACCATGGGTTATGAGTACTTGGCATGACTACTCTAAACATCATCTATGGAAGAGCTAGAGGACATCATGGAGACAACATCAATACTTAGGACGCAATGAAAGTCTTCAAGTGCTCCAACTCAAACTTGACAACCTTTTTTGAGAAACTAGCAATTTTCGACAAATCACAACGACGCATTCTCAATGGCATCCAAAGGAGAAGGAAAGGACACTACCTCTCAAAGCACTACTTGGCACAACCATTACAAAAAGGGTCTGTCAAGGACGACAGACTCGAGAGGGGGGGGGAGTGTTGAAGCTCAAGGTCAAGGACAAGCATAATAAGTGCAACAGAGAAGTGGAAACACAAGAAGAAGGAGCACATTGGGATCTCCAAGAAGTGTATGTCAAATTTTTAGAAGAAATCCCTATAAAATAGTGATTTTCATCACTAAAAACCATTGTAAATATCATTTCACCTTTTTGTAGCTCCATTTTGTGCAAAGCGAGAAGTCCTCAAGCTTGAGGAGCATTAGAAGTATACTCCTACCAATTTTCATAATTTTTAGACTCCATTTGAGCCCTCAAATAAGCCCTGGAACCTAACTTTTAGCTAGGCCGGACACTAGGTCCGGAGAGGGACAAAAATAGTAAAAAAACTATAAAAAGAGCTAGAGAGTTCATTTTTTAGCTTGGCTTGTTAGAGATTTAGCTTGTTAGAGAATAGAGCTTTTGTAAGAGATTTCTCTTGTAATCGAAGTCCTTCCGTTGTTCCTCTCTTTGATCTTACATGGTGCGCGTGTGTGTGTATGTGTGTGCATGTTTGTGTGCTTTCACTCATGCACGTGCCTTCACTTGCTCACGGTCTTCATACCGGTCCTCTCGTCTCTGCGGATTGACAAGTAAAGGAGGTGGTGCTTACGCTTGAGCTACAAGAGGTTAGATACCTTGGGCATACAGTCTCCTCGAATGGAATCCATTGGATCCTAAAAAAGTAAGGCCAGCTATTATGGAATGGCCACATCCAAGGAACCTAGAAGAGTTGTAGATGTTCCTAGGTTTATCAGGTTTCGATCAAAGATTCATTAAGAATTATGCCCAAATTCTTATCCCCAATGAAAGGGAAAGCCTTTCATTGGGGAGAGGAACAAAATCAAATTATGGAGAAATTGAAAGTAGCAATTGCCACAGCTCCACTTTTACATATAGCACATCCCAATAAACCCTTTGTGGTTGAGACCGACGCGAGTGATTTTTCCATAGGAGCAGTTTTAGTTCAGGATGGTCCACTAGTAGCTTTTGAGAGTAAGAAACTAGAACCAACTCAGAAGAATTACTCCATATATGAGAAGGAGTTGTATGCAATTGTCCATGCTTTGAAGAAGTGGCATCATTATCTATATGGTGCCAAAGTTATGATAGTGTTTGATCAAGAGAGCATTAAGTGGTTCTCTAATCAAACAGACCTTAAAGGTCATAAGGTGCGATGGGGATAGACCCTTCAGGAGTTTGATTATGAGCTTAGGTATAGGAAGGGAAAATTTAATGTAGTGGTTGATTCACTTAGCCACATGCCTATGCTCAATGGACTGAGTTTTACTCACATCACTAGTGAGCTACGTGAGTCCATTAAAGGAAAATGTAGGCTTGATCCTACATATTGCGAGATTTGGGAACTCATAGAGAATGGGGATCGTGATATGCGGGTTTCTAGTGAGGATGGAGTATCGAAGGGTACTCAAGAAGGATTCAAGTGGAAGAATTATAGTGTCCGTGATGGATATCTATTATATAAAGGTAAGGTGTGTGTCCCTAGAGATTCTGAGATGAGATGGCATATTTTGTATGAGTGTCATGACACACCTAGTGCAGGACACCCAGGAGTTAAGAAGACTTATGATCTTGTTAAGAGGTTGTTTTACTGGCCTGGACTTCATAAGGACGTCCTAGAGTATGTGCTTAAGTGCACTAAATGCCAGGTCAATAAAACTGAGAGGTTGAGGATTCGAGGACTACTCCACCCATTGGATATTCCTAATGGGAAGTGGGCGAGTATCTCCATGGACTTTATAGTCGGATTACCTAAGACACAGAGAGGGCATGACTCGGTCTGGGTAATTCTGGATAGGTTAACTAAAATGGCTAGGTTTATTCTAACACATACTACAGTGAAGACACCAGAGTTGGTTAGACTCTTTGTAGAGAATCTATACTGGTTATATGGTCTTCCTTTAGACATAGTCTCTGATTGGGACAGGAAGTTTACTATCCACTTTTGGAGAGCGTTCTTCAAAAGGTTGGATACGAAACTTAGCTTGAGTATGGCCGAGCATCCGGAGTCAGATGGGCAAAGAGAGAGGGTTAACCAAATTCTAGAGGATATGCTTCGAGCATATGTGAATGAAAGGCAAACTAATTGGGGAGAGGAAAGAGATGAACGATATGCGGCTTTCTAAGGACAACATTAGGAGAGCTCAGGATAGGGCTAGAGCTATGCTGACCCTCAAAGGAGAGACATCAACTTTGAGGTAGGAGAGCAAGTCTATCTCAGAGTTCCATCTAGATCTAAAACCATGAAGACGAGACCTTATCCAAAACTATCTCCTAGGTATTGTGGACCTTTCCAAATACTTAAGAGAATAGGAAAGATGTCTTACCAGCTCCAACTTCCAGAGAATGGTCAAATCCATCCAGTTTTTCATGTTAGCTGGCTTAAGAAAAGGCTGGGTGAATCTGACAACCTCATTCTAGATAGTGAGGTAGTAGATCCTATTTTTGTTCAATCTATTCTACATGATCCTAAGAGCATACTACGCACTCGAGAGAAATGGACGAGAAGTCACTTATATAAAGAATTTCTAGTAAAGTGGAAAGATAGTTCAGAAGATAGTGTCACATGGGAGCAGGTTAGCACCCATCAGAGATGGTCTCCCAGTTTTAGATTACCTTTCCAAGAGTCTTCTTACGGGGAAGGATACGAGGAAAAAACACGGACATATGACCATGTAGAGCTATACATGGGGATATAGTGGGAGTGGTGTTTCTATTATTTCTCTCAATCTACCAAACCTTCCAATATCATTTTTAAGGAAAAAATGGAACTAAGGGGAAGGAAATGTCACATGGAGTATCATATATGAGTTATGATTTAGAGGTGAGAACCTCCTCTTACACATGTTGGGTATGATACTCACATTAGTGCCAAGTGGCACTCATATGACATGCATTGAGCATTGCCCTCATGGGTACTCAGAGAGAGAGAGAGAGAGAGAGAGAGAGAAATATAGAATTCCACACAGCTGGGTAGCACATCAGAATCGAGCTTCGTGTCTATCTTCATTTTCGACAGTGCTTGTACTTGAGCTCCCTTGGAGATTGTGCATAGAGACCCTCAAAAGTGAGGGGAATCATTGGAGGTGAAAAAAATATTCTTTGTCATAATGCACTATTGAAAAGTGTTTAAATCATTTAAAGAGATATTAGTATGTAGGAGATATTCTTTTGAATATTTGATTGTCATAATGCACTATTGAAAAGTGTTTAAATCATTTAAAGAGATATTAGTATGTAGGAGATATTCTTTTGAATATTTGATTGAATGCATCCAAATGTTTTTGGATGGAGTTTTGGAGTCAAGACTACAATCATTACATCCACAGCACCAGCACTTGCAGACATACTTCTTTTGGTGCAAACAGATTCATTATATATTGCAAAGAGTTTCTTTGAAATCTTGAAACAAGATGTTAGGATGGCATCAAAATTGACCCAAACAAAGTTTCTGAAATCATATAGAGGCACTCATTCTAGCACCCACAAAAGTATTGAGATTTTTGGGGCAAATCATGGCATGGTTGGCATCACTCATTTTCGGAACACATAACAAATCCACTTGTGCTTTTTAGAAGGTGACGCAACCTAGCCTCTAGTGGCTCTTCACTTTATCAAAGATGTTTAGACCTACATAAAATAATGTGGACCTTAGCACATCAGGCAACCACTAAGACAACACTTTCAGCGACTACAGCTAATCGTACTAGTTGAGCCTTTCTATGAAAATTGGACTTTTCGGCTTTATGCTCTTCCAGATTCCCTTATGGAGGATTATTCATGAGATATTCACTTTTTTGCATTCGTCGAAAGGGTGCTAAAGATCATTGAATTTGAGATTTCATTGGATCCAAGATCATATCAAGCACTACATCCAATTGGGATCTTGAAAGAAATCAGATGATAGTTTAAACCTCGAGGCATCTTCAATCCTTTTATTGTTTTTCCATTTATTACCTTTAAGATTAGGAACATCCAAACTAATAAGGAGATGAATCTCCAAATTATGCCATGCATTGATCATTTTTTTTTAGTGGGCACTAGTCCTAGTAGTCGACTATAAGTTCTTATCAATGTCCTCAAATGTTATCCCATTTCCCCAAATGCAGAGTTGAAGAAATGATCATGGCCAAGAAAATATGGCCATCAATCGCTTCAAATATTCTACATCTTTCTAAATGTGGTTTATGGGTACTAGAAAGTGGGGGCGCAAATCATTCTTGAAAGGAAATTATAGATTGTACGACTTTTGAAATCAAAATAACAAATATTTCATGAAATTGATGTGTATATTATTAACAATTATGGCTCTTCGGTTTCATTAATAGTTGCAAATTTCAAACTTGTCACAATTCAAACTTGGAAGAATTTTGAATTGTTTTATCATTATTTGGAATATTTTACAAATAATTTTATTTTTTTTAAATCTTTAAGCACCAAATCATAATGCCAAGCATTTTTTTATGTCGCTAGACAACTAGACCATGGGGCAAGTCAAATAATTATATTGAAGAGGAGAGCGGAGTGTTGATGTATGAAAATAAAGTAACACTTTTCACCAATTTCTTGAAACACAAGATTTAGAATGCAACCTATTGTCTATGAATAAAGTAGAAGAATTTTGTAGGGATTTAGGATTTTTGTTTCTTCGGGTACCAAGAAGAGCAAAGAAGACACAACTAAATCTATTAGACTTGCGACACACAAGAATGACAAGAGGGTTCTTGGGATTTTTTTTTGAAAGGAAGTTCAGCCTTTACCTACGCTCCCGGACTTGTATTAAATAAAGAAAAAGAAAAGTACAAGAGAAGGGGACTAGTGCCCATGGGATCCCCCAAGTCCCACAGAGTGGGGGAAGATCTTACACTGTTTAGATGGCATTACAAAGAAGGTTAATCACCGTCTTATCACCTCATGTGGGGGCCACTTGGGTTTAAGCATGTTGATCAAAAGGAGCACTTGATGATGCCTAAATGGGGGAATTTCTTGCAATTAGAAATTCTTTTACTGAGAAGGAAAAGAGTTGTGGAGTATCTGCTCGCGGAGTATCTGCTCGCGTCTCCCAGTAGAGCTTGTTTCCAACTGATATGTTTCTAAAGTCTAATTTTCTTTTCGACAATTTTCTTGAGCCTATTGAAGTTTGGGACAAATAAAGAAGATATGAGGAACATCTTCAATGGACTGGTAGAAGCGCTTGCACGAGGGAGGCACCCCACATATTTTGCTAGCCTTAAGGTTGGTCGAGATTCCACAATGAAGAATTTTCCGTAAGAGGACATACTTTTTGATTTCTATGAGAGGGTGCCAGGTAGCCATGAACTTCATGTCCAACTGCAGTCATGTTCACGATATGCACCACTTCTTATTGAGGTTAACCTGACAATCAATGGTTTCTTTGATGTTCGGGATTTTTGTTAGGCAATTACCATTGTGCCATCTGAGGCCAAGTGGTCTCGATGTGTCATGCCCCATGAGAAGGCGAACTTTAGAGTGGTCCCAAGCAAGGCATCTGCTTTGCAAGTATTCCATTCTTCATAGGTAACGTTGATGCTAGGGTCGATATCCTCGAAGTTGATCCACTGGTTGGTGTCTTGTTTCCAGAGATGTTTCCATTTTTTGAAGCCTTTGTTCCATAGCCTCTTGGCATTTAGAATGTTCCAAGATTCCACGATCCAGATGCCATGGATCGGGAACCAAATAGAGTCGTTTTGTTTGATACGGGCCACCCACTTCCAATCTTCACTAATTATTGTGAAGCTTTTGACTTTATTCCAACTCTTCCATAGGGAGCACATAAGCTCCGAGCCTTTCAAGATGATCGAGATCAGGGAAAACAAAAGTGTCAAAATATCAAGATTCTTCCAATTCGAGAGTCCCATGAAAGTCAAGGCATTCTTGTTTCTGTAGATCAACTTGGCCCACGAGGCCTCCCCATTGCACGACACCTTAATCATCCATTTTGCAGCAAGTTTGTTAGCCATGCACCCAATGTCCAGAATGCCAAGGCCCCCACTATCTCTTTTGTTGGAGCAGATGGGCTTGATTTTGGGCACTCCCCTCCTATTGTAGTCGCTCGTCCAAAGGAAGTTTCTGCAAATACTTTCTAGTTTGGATAGCTCTTTCTCTTTTGGTCTCCAACAAGAGATGAAGTAAATGGAAGACGAAATGAGGAATGTGTTCATAACCATTGTGTGACCAGCGAGATTGATTCGCATACCTCTCCTATAGTTTAGCTTGCTTTCGAGTCTAGCCAGGACCTAGTTCCACCGCTGCTCCATTGAAATACCAAACCCCAAGGGAATCACTACAACAAATCGGCTGTATACTGAGGCTTTTATTGAGGAAATTGAACGGGCACATTTTTACCCTGGCATCCTTGTAAGTGTCAGTATACGCATTGGAACTAAAGTGACAGTATAGGCACCGGTATAAGCATCGATAAAGGCATTGGTATAAGCATAGAAAAGACTGATGCTTATATCGATCCCTATACCGGCACCTATATCGGCACTTGTTGGATGTACCATCGCTTATATCGATGACTATCTTGGGAGTACCATCGCTTATACCGACGACCATATCTGCAAAAAAATTTTTGGGCAGAGTGTGTTGTCTTTTGCTACAACAATATTACCATGATGTTGTTTAGCAAAAGACAATACACTCTACCCAAAAAAAAAACCGAGTACATGTGATGTGTACTCTAATAGCAACCGAAATATGATTTCATAAAGCAAAATACTATCAGACATATGAACCATGAACCTTGAACCATGTACAAAAAAAGTTATATATTTCACAAATGAATCATTTACAAGAGTGTGGAAAACCACTGTCATATATGAGGCAAATACAAAATGTGGGAAAGCGCTGCCATTTAAGAATCAAATACAAAGTTCTCGTGCAGCATTGCCATATATGAGCCAAATACAAATTTGTGGTACACCACTGTCATACACATGCACAAAATGATCAAAACATCCATATCAACAGTCCTGCAATAAAGAACATTTATGAAATGAGATAAATTCACATGAGATTTACAAACAACAAGTTAAAACCAAGTTTCTAGATTCATCACCTCATCGCAGATGCCCCCATAAAACGACTGCATTGTGTTCCTCCAAGTCCTCCAATAGTGCAATCAATCCACGACGATATCCATAAGCCTCCTCCATTCGTGTTCGAGGATGACCCATTGCCAACTCCTACAAAAAATATACAAAACGTTAGAGGAACATAGGTGACATGCTTAACACAAACAAATTTAATAAACCAAATGGTGCTTACAAATTCGTGACGCATAGTGTCATATCCTTCGCTGCCCAAATGTGATGATCCATCCCTATCTAAACATGTGGTTGCAACATCTCACTGTTGGCAATATCGTTCATGAGTCTGCTGCTGCTCATCCCGAATCATATCCCACTCCTCACCATCTAACCATACAGACTTTCGTAAGCCTGCTTTGAAAGTATCATGAGCCTCAGATCCTCGCTGGGACATAACTTCACGTGCGGTGTGAAGAATCCACTCTAAACTGACAAGAGGATGTCCATGTGCTGACCAAAACTCTTGATAAATCGTCTCTATGATATAATTTTTTCGATCTTTATCTTGTTCACTCCATTTCAACATGATAGAGTGTCCAAACTGTATGAAGCAAAGGAGTCCTGTACGTTGATGCATGGCCTTTCTAGCCACATCCATCACCGGAGCTCTATCACGGATACTGTACACCTTGGAATCATCATGGTCATGAGCACCCCAAGGTATACATGGTGTTCCACATGATGTACCACGTGGTGTACCACATGGTGTACCTACATTTGAGGTACTCGCTCTAGGAGAAGAAGGGGGCGAGACAACATCCGTTGCACAGCCTCCACAACAACCGCCTCCTCCAGAGCTACCTGTAGATTCACTCTAGAACCTCTTGCTCGAGAAAGTGACCTAGACCTACAAGACGGGCCATCACCTGTATCGTGCTAAGGCATTGAACGCACACGTCTACTACCAGAGCCACTAGGGGATGGTTGAGAAGATGGTTGTGGTGGATTCATAAAGCTAGGAGACATACCTCCGGTGGGAGTAGCACCACCCGCAGGAGTGACACCAGTAGGAGTGACACTAATAGGAGTGAGGCCGATAGGAGTGAGACCGACAGGAGTGAGGCCAGTAGGAGTGAGGCTAGTAGGAATGAGGCCGGGGGGAGTGCTACCACGAGTGATCCAATACTGTGACGTAGCGGCCATATATGCAGGAGGTACTTGAGATATGAACTCTAAGAACTACTCCTCTGTCATGGAATGTGGAGTGACTGGAGGATTGTTTCCCATCTTGCTCTGTAACAAAAGAACTTAAATAACTAGCATATGATAATAAAGGTAATATAGAGAAATGGTAGTGTAAAAAAGAACATAGCAAAAAAAAAACAAACAAAAATTAGTACATACAAGTGTTTGATTCAAAACTCCTCTATTCTAGCATCCTCTTTGAGATCCGATGGACAGAGAATATCTATCTCTATATTGGCAACTTCTAAATCACATGGTATCCTAGCTTCTTCTTGATGATCATCTATTGCTTCATCCTATATCTCGTCTTCTTCAAAGATCTCATCTTCTTGGACAATGATCTCTTCCTCCTCGACTATGGAATGAATCTTAGAGTCCACTATAGATGGACTTTCTTCTACATCTATGTTCTCACAAATTTGTCTACTACATGGAGAGACTTCTAAAACAAATAGCCACTCTGGTTTTCTTTCGAATCTGGTATAAAAACAACTTGCTCACAGTGTTCGAGAAGTATAAATGTATCTCTTTCATCCATCCATAATTTTATGGAGTTGACTTGAAGCAAACCACATTTATCCCGCCTCACTGTTGCGTTTCTTCCAGAGGTGACTACTTTGAACCATTTCACATCAAAAACAAAGTAATCAAACTTCCTAAAGGATAGCTTCAAGATATATTGAATCACTCCACAATAATTAGGTTGGTCTTCTTGAGCATTATCATCTCTTGCACTCGCTCTACTTTTTTGCAAAAAGTTCAACATCACCCCACTATCTTAAGTAGACCTATTTTTATCGATTCGTGCAATTTGAAGGTGTCATCTATGAGACCATAGTGCACCATATTTAGAATACTCCCAATCACATCTCTTTGCGAGTTCTTCTTCCTCTTCAGAGATATCTTCACCCACTGACTTTGCTTATGAGATTGTTGTATCTAGCCATCTACTCGTTGGAAAGGGTGGGAGAGGTCGAAGACTTTCTGGCAGGGGCAAAAATTGAATGGAACCATTCCTGCGAAACTAATCTCTTTCCTTTGCGTTTGTCTCCTTGGCAAGCTCATACTTTTCTAACCACTTCTGCATAGGCTTAGAGTTAACGACGCAAAACTTCTTTGCCTTCTCTCTAAAAGCTGCATCCATTTTTCTTTGCAACCCTTTACCTTGCGGTTCATCACCTATGGTACAAACATCTTTATCATCGCTCCATAAGCGAGGCATTTTTGGATTCGACATACGTAGAAACTCAATTATGAATACAAGAAACTCTTGTACGAGCCATCCCTCTACCATGCTACCCTCTGGACATGCTCTCTGTCGAAAAAACCCTTTTAATGTCTTCATAAAGCACTCTAAGAAGAACATCCATTGACTATGGATAGTTCCTACTATTGCAACTTCATCTACCACATGAACCAATAAATGAAGCTGAATAGTGAGAAAACTTGTGGGAAAGTATTTCTCTACCATACAAACAGCCTCGATAGCATTGAGATTCACACTCTCTATGCAATCTCTATTTACCTCTTTGGAAGAGATCCACCGTACCAAGGAACTAATTTTATAAATGGTTGTTCACACATCCTCCGAAAGATAATCTTTTAAAGCTACAGGGAGCACAAACTGTAAAAACTTGTGCCAATCATGAAACTTGAGCCCTCCAAGATCGTCGTTTTGTGTGAAAGCAGTCTTTAGACACCTTATGCATCCAGTAGGTGTCCAAAACTCTGAAATTATTTTCTTCACTTATTTCTCTTCCATCCTGTGAAGCACCCAAGGAGCTCTTTGTAATGATACTGTTCCATTGGGCTTAGTAATTGCCCATAACTCTTGCATACAGCCTCACTCTTCTAAGTCCTCCCTTTGTGCTTTGGCTTCCTTCTTTCCGAAAAAATTCTTCCAGAGAATCTCTTCCACATTCTTAAACATGTGCATCAAGTCTACCAAATGATTGATCAATAACTCGCTCCAATAAGGGAGTTCATGAAAGATCGACAACCATTTCATGCCAGTGTCTGGAGTTTATGAATCCAACAGTTGTTTCCAATCGCTAGCTTTTATTTGTCATTGTACATGTCGACCAATTTGTCCTTCACGTAAAACATGTCCATTAGGAAAATATCTATGATGTCCTTCATAGACAGTTTTACACACTGCTTTGGAGTAGCATGCTTCAAGTTGTGGTCTACATAAGGGACAAACATGGAAACCCAAAATCGACAAACTTCAACATTCACCATAACCAGGCCAATCATGCATCGTCCGCATAAGTACGCTTTGCACTCACACATCTCGTCTTCTTCTAGGTTGAGACATGTCACACACATTTATCCCATCCCAGAAAATGCGTAGCTCTTCCACAAGTGGTGCAAGGTATACGTCCATGTTTTTTACCTTATACTTACCTAGCACAATAAGAGCTAATACTAAATGACCTTTCTTTGTGGCCAACCATGGTGGGATGTTATAATTGACCAAACATACATGCCATGTGCTCCATGAAGAGCAACGTAAACCAAATGGATTTACTCCATCCATAGCTAGGCCCAGATGTCTCACTAGCAAACTCTGGCCACTTACTATTCATGTGTTTCCAAGCATCAGAGTCAGCACACACTCACATTACACCATCTATAGACCTACTCTTTGCATGTCATGACATTAACTCAGCTATAGATTTGCATCTAAACATAAATTCGTGGAATGATAGGAAAGTGGCATAGAACCTTTGCTGGGATTGCTTTGCCGACAAGGTCTTCTCTAAATCTATTTGCTTCACACTTTGGACATATGTGGAGATGCTCATACTCATTTCGAAAGAGGATGCAATCATTCGAACAAGCATGAATCTTAGTGTAGTCCATTCCAATGGATTGTAAATTTTTTTTGCATCTCCACCTGTTGAAGGCATGTCATTGCCCTCTAGAGCAATGAAACTTTATTTCAAATCCACTTACCTGAACAATTCAGAGACACTATGTATCAAGACAAAAATAGCAACTTTTTGGTCATTACCTAGATGCAAACTTATCTGTTTTTATCCTATTGTTTGAAGCATCATCTCCAAAGTGCATAGGCACTTATTTAGTGTCATTGGAAAGCTAAAAGGGCCTACAACTCAAATCTAAAGTAAAATAGGGCTGGTACAAAGCAGGGTACCAACTCATTTCTTGAGGTGTCCATCCATCTTTCCCAATAGTAGTATCAGAGCCACTTGAGGTAAAATGGGAGATGGTTTCTTCTTTTATTGATGAATTGGATAGGAAAAACTACCAAGAATGGTCCTTGAGGATGAAGACATACTTGCAAGGAAGGAGTCTCTATGGATACATATCAAGAGATGAGGAGATACCCATTTTTAGGAGTAAAGGACAACCTACAAGAGAGGAGCTTGAAAAACTCAACTCATGGTGTGCCAAAGATGCATTAGCAAGGTCATACTTACTTAACTCTATCTCTGACTTCCTTCTTCCACATATTATGAACTGCAAAACATCCCAAGAGTCTTGGGATACATTGTCTTCATACTTTTCTTCCAATACAAGAGCAAGAAAGAACCAATTGTGGATTGAGTTTACCACTCAAAGGAAGCAACCCAAGCAAAGCATTTCAGAATAAGTGACCAAAGTCAAGGATGTAGCTGACCAATTGGCAAGCATAGGAGAAGAGATTGAAGAGGAGCAAATTATGAGACAAGTGATCAATGGCATCAAGGCAGATGACAAATGGGAGAGCTTCACAAAAAATCCTATGGACTTGTCATGCTTTCCAAAGGGTGCTCCATCTATAGTAGCCTGTTAGGACTTCCATTTCTCTTTGTAGGAAGCTCCATTCTGAGAGTTCTTGTACTTCTTGGAAAGCTTATAAAGTAGAGATTCTATTCCAAAAGAAATTTTGGCAAAACTCTTCTTCTAGTGTGAGATATTGCTATTTCTTTGTCTGTTGTTATGTCTCGAAACCTGCTAGGAAAATTGGGCTGTATTGTGTGACTCAGTTGACAAGTCTAAATGTGTCCAAATCTAGTGATTGATAGCTCATTGGAATGCCCTTACTGTGTAGTTTTTGTGGCTAAAAGGGTTTTTGGAGTGGATTCGGGAATTGTGAGATATACTAGTTTTAGTGAGTACTGGTTTGAGGGTAGATAGGTCTTGGGAAGGGTCCAAGCTTCTTGTTGTGCATTTGGAGGAGAAATCTTCCAATAGTTAAAACCTTGCTACCTTAGGGCACCTGATAATGTGAGGCATGAAATGTTTCTAAATATTAGCCCTGATTATGAATCCTTTTTCTTTATCCAAACTTTAATCATCCATTTGGATGCAAGCTTTTTGACCATAGCCTCCACATCAAGAATACCAAGGCATCTCCCCTCCTTTAGGCAAGTGTAGAAATTGCCTATCAAGTATTATTCATAATATGTTAGGGCCTATCTTATGATTCTAGTCTATCATAGATAGAAAACACCATCCAATCAGATAGACCTAGATTTTATACATCACTTATAAAGAAAAAAAATACAATAAACAAAACAATAAGATGATACAGAGATTAGACTCTAACAACAACATAGGATTGCATTACTCAGAGAGAGAATAGTTAGAAGCAAAGCAAAACAATAGGATCAGCATCGTCTGGATTACTTGCAATCTAAAATGACATTACAATGACAAAGCTTAGCGATAAGCAATTGAATTACATCAAAATTAGGGTACGTATAAAAATCTCATATCGATTAAATATTAACATCCATAGTTAAAATATCAACATACATTTTTGAGATGTGGTTTTTGAAGAGCGTCATGGATCTGCCTTGCGTCCTTCTTCATCTCCCGCACATCAAATCATCACATCCAATTGAAGGAATGAAATATGTTCTTCAAAAGGACCATGACAATGCCAATATTATGAGGAGAAGGCGAAAAATACCTGCACAAGATTCAAGAACTTGAATCCTCATGTTTTCATGAAGCTCAATACCAATGGAATGGAAAGAAGCTAGGAAAACTCGGATTCCAGCTATTCACAGAAGAAATTACTCACATTCTCTTAACTAGGAGCTTATGTCGTCAATTCTTTAAGTCAGAGGTGGTGCTATAGTACAAGAGAACCATGAGATGGATAAGAGATACAAACAAGATTAATGACCTTTTCATATCTCTCTCATGGTGGGCGATCAATTTGTTGTTATCAAAGATGAGGACCCTATGATGTTTAAAGGGGGCTTCTCTACCTCCTCTTTTTTATGAGAGGATTCGAGTGCAATCTTGACACCACCTCCTCTTGAGCGAATCGTAAATATCCACATTCTTGTAAAGTGTTTTTGACTTCGATAATAGAAATTTAGGTTTTTATTTTAAATAAGAATAAAGATTTGGTTCTTCTTTAGCTTTTTTTTTTTTTTTAAATAAAGGAAGTTCGGCCTTAGCCTAATCTTTCGGACTATAATTATAATAAAGAAAAAAGTTACAAGTGAATGGGACTAGTGCCCATGGGACCCCATAAATCCCACAATGCAGGGGAGGAGTATGGCAAGCTACAAGGCATTACAGATGAGGCGGATAAAATTATCATCACCCTCATGTGGGATCCATTTGGGTTTCAACTTGTTGTTTTCGAGGAGATAAATACACTGATGTCTAAACGGTGGCAATCTCTTGACTCGGGAGATTCTTTTACCTAGGAGAAACAAGGATTTCTCGATCGACCATTCCATAAGAGTTTGTCCAAAATTGACAGCACATCGCTCCCTCCAAATCTTCTAGAGAGTCTCACCTCTGATGGCAGTCCACAGCCTCGATGAGCAGTCGATCGCCGCACCCAACATCACTTGTTGCCAGTTGATTTGGTTCGTGAGTCTCAATACTCGGGTCACGTGATGCCAGATAACACGGGACTTGGGGCAGTCGAAGAACACGTGAGCTAAATCTTCGATGCACCGATTGCAACGCTTGCACCATGGCGGCACACCACAGATTTTGTTAGCCCTTGCATTGGTCCAGATACTTTTATGCAAGATCTGCCACATGAGAACGGACTTTTTGACCTCAATTAGGGGGTGCCAAATAGACATGAATTTTAGCTCCCACCGAAGTTTGGTCCAAGAAAGGCACCATCTCTTGTTAAGGGTGTGGTGAACATCTAAATCCTCTTTGAAGTTGGGGATTCTTGATAGCTTCTTACCATCAAGCAAGGAAGATCCTGACCGCAGAGAAGGCGGGTAGTTGAGCGGTCCCATGCTAAACACCTGCTTTGAAGAAGAGTCCATTCCTCAAAGGTAACTCTAAGTCTCGGATCCAATTCTTCGAACCTGACTGGTCTCTTGTTTCCAGAGTTGTTTCCACTGTTTGAACCCCTTGTTCCATAACCGCCTTGGAGTTTGGAGGTTCCTCTTTAGCTTTTCCGACAACCAGCTCAAAATGTTTACTCTCCACGAATCACGATTCTCGTCCCAGACTGAACTCCTTCCACGTTCAGCTTCGAATCATGACGTACCTCCATCCATGATCTAGCCACAGCTCGGACGTCGAGAATCCTTTTGTTCGAACATGTCGCACTGTCAGATCTTTCCTTCGTGAAATCTCTCCCATGATGTGGCTTTAAAAAACACCTCCGAGTCTGCACGACTTTGCTCACCGCTGGGCCATCATCATCGGCTTTACAAGAGCTGTCTTTACTTGCCAACACGAGCATGCGCAGTTAGATCAGGATCTATTTATATGTGCTGTACGCAGTTCTTAGTCCTTGGAAAGGCAGAGACGTTCGCAAGCGTACCAGTACCACTCAGTTTCGCAAGGTCAGCGCTCTTGCGCATGCACGTATGAGAGAGAGAGAGAGAGAGAGAGAGAGAGAGAGAGAGAGAGAGAGAGAGAGAGAGAGAGAGAGAGAGAGAGAGAGAGAGAGAAGCAAGCTGCTGGTCTCTGTTGTGGTCGGATAATGTGTATTCTGTACATGCCATAAGTTGGTCGCCTTCACGGAGGAACTTCGATAGGGAAAGACAGAGATTGGTCGCCTTCGTGTAGGAACGTCGTCGCATAGAGAAGGACAGAAAGATTGGGGGAAAAGCTAGCTGCAAGTCCTCGTTGTAGTCGGATCATAATGTGTATTCTCTGTTAGTTGGTTGCCCTCGTACAGGAATGTCGCATACAGCCGGACATCCAGGATCTTTGTCTCTATAAAAGAGTGGCACTTCTGTTCGATTGTCGGATTCTAAGAGCGATGCACGTCCGTTGCTTCCTCTTACTCCTATAATGCAGTAGAAAATTCAAATAGAGCGGGTTAATGCTACGGTTTCTCTATTCAATGTGGAACGGCGTTGGTCTCTTTACAATGCATAGGCCGATTCCCATAGACTGCATCGATGGATTGAACAAAATCTCCAGTAGACATTCGAATATATAGTGTCATTTTTGTCACTAAGTCTTAGCTTTCGGAGAGAAGGCATTTAAGTTCTAATGAACTTTCAGATTCATGAGTGCGTTCCCGTTTTTAGACTTTATGTAACTTTCTGTGTTTATAATGTTATTAGAGTTTATGTAACTTTCTGTGTGCGGATTTGTATAGGGAGTTCTCTTTGCATTCAAACCTTCAACGATGGACGCTTGCCCCAAGTCCCCAAGGTGAGTTCTGTTCTGGATTTGAGCAGCATCTGTTTATCTTTGCACGCTTTCCATTACTGAAGAGCTTCTCGATCCAGAATCCCAAAGGAGATCGAATGTGCAGAAGACCCTTGCCATAAGAAGTGTGATGACAAGCCAAAGCCCTGTATTGACAGCTGTAAACTAAGGTATTAACTTTTCCTGTTGTTCTTTTCATATTAAACTAGTGCCCAGGCTTCCAGATGTGGTATTTCGTTGCGCATGAATTATACCCTGCATAGATATGCCATGAATTTGACTGATTTGGTTCACTCTATGATTACTTCGTTGTTTTGATTTAACTATCTGTCCTTTTCATGAAATTATTTATCGATCAGGGAATGCATCACGGACAGTTCTGCAGTTGAGCATGTGGTCTTACTCAACATGCCCTTTCTTCAGGGAGATCAAGAAGCGAAAATTTTACATTGCATCTATGATCTGCAGTTTAATTTCTGCTCAGTTGAAGCACTTGTAGTAGGTGAGGCTATATTCTCCCATTTTCACAGCTGTGATCTTTCACATTATATTGATCACATTCGTAAAATCAGTCTTTCTTTTTATTCTCCCTATTCAGCTCTCTCACCTGCAGGAGGATGTTTTGTATGTTTCAAAATACTTTAACCATTGCAGGCATTCAAAGGCAGTATATATGCTTCTCTTCTTATTATAGACGTCATAGAATTATGTCCACAAATTGAGTGCAAGGTTAAAAATATAGATACAACTATCCGCATGAGTGTCTCTGTTCAAGCATATAGACGACATACATGTATCTGCAGATACGTAGTTTATTCATTCGTGAATCTTGCAGCGCACATCAAACGGCATTGAAAGATCACACACGCGCACTCTCACACAGACACCCGCACACACACACACACACACACACACACACACACACACACACACACACACAAACACACACACACACACGCACATGCGCGCGCGCACACGCACACACACACACACACACACACACACACACGCACACGCACATGCACACACACATCATAACGATTTAAAGAGATAACTTATACATTATAAATAATGATTTTATTCAAGTTGAGAATAAATCCAAACATTACAAGGAAAAAAAGGGCTTAACGATTGATGACTAAACTTCGAAGTTATTAAATGACTTGAAGTTCTAACTTTCAAACTGTTGTTGAATGCGGGTTATGGTGTGGATAATGGGCCCCTCAAGTAGCTGGACAATATATTATCATGTAGATATTCGCAAGAGATCATAGTTTCTCTGGATCCATTATTACAGACATCAAAGGATCTGGTCATGAGTAGAATGGAGTATATTTTCCCTGGTGTTAGTTTGAATATCTCCAACTCACTTGGCGATACACTGTTTCGGAAGTTTTTCCTGAAGGTCTTTTGAGAGCATCCTCTCTTCTTAAAAACCGGGCCAGTCTTGGATTGCCGTATGTAGCAAAAGATCTAGATCCTCTGCTGGTCTCACATCCACGCTCGAATAATTGAATTATGCATGGACTTTGCGCACATTTGAGCATGTGCATGCAAAGGAGCTCTTCAAACCTGTATAACCAGAGATCGTAATTTAAATGACATAAGTACGAAACATATTATAGGTCAACCATACATAAAAGTACGAGAGTGAAGTAAACTATGTGTGTAAAGCGGACAAAGTACGAGACATATATTATGCTCAAGTGGACGAAGTACGAGACATATATTATAGGTCAACCATACATAGAAGTACAAGTGTGAAGCAAACTGTGTATAAACATG
Source organism: Ceratopteris richardii (assembly GCA_020310875.1). Classification (NCBI taxonomy): domain Eukaryota; kingdom Viridiplantae; phylum Streptophyta; class Polypodiopsida; order Polypodiales; family Pteridaceae; genus Ceratopteris; species Ceratopteris richardii. The sequence continues at coordinate 171,029,097 of CM035424.1, read as the reverse complement.
CATGAATTGAATGTGAGGTTCATGTATCCATGTGTGCAAATCATGCATACATATGCCTGTATATGCATTGCATTCACGTATAACCTCTTCGAAATATTGTTGAGCATGGATTATGGTTGAACATTATTGCACAGAAGCTTGATACTCTTGCAAGCCAGTAGGATGAGGTGCCCACTATGATTAGAATATTTAGTTATGTATTTTTTTCCCCTGCGTGTGAGGGGAGAAATTGAAGGATCTAACCATTTTATAAAGAATATAAGGCCTCATTGCTATTTGATTGTTTCCTAGACGTAGAATCATAACCTTATTGCAATGGAGTACATAGTTCCAAAGATTGCCGCAGCAATGCTATTCCATGTATCTGAATAGTGTTGAAGATGTACATGGCCTTTCTTTTCTGATATATATATATATATATATATATATATATATATATATATATATATATATATATATATATATATATATATATATATATATATATATATATATATATATATATATATATATATATATGTGTGTGTGTGTGTGTGTGTGTGTGTGTGTGTGTATGTGTACATATTTTGATTCGTTCATGATGTTTTCATTATCAGGTAGGGTGCTAAACAAGGTGGAGAACGTGACTCATGCCTTACTCATAAGGTTTTCAACAGTGGAAACACTCGCTGGCTTCAGCAAATCAGAAGCACTTTCAAAAATCATGTGCTTAATGTCACCTTATATCCATGTAAGTACTGGAGTTGGATTTTCGCAAATGAATAAATGGATTAGTTTTGTGTGCTGATATTCAGTTTGCCTGGGTGTAGGGTGCAATTGTTGTCGATTATGTATCAGCAACGGGCCACCTTGACACCAGTTGCAAGGTATGAGCAGTTCTATCCATCATGTGGAATAGATTAGGAATTGACTGCAATGCATACTGAATGTCATTCTCATTACAAAAATAGGAGCCTACATGTCTTACGATAACACTGATGAGGAGAAGAAAGGGTGTATCCCCAGGCGAAATGGATTGTGCTTTGCACTCTCTCAAAACGTTAGCAGATGGTTTTTGCTTTGTGGAGGACTTCACGTTTGGTAATTACTGCTTCGTTATATGGTCATAATTTTTTGTTCGGAACATTCTGGATAAAATTTTTGAAAAGATAAGCTCAAAATGAATGCATCTGCAGCTTGAGTACTTGACACTATCGTATTTTTAATGATGCAAAATTTATTATGTACAGCATTTAACGTGTGTTTGGGCATTCCCAGGTGGAGTCGAGATATTAAAAAGTTAAATGCTTGTTACATATCCTGAGTCATGGAGCTAAATAACTCCTAGTCTAGTACTCTTATACTTGATAATAGACTTTTGGTGTAGCATAGAAAACCACTGACTGATTATGAAATACTGATGTAGCATAGACATACGCATTTTTTTATCCTTTTCAGATATGCAGCCAAATATCTAGGATATTTTTTTCTGCACTGTTTTTGGACTCTCAAGCTGTGGATATCTGTGATCTGCTATATAACTAATGATTTTGTCCATATCTTCTCTTTGTTTGTGTGTTTGCAGTGATGCACATAAGTGAGATTCAGAGTTTCATTGTTGATTATAAATGGAAATGTCTTAATTTTTCTAGGTTCCAATCTGTTCATATCTGGAGACAAATATTTTACAAACGGATTCGCAGGATTCACAAAATCATGTGTGTAAAGTTGTTCTCAACCCTTTCATGGATGACAGACACCTTTGGATTGTCCTTCTGAGGGTCTTATGTTCTGTTAAGCTTCTTATATATGGTTTCTCTGGATGCAGTGTGTGACCTTGATAAGCTGTTAGAAGACGTCCAGTACTCAAAGGTAAGCGTGAATCACTGGCCTTCACTCATATTTTCTGTTACAAGTTCAATTTTGTGGTTGTATTTCTGACTATGATCAATACTTTTACTTTGCAGCTCTTGTGTAGCGTCCTTCCGCTCAGCTGTAGCACTGTTACTGTAAATGTGCTGGCATTCAAGCCAATCAAAGCTTGTTTGTGAAGGAGACGTGGACGCCATGTGGTCACATTCCTGTGGAATAAATCTGGAAATATATGTTTATGAGCAGTTTCCATTCGATTCACTGAGCGGTTGTCTTTTTTGTGCATCCATATATATATTATGCACACTGCGAGATTCCATTTTTCTTATCATAATCGATCAACTTGGATCACCACCTTTTTATGTTCTGAAATCTTTTAATCCATTTTCCATTTTTTAATCGATTCAAGAGCTACCACCTGTCGATTTTCCTCGGATTCCAATAGGATTTGTTGCATACAAAGCTTCTCTGATTTTATGGATGATTCCATGCAATTTTAATCAAATTTTCGACGTATTGACCAGGTGTCTTTGTTTCTTATGTCTTACTTAGCACGTCTCTTTTATCACATAGCTTACATGCCTAAGATAATGTGAATGATGTACGTCCTGTCTTCTTTATAATTATTGGTACTACAAAGCTCTTTCGGTAATTTTTTTTCGGTAAAATGATGAAGATGTTTCTCAATCTGAAAAGGAAAATGGGGCATACATTCAAGCGGTTGATCATAACCTAATCGCAAGAATCGTTTAAGTTAGAAATTGGGATCAGGATAACATAAGAAGAAAGCTGTAATCAAACTATATCAGAACAATAAAAAATTGATGAGTATATATACGAGGAAAATATTTTTCTGTTTGGAGTGTCGGCATCCGTCTATGGGTGGTAATTACTGGCACATGCATGGAAAGAAATGCCTGTATGGGCATTGGGAATGTCGTCGGTTCACTCGTTAAAATATATACTGGAGAGTGTCCTCTCTCTCTCTCTCTCTCTCTCTCTCTCTCTGTCTCTCAAGTGGCCGGAATTTTACTCAAAAAGAAAAAAGTACAAGCAGAATGGGTTAGTGATACAAAGGACGCTCATAAAACGCCCACCATTAGGTTGAGGGTACTCAAGCCTCATATCTCAAGCGTCACATGGTTCCCGGTGCTTAAAGGAAGGCTTCTAGTTAGAACCCTTGATTCTCTTGTGAAGGGATGCAGAAGAACTTTCGAGAGAGACATCAATGAGGTTTTCCTGGAATTTACTACATTTTTTTGCAGAAGATCTTTCATGAAGCTTTTCCTCCAATCACACTGTACGGTTCAGATGAACAAATAATCACCTCGTAAAGCAGTTTTCTGATTAAGATGTTTTTTCTGCGCACTTTAATTATTTCGAGACCCACTAAATTTCGAAGTTCACAACTCAACAGTACACACGTGATCAAGACAATGAGCACACTGAGAGTTTTATGATTTATTTTGCTTTTTCAAGTGTCACAACAAAATTGCCTTTTCAATAAAAAAAAGAAACAAAAACTTGTTGATGCTAGAACCTTCGAAAATTATAGTTCAATCTTGGTTCTGATCTATCGCATCTTCTACATTCTATTGAGTGTGGTATTGATATCCACCACCTTTTTCAGATACGAGATCTTGTTTAGGTCCTTTGTTGTAAGTATCCTTCTCTACACATTGATAGCAGAACGCGTTTCTTATTCCTCCAAAATGAAACTTCAAACTAGGATAAGTTTCGTCTAATTCTTTTGTTTAATATTTTTCATAATACTCGTTGACCATTTCCAGAAAAAGTTAAGATGGAATGTTCTTTGTGGATGGATGGATCGATGTGTGGATGGATGAATGGATAGATAGACATATAGATAGAAGGATACATAGGTAGATAGATAAAAGAATAGATAGATAGATAAATGCTAACTCTTGGATAGATACACAAAGAAATCGACGAACGAGTAGAATGATACATAGGTAAATATATATAAGAAAAATAGATAGATAGACACATATAGATACACAAATCAAAATAAAGATACTAAGAAAGAACTCACATACAAACAGATAGGTAGATAGATATACAAAAGGATAGATAGATAGACGAATACATAGGTAGATAGCTAGATAGATAGATAATTTGATTAATTTAGTGATAGATACAGAGATAGATAGAGAGATAAATACACAAATCCATAGAAAGATAGTAAAAAAGAGAATGACATACAAATAGATAGGTAAAAAGATATGCAAAAAGATGGATAGATAGATAAATACATTGGTAGATAGGTAGATAGGAAGATAGCAAGATAGGTAGCTAGCAAGATAGATAGATAATTTTATTATTTTATTCTGTGTGTGTATGTGTGTGTGTGTGTGAGAGAGAGAGAGAGA